>CM053402.1:81160841-81184020 GCA_028644305.1 Xerus rutilus | reverse complement strand
AGCTGTCCCAGGAAGATAACACTTTGAACCCAACTGCAACAGCTTACATTTCAGGAGTAACAGATTTCTCATTAAAGTTTGCTTCCAGATCCTCACTTCTCTAGGTTCACCAATTCAAATATATTCAAAGATGCACTCAATTCCAAACAGTTCCTTATCATATAAGACCTTGAAAAAAAAATCAACCAATCCTGGTTCTAAAGCCATGAAATCCCTTCCTGACACATTCCTTAATAATGCCAACTTAATATTCTTTCTTACTACTGGAAATCATATCATTTTATCACTACTTGATTATAGCTTTTCTGTTGGTCTATTGAGAGGAGAACATCAACACTGAAATAGTTCACTAGTGAAGAACTTAGTTATGGAATGAGAATGAGTTTGATCCTAAAATCACATTTTCCTAGAAGTGTGACCTTGTCCTTTACCTGCAAAGTAGGGATAACAATAAACCTTAAGAAATTCTTTTTTCTGTCAGGGGGAACCAGGTGTTAAACTCAGGGGTACTCGACTACTGAGCCACATCCCCAGCCCTATTTTTTGTTTTATTTAGAGACAGGGTCTCACTGAGTTGCTTAGCGCCTCACCATTGCTGAGGCTGGCTTTGAACTCGCGATTCTTCTGTCTCAGCCTCCCAAAGTGCTGGGATTACAGGCTTGTGCCACTGCATCCAGCTTATTTATGAAATTCTTGTGTGCTGTCTTAGTTTATTTATCCTGCTTTAACAAAGTACCACAGACAAGGAAATTTATAAAATATAGACATATATTTCTCATAGATCTGGAGACTGGAAGGTTTCAAGATCAAGGCACCATCAGGATTGGAGTCTGGAGAGGGCTGCTCTCTACTTTCAAAATGATGCCTTGTGGCGGCATCTTCCACAAGGGATGAATGCTGTGTCCTAGCATAGCTGAAGAATGAAGGAGAAAAAACTCCTTTCTCAAACCCTTTGATTAAGGCCCTAATCCCACTCACAGGGTTCTTATAGCTTTATCATCTCCAGAAAGACCCACCTCTTAATACAATCACATTGATCATTCTGTTTCAACACAGGAATTTTATAGAATGCACTGAGAACATAGCAACTTCTTAAACCCTGTGGAATGAGAATAGGATATTGTGCCTTGTAAAGTAATTAGGTTGAGAAGAGGCCATAAAGCCATGGTGAAATAAGTGTCACCCCAAAAAGAAAAGACACAAGAGTTGCCTTTGTCTATGCCTTGTGAGGATATAATAAGCTCTCAGCTATCTGCAAACAGAAGAGGGTCCTCTCCAGACAGATGTTCAGACACCTGGATTTTGAACTCCCCAACCTCCAGAACTGTAAGAAATAAATGTCTGTTGTTTAAGCTGCCTCGTCTATGGCATTTTTAAAAATATGTGAACTGACTACATTGTGAAAAGTAAATTAGCTCGTTTAGTTATGCTACTTCACGTCAGTGTTAGTATGGATAAAGATGTCAAATAGGATCCTATTTAAACACCAATACATAAATACATGGTCTAAATGAATGTGAAAAGAAAAACTAGAAAATGGCAATATATCCTTAGTAGGTAATAATAAAAAGGAATATGGATATATAGTTCAGTAGCAAGGAAAGATAGACTGATAGTTGAAAAAAAGTAAATTATAAAACAAAACATATGGCATGTTTGTTTAAATACAAAAAATAACTATATCTATATCTATATCTATATATATCTATCTATATATATATATATATATTTTTTTTTTTGGTACTAGAGATTGAACTCAGGGGCACTCAACCACTGAGCCACATCCCCAGCCCTATTTTGTGTTTTATGTAGACACAGGGTCTCACTGAGTTGCTTAGCACCTCGCCATTGCTGAGGCTGGCTTTGAACTCACAATTCTCCGTCTCAGCCTCCCTAAGTGCTAGGATTACAGGATTGCGCCACCGCGCCTGGTTTATACATTTTATATGCAATAATTGTCTCAAAATATTCTTTAAAGATCTCATCAAAACATATACACTACTTTTGGGGAAAGGAATGAGATTGCAGATGATTTAATGTGATTGAATTCTTTTTTGTTGTTGTTGTTGTTTGTTTTAAGAAACTAATAACGTAGCAATTGCTTTATTTATTTACAAAGGACACATCTGTTGAAAGTTTTTTAACATGTGGTTTGCATGTAGGATATTTAAAGTATATCTAAAATACCTACCTTCTTCCCAAAACTTCCAAATAATTTACAAGAGAATATATGAAATATTTTAAAATTTATAATTTTCACTCACTTTCTTCAGGAAGGAAATTCTGTTGCAGCTTTACTGAAGCAGTCAGCAACTCTAAATCATAAAGTGAAAAATAATCCCTTAAGCAATGCAGATGTCAAGAGGAATTTAGGTAGGCAAAGCACCATTCTGCCTTGAATGGTTAGATTGTATGCTGCTTTATTTAATCTTTGGTAAGCTGATCTATATTGCTATAATGAATACATTTCTAAAAATCATAGACTATTTTGCCTTTGATTGGAAGGGTATATATTCCTCAATAAAACAAAGCAGCATATTTTATCTGGTATCTACATCCAGCAAGAAGAAAGAAATTTCAATCATTAGGATTGAAGGATTAAAACAGAACTCTTTTCTATACTACTTTATTTGTATTCCCTAAATATTTTATTATGCCTTATTGTGAATAAACAACTATCTTCAAAGAAAGTCAACAGATTTTTGTACTATTTGTATTTTAAAAATGATATTTTATTATCTTCAACTTTACAAATTTTATTCAGAATTTGGTTTGTTCATTTTTAATTATTATTATTATTTTTATACCTTTTATTTGTTCTAATTAGTTATACATGACAGCAGAATGCATTTCGATTCATTGTACTCAAATGGAGCACAACTTTTCATTTCTCTGGTTGTACATGGTGTAGAATCACACCATATGTGCAGTCATATATATACCCAGCACAATGATGACCATCTCATTCCACCATCTTTCCTGCCCTCATGCCCTCTCCTCCCTTCCCTTTGATCAGTTTCTCCATTCTTCTCATGACCTCTCCATTATGGGTCAGCATCCACTTATCAGAGACAACACTTGGCCTTTGGTTTTTTTGGGATTGGCTTACTTCACTTAGCTTGATATTCTCCAACTCCACCCCTTTACCTCCAAATGCTATAATTTTATTTTCTTTAATGCCAAGTAATATTCCATTGTGTATATATACCACAGTTTCTTTATCCATTCATCTACTGAAGGGCATCTAGGTTGTTTCCACAGTTTAGCTATTGTGAATTGAGCTGCTATAAACATTGATGTGGCTGTGTCACTGTAGTATGCTGATTTTAAGTCCTTTGGGTATAGACCAAGGAATGGCCTAGCTGGGTCAATTGGTGGTTTCATTTCAAGTTTTCTAAGGAATCTTCATACTTTTTAGAGTTGTTGCCCCAATTTGCAGTCCTACCAGCAATGTATGAGTATGCTTGTATTCTTGATAATTGTCATTCTGACTGGAGTGAGATGAAATCTTAGAGTAGTTTTGATTTGCATTTCTCTAATTACTGGAAAAGTTGAATATTTTTTTATTTATTTGTTGATCAATTATATATTTTTTTTCTGAGAAGTGTCTGTTCAGTTCCTTAGCCCATTTATTGATTGGGTTATTTGTTTTTTGTTTTGTTTTTTTTGGTGTTAAGTTTCTTGAGTTCTTTATATATCCTGGACATTAGTGCTGTATCTGATGTGTGTAGTAAAGATGTTCCCCCACTCTGTGGGCTCTCTGTATAACATGAAGAGAGAGCCCACAGAGTGGTTTGTTCTTTTAACACATGTAATACAACTGAAACTAATTTGCAGAAGTAAAAATGTTGAAGAAAAAGACTATAGACTGCACAGCAATAAGGTCTATATTTAAGTCTACTAAGTACTATACTACATGCTTAATAATTTTGTTTCTGTGTACTTCAACTTTCTACTCTTTTTATGTTTTTCTATTTCTAATGCTGAGGTTTGATCCCATGGGCCTTCCAAATAGTAAGAACATGATTTAGCCTTGAGTTACACGCCAGCCAGTTTTTAAAATTTTTTAAATGAATTTTATCTCTCCTCTCTTTTCTTTCCCTCATACAAATATATATTTAAATTTGTGATATACAGGTTAAGTGAACCTAATCCAAAAATATAAAATTCGAAATAGCCCAATATCTCAAACTTTCTGAGCACCAATAGGATACCACTAGTGGAAAGTCAAGCTTTATTTTATCCATGCAGTTTTTAAAGTTATTGCATCAAATTACCTTCAAGCTATTTGCAAAAAGTGTATATAAAACACAGATAAATTCCGTGTTTATAATTGGGTCTTATCCCTAACACATCTCAATATGCATATGCAAATATTGCAAATTATGAAAAAATCCAAAACATTTCTAATCACAGCATTTTGAATGAAGGACATTCAGAGTGAACTACGTTCTGTGTTAGGTTCTAGCAATGCAAAATTGTAAGACATGTCATCTTCTTGTGTCAGGAACAATGGTGTCAGGAAGAAAATGACACTACAGTCAAAGGAAAGTGCATATGCAAAAGCGGGAAGATGGAAGGTAATGATGAAAGTCTGATGGACACCAAAATATAGACTAAAGGTGTATGATGATACTGAAGGAAATCACGCTAGAGAGCAGTATCAGAGCTAGAATACGGATATTTGAACTTATCTTGGACATAATTGTGTCAACAGAAAACCTATGAGAACTCTTGTGATGATTTGCCCATAAGGAATATATTAGACAACAATATGGGTTTTCTTCCAGTGGAGAAAGATTGCAAAGAACCTGAGATGTACAAAATCGGCATATGAAGTACACAGTTAAGTCTATGGCTGGCATATGAATACAAAAACAAAACTATGTATGTTTTTTGACATTTTGTGAACTCAGAAAAAGGGCAAGAAAGAATAAATATATCCTCAATCTCACAACATAAAAGCAATAATTAACATTTCAGTTTATGCACTTTTAGATTGTTTTCTATGCATACATGCACATTTTATAAGAAATATCATGGCATCTATGTCAAATATGCTGAAAACAATCATCTGTGACATGAAAATATTTGATTAGACCTCATTTATATGATATACCTGTAGTTCATAACATTATTAGAAAAGTAGGGACTTTTCACATTTAGAAAACACTGTGATAAATATCCTGTGCCTACATATTTGTGCTCTCATCTGACTACTTAGAATAAGCTACTAGATGTAGAATTTCTAGCCAAAAGAGAATATAAATTTTAAAGGTTTTTAAAAATGCCTATTCGAAATTCCCTTTCAGAAAGCAATTTACATTCTTACCAGCAGTCTCTTTCTCTGCAGCCTTTAAAACAATGAATATTTTTAGTTTTTTTCTGACAATAGGCAAATATGATATTTTACTGTTTAATTTGCATTCCTTTGATTACTTATGAGGTTGAGCCCTTTCATGTGTATTGTAACTTGCCTGTTCTGTCATTTTTTCTTTTGGGATGTTTGTAGTTTTATGTCTGATTTTAAAATGCTCCAGGACCTTTCTGTTTAGGCAAGTACAAGGAAACAATTGGAGTTAGTTATTCACCTATAGAGAAACTCTAGAGGCAGCTCAACAATTCCAAATGTGTGAAAAATAGGAACACAGCAAGGATTCAGGTAAAAAGAAATGTTTGCAAATATTTGATGGAAAAGTCATAGCTATGCAAACTCACCAAAGGCATGCTATAATGAAGTTAGGGCATGAACAACTGGCTGTTTTTGAGAATCCAGATGAACAAAGCAATGAAATTGAAAGATTTTGTTCATGTGGATGCAAAGAAATCTTTTTGGGTTTGGGAGCAGTGTACACTGGGTATGGACAGCAACTAGTTAGCAATGTCAATTATTCATACTTCACTTTTCCCTCAACGTTCACGTGAAAGTAAACAAAAACATCGAAATTACAATAACCCTGAAAACTGTAATAGGTGTCAGCAACTTACTAAATTTCAACAGAGGTAAAAGAAAGCTAGTCAAGGAAAATTAGCAGAAGAATAATGCCTATTTACTCTGAGTATTAGTCCCTCAAAATACAGGTCCCTTATTCCACAGAAAGAGATTCGCCTCTTGTGAAAACAATATTTTCAGTTAGCACTGAGCATTTATGTTCAGTTTTTAATTTAGATTCAGACTTAAATACAACTGAATGCAAAAATTTTAAGTGTACCAGTCAATGGATTTTGCAAATACCAGCATAGTCCAAACCATTATCAAAATACAGAACATTATCACACTCTAAAAATTGTCCTCATCTCACTTTCAGTCAAACTTCATGCCACCCCAAAGGCAATCATTGTTCTTAATTTATTTTTCTGCTACAGATTCCTTTGTCTGCCTTTGAAGTGCGTTTTTCAATGCATAACTCTGGGCTCTGTGCCAATCTACTCAAAGAGAGCCTTTATGTGGAAAACTTAGGAATCTATGTATTTAACAAGCTCTTTCCAATTTTTTCAGTATTTTAAAATTTATTTTTATCAGTACATTATAATTATATAATAGTGGGGTTCGTTATGCCATACATACATATATACTGCATAATTTGATGAATTTTAGACCTTTCCTTTTCTTGTCCCTCCTTCCTTCCCCTGATTTCATTTGCTATACTCTATTGACCTCTCTTTCATTATTATTTATTATTGTTGTTATTATTATTTAATTAGTGCATTCAATAAATAGGATTCAATAAATAATTTTTCTGACATAATTAAGAAAATATAGTAAACTATACTGTAGTGACTTGAGTAACCACCATCACAATCAAGAATTAGAAAACTTCCATCACACCCAAAACTCCCTCATTCTTTTTTGTTTTGTATAACTATGAATTAAAGTACTTTCAAAAATAATAATCATATAAATGGGATAATATAGAATGTACCTTTTGTAACTGGCTATTTTTGTTCAAGGTAATGGTTTTGAGATTCATCCATGTTGCTTCATATACACCATTATTATGCAACAGTAGCATACCTTTTTATCACCATGGTGTTCCATGGTAGAGATATACAACAAATTAGCCATTATCTGTTGATGAGTATTTGGGTTTTTTACAATTTGGGGCTACTATGAATGAAGAGGCTACCTACATGCATCCAAAAATCTTTGTGTCAATAAATGTTTTACTTCTCTTGAGTATTTACCCTAGGAGTGGAGTGGTTGGATCCTGAGAGGTTTGAGTTCACTTGAAGATAGAGAGAGAGAGAGAGAGATGAATTTTTCAAAGTAACTTTACCAATTTATCAAATTATATATATGAGATCCAGTCCTATCACATTCTTACCAACAACTGGTATGGCTAGTTTTTTGTTGTAGCCATTCTTATAGTTGTACAGTGGTTTTATATCACACTTCCTGATTATTAATAGTATTGAAAGTCATTGTATATGTGAATTTTACATTCTTACATCTTACTTGTTTAATGTGTTCCAAATATTCACTTGCTTTTTTATTGTTTTTGTTTTCTTATCATTCATTGTAATACATATTGCGAATACTTTCTCCCAGTCTGTGTTGTCTTCATTTTAGTAATAGAATTTAAATATTTCAATAACATCCATTTTATCAATATCTTCCTTTTTTATTTTGTGTCTAGTCAAAGACAGTTTTGTTTACCACAAAATTAATTTTTTCACATATGTAGATGTTTTATATTTCTCAATATGGATGGATTTATGACACATTTTGAGTTAATTTTGGCCTATGATGTGAGGTGGCACACATCACATTTATTTTCAAGGATAAAAAATAATTGAAAATCTAGAAGGAGACAGCTTATATCAGGTGAAAAATATTTGAAACTATGAGTTTATTATGTACAATATAATAATATCCAATGGCCTGGTGGCATTTTCAATTGCATGGGCTAAGATAATGTCTAAGAAAAATCACATAGGAAAAAAAAACTGTTTACAAATAAAGGAATATTATTAGGATAAAAACTTTGATAAATCTCAAATTTTTTCTATACCACTAACTAGAGAAGACATTGAAATATGGAAAAACAAGTAAATTCTCAGATACACAAGTCTCAAAAAGAAAAGTCTCAGTATGAGGTCAGGTAAACAGAGTTAAGAAAATCAAAATTTAAACAAATTAAACATAAATGTTATATTACATTTGGAAAAAGAGATACAAAATATAAAATAAAGCAAATCTGAGGTGAAAAATATAAAATTATATTAAACAATAGGAAAATTAATTATGGATTAGAAAGGGAAATGCAATTGTGCTAAATTTTTCATCTTCTTTAGAATTAATGTATAATGTATAAATTGAACTGATATAAGAAATATTGGTTTGATTTTGTTATTTAAAAATGTTGAAGTAATAACAAGTCAAATTATAAAGAATTTGTATAGTTGCCAAATGCTAAAGGAGAACAAAATAAATTGTATCCTACATTCTCAAGAGAGAAAAAATAATAATGAATACACTTAAAATCACAAAACAAGATTATAAGAATATATAGATTTGAATTTGATAATTAATGCACATATGCTAAATTCTCTTAATAAACTCTCATTTTTGTTGACATAATGACTAGAGGGTAAGTGTCACTTTCTTCCTGCTAGGGGTGAGCCTCCTGTAAAGCGAGTGCTCTGAAGAAGAGAGAGTAGAATGCAAGGAAGTCCAAGTTGGGGAAGGGTCTAATACAAATGAAAAGGTAAAATGTCAAAGGAAGGAAAAAGTAGACATAATTTGCATATTGGTGGTGATTGAGAAAGAATGATGTAAGGAAGCGAAACCTGAATATATATCTAAGAGGAAAAGGAAATCAGAGTAATATTAAAACAGGTAGAACATGATTAAAAACCTTCATAAAATTTAGTTTTAAAGGAAATGTATACTTATGAAAGAAAGATTGCTGAGCATAGGTGCAGGAAGGGAGAGAGAGAAATTCAAACTCTGAATGCAGCAGAGCAGAGTGTAAGATCACTGCCCTTGGTTACTTTAATGGATAAGAACAAAGTTAACAATGAAAAAATGCCAAATAACAAAAGGCTACAGCGACAAAGGAAAAAATACTTTAAAAAGCTAAGAAACATGTGCTAATTATAATTTGAGAATAAATATTCTTAATAACATATGCATGGCATAAAATGCCAAGAGAGAAAAATTCCAATAAATAAATTAATAAAACAGAACAAAAGAATAAGAAAAGTAAAGGGAAACAACATTTTTGCATATAGTTATTCAGTTTTAAGTAATTGATATTCAATTTCTGTAGAAACTTTGTGGGACTGGCTCATGGGAGTTGGATCGTAAATATGTATAATATGTAAATAACTTTTAATATACTTGAAGGATTTAAGAAGAGGGATAATAGATATGAAAGTGCTGTACAATGAATATAATTATAGACACAGGGAATGTTGAAAGGAATACCCAAAGAACATTTCTAATTCTTGTCTCATATCTGCTTATATGTATTTAATTTCCTGCATAAGTTTGCTTATAAAATATAAGCTCTTCCTTATTGAATTTATTTTCTTTCAACTTATCTTCTTTCAAAACATTACTTCTCAGGATTCTACAGAGAAGGGGATTCATTTGTCTGCTTTCTCGTGTTTATGTTTATTGCTTTTGTCAACCATTTTAGGCCCAAAGATTCTAAAAGGCAGGAAGCATATTCATTTACATTACTTCACCCGGTAAAAGTAAACATTCTGTTAGAGATTAATTCATTAGACAATATTTAAAATAACTATTTTGTAAAATAAATCCAATTTCAATTTTTTATGCAGACTTTATCTTCTAGTACATTTAGGCTAAAATTGGGTAAGTCTGTTTAATACATAGTCAATTCTCAATACCACAGGACAATCGTGAGTTCAAAGCCAGCCTCAGCAATGGCGAGGCGCTAAGCAACTCAGTGAGACCCTGTCTCTACATAAAACACAAAATAGGGCTGAGGATGTGGCTCAGTGGTCGAGTGCCTCTGAGTTCAGCCTCCAGTACCAAAAAAAAACAAGAACTCAACTTGCTGGGATAGTACATTATCACAATGTTTCTTTGTGTCAGTGATAATCCAAAATTTTCAACAGAATAAGCATGAATACTGAATATGTATACTCTGAAACATTATTAATAATAGTAAAAAGATCAAAATGATTTTAAATTGGAAACTAACATTTAGGAAAAGGAAAAGAGAACAGGGGATACTTTGAAATGGAGCTAATGAGGTTTCAGAGGTCTCAGTCCATTGTTGTGGAACCAAGTTGAAGAAGCACATCATGGGGAAAGGATTCATTTCAGCTCATGGAAGGACCAAGAAGCTGAGAGGGTGACCTTGGAAGGGAAGGAGTTGCAGGTGGAGTGTACCCTTCCAGTCATGCCCCACCTGCCTGTTGTTATCATCCAGTTAGTCTGTTCAGACTAGGATGGACCAATCATTTGACCTCTGATTATTCCTTAATTACAAGGAGCTTTATACCTCATATTCAAACCATAACAACTTGTTTTTAAAATTACTTCTTCTAACATAAATATTCAAATTTCTTAGGGTGTTATAACTACATACCACAAATAGAGTGGTATGAACAATTGAAATGTATTGTCTGCATCATGGTGGGCAGGGTTGGAGACTGTGCAAGAGAGTCTGTTCCATGTCTTTCCCCTAATTCCTAGAAGTTTTGTAGAATTTTTTGGTGTTCCTTGATTCATAGATGCATCACCCCAATCTCTAACTTCATCTTTACTTGATATTCTTTCTGTGTGTGTACCTGTCTCTCCAAATTTCCCATATTTATAAGGACACGAATCATAGTGAATTAGGGCCAGCCCCAAGGACTTAATTTCCTTGATTTCCTCTTCAAAGCCCCTATCTCCAAAATGAGATTACATTCTTAAGTTACATGTTGGTGTTTAGGGCTTCAACATTCTCCTTTGGAGAGACACAAACCAGAAGAATAAATGTGCTACTCCTTTCAGGAATGCTGCTAGATTGTAATTTCAGTTTCAAAGTCTTTTTGTTGTTGTTATTTTAATTCTGGATTGAAATGATCAGTTTATGTATTTATATTCCAAGCAGACTACATACAGTTTGAGAGGAGCCACTGTAAGGTTTTCAGGTTTTGGCACAATAGGAGCAAAAAATGTTTGCTTAAGAAATAAATGGGATGGGCTAGGGAAAAACAATGGAATGAATCTGACATAGTTTACCACATAATATGTATATTTACATAATATACCACAGTGAACCTCACCATCATGTACATACATAAGACACTAAATTTAAAAAAATAACTATAAAGAGCAGAAAGATCAGTAGACTAGAGGGAAGGGAAGAGGGGCTGGGAGGAAGCATGGGGAAGGGGAAGTTCTGGGGTCTGTATTAGAACTAGTTATATCCCATGCTTTTATAACGATGTCAAATTCTATTGTCATGTATAACTAAAAAGAATCAACTAAAAATAAATGAATCTCAGAAATTCCAAATAACTTTGGATTTTAGTTTGAAAGAGCATCTCAAAACTTATGACATTTATAGGCTGGGACTTAGAGTAATTTCCTTCACAACATGACCTCTGATTTTAGCAAATGGCATTTCTTTGAGAAAATTATTTTACATTTCTAGGTGTCAGTTACTAATGTTGAACTTAGGTGAATAAGCCTTGTTATCTCTTCTTATGTTAGTTAACACTTTATGCTTCTAGAAACAGTTGTGCTTTCAACCACAACCTAGTGGTCTTTCTAGGTTCACATGTTTTCTATCCCATTAAATGGTTTCTGACCATTATATCAAGAATCAAAAATCATTCAGTATCTAATGATGACATGCTCTTATTTTACCTTCTCTTCCAGATCATCTCTGAATTAGTTTACATTTAGTAATCTCATGCTTCATTATCCAAAATGGAATACTTTGAAGCAATAATGCCATACTAGTGTCAGAATTTAGTGAGGTCTGCAGGCATTAAAGGGACACATCTTAGAGAAAACATGATATATGGTTATCCTAGTAACATTTCAGCTTACTTTTTACCTTCCCTACATTAGCAGAGCCATTCACATTTCTGAACTATTCTTTGAAGAGGATTTATAAATTGCAGAGCTGATAATGAACCAGTTAAGTGATGAAATTTTGTAAGCATTTTCTGGATGTAATGAGGTATATTTTTAAAAAATGTTCAGAATCCCTTAACAGTTATTCTCAAGAACTACGAGGATTATTTTAATCATGAATACATAGAACACTACATTATGTTGATGGTTTGAAGATTTTGAGCCATAATCAATGAACACATGTGACAAACCAAATATCCTTGGTTCTTAAAAGATCTAATTTTAAAACTGATTAATCCCCCATTCTGTAAGGTAAAGACAGTTCAAACTCTCCAAGTTATATTCTGAAGAATGTATGTTCTCAGTTTCTACCAGTCTCACTGAGAGCAGTTTTTATGTGTTACGATGCAGATGTGCTGACCTCACCAGCATGAGCTGGCTTGTATGGCTGGTGCTCCAAGAAGCTACTTTCCCATCATACATGCCAAGATGCAGCTTTCCATAGATAACCCTGACTTGGCCTGGTTCTCAGTACACAAAAGAGAAAGCAAGTGGGCTTCAAGAGAATATGTGTCTGGACTTCCAGGCCAAGATTTGCTCTTCTTGTTCCCTTAATTTGTCTAGGTTTTGGGGAATACAGAGGGGGAATTCTGAGTATTTTTCTCCCGCCCTTTTCTGTAAGGACCACACATCCTTCTCCAAAAAGATCCTCTCCATGACCTTAAGATTTTTCTCACATGCCTTATCACCCCTTCTGTTGCATGTGTAATTCCATCGTGCTTGCCATGAACCACTTCCCCCTGTGTCCCTCTACTGGCCTTCACTTCACAGCTGCTTGAAACTCTACACCTCAGAGTAGGTTGTGTTCTCACCAATTTGGACTTTGTTGGCTCATTATTGTCTACTGAACACCTATCAGAATGTTTATGCAAAAATAAAAATCTCTTAGCAACAAATACAAAGAACAGACAGAGACTGTAGTCTCAGTAAGATCATTATATTGGAAAAGTCCTAAGGTAGGGTATAGATTTTTTTCCCCTTTCTTAGAATTAGAAAATAAAATTATTTTGATTTTGTTTTTCCCCAGGGTACATACCTTTTCAATATGCAAATGTGAATCAATAAAATAATTTTCTTATGGTTAGTCTTTTTTAAAATTTATTTATTTATTTATTCTACTTAGGTATACATGATAGCAGAATGCATTTTGATTCATTGTACACAGATGGTGCACAACTTTTCATTTCTCTGTATGTGATATAGAATCACATCATATATGCAGTCATACATGAAGCTAGGGCTATGATTAGTCTTAACTACACTGAATTCTAAGCCCTATCCACTTAAGCTCTGATGAGTTGAATGCCCTGGCACCAATCTCAGGTAACAAAGAGCTCCAAGAGGCAGGATCCTGAATCTCTTTATTTGTAATAAAATGAATTTGAGTGAAGTGGAACTAGAAGGGACCAAAAGCAAGGGAGAAAAGATTTAGCAGATAACATGCATCACACTATTTTGAAGGATAATGAGAGGACAGAGTAGAAGAGGAGGGAAGGAGAATAATTGACAGCGGCTAGAAGTTGAGAGGTCACCTGGCGGGAGCAGACTTGAGCACGAGGAGGGCAGAAGAAGGCTCCCATCAGTCTATACTATGATTCGGCTCTCCTTTAATATGCAGGAGGGCCTCAGATATAGAGTACGATTTTCTTTTTAATTATGACTTCTTGATTTGTCTGTTCATCTTTTAATGAGATTCCATAGGTGAGAACAAGACAGAGACCTTTAGAATTTATTAGAATCTCCTCTGTGATTGTTTTTACTAAGTGAGTTAGAGAGCTATCTTCTTTGAAGTTAAAAAAATAGTACTATATATGCACATGTGTGTAATTTACAGTTAAAGCCTTTTTACCTTTGTTCTGTTTGGAGATTGTGTTAATTAGAACAAAAATATTATAAAATTTTGGATAAATGATAGTTTACATTTTACAGCTTCTCCCCTTTTCTATGGTTTCCTTTACCCACAGTAAATGATGGTCTAAACAATTTAAGTGGAAGATTCCAGAAATAATTAATTCCTAGTGTTAAGCTGCACACTGTTCTGAGTAGTGGAATGATATCTCCAGTTCTCCCGCTGTGTTTCTTCCAGGACGGGAATCATTCCTTTCCCCAGCATGCTCATCTACTAGTAGTGGACACTCCTCATCTGCACCATAGTGGTTATGTCCAAGCAACCCTTATTTTACCTAGTGGTGTGTCCAAAGTGCAAGCATAGTGGTGCTGAAACTCAGAAATGACAAAGAGAAGTTATGAAGTGTTTCTAGTTAATGGAAAGGTGAAAGATCTCAAGAAAATAAAATCAAATGCTAAGTTCTGCTGTAGGAGCCAATCATCTAGCTACGAACTTGTGAAGAAGGAAAAAGAAATCTGTGTTGGTTCTGCTGTCACGCTTCAGACTGTCAAAATTATGACCATAGTGTGTGTTAAGGGCTTAAGATGGAGGAGGCAATACACTTGTGGGTGAAAGACACAAACAGAAAATGTGTTCCATTTGAAAGCAACACAGTGCACCAGGAAGCAAAGAGCCTGTACCAGGACTTCTACAAAAAATCCACTAAACAAGTGACAAAAGCCCTTTACTGAAGTAAGATAGTTACACATATTTGGAAGCAGGTCATAGGTTTAGGCTTAGAAGTACCAAAAAGTACTGGAAAGATGCATATTAGTGCTAATTTTTCATCTTATTTACAGAAAAACTTCATCACAAATATATTTATATGGAGAAAAATATAGTACAAGTTTATGGAGAGCTTGGTACTCTGTGGTTTGAGGCATACACTAGGGGTTTTGAAGCTTGCTGTTTTAGTCAGCTTTTTTTACTGCTGTGACTAAAAATCTGACTAGACAATTTTAAAAGAAGAAAAGTTTATTTGAGGGTTCATGGTTTCAGAGATCTTAGTCCATAGAAGGCTGCGCCATTCCTCAAGGCTCAAGGTGAGGTGGACATCACGGTGGACGAGTGTAGCAGAAGGAAGCAGCTCAGATGTTGATTAGAAAGCAGAGAGAGAGGTCTGTCTCCACTTGCCAGATACAAATATATACCCAAAGCCACGCCCCATTCCCACCTTCTCCATCCATACTCTAACACTTCAGTTGCCACTCAGTTAACCCCTATCAGGTGATTAATTCACTGTTGGGTTAAGTCTCTCATAACCCAATCATTTCTCCTCTGAACCTTCTTGCAATATCTTACACGTGAGCGTTTGGGGGACGTAACATATAAATCATAACGCTTGCCCTCTTTGGGTAAGGGGAAACAACTGTACTTCTTTGTGATTTGAAAATAGCTTTGAAAGGTGTCTGTGGCAAATTTGGAGCATTTACAAAATCTCAAAAGCATTTATGTTTTTCTTTCATGGACTTTATCCATTTGTTTGTTTGTTCATGCACCTATTTATATAAACTCAATTCTGTTGTTAGTGCAGGCAAATGATCTACTCTTGCCCAGAGCCCTTACAAGACTGACCACTCTCTTATGTGATGAAGAAAAACTTGCCACAGCTATAGCACATTGCAAATTTCCCGTTTTCATGGATCTAATTTCATAATTAGAGAGTAAAAATAAAAACAGCAGATGGGAGAGAGAACAGAGACAGCAGACTTCTGCAGCAGCCCTTGGATGGCTGGACGAACAGATTGTGGGAAACTGGAAAACAGCAACCAAATTGCCAACAATGAAGTCACCAATCCATCAAAATCAATTGACTGTCACACCATAACCCTCTTCAGATTTACCATGGCCCATCCCTTTCTTACTTTTGTGAATGAAGAACCAAGGCTTTTTTTAAAAAAATGTAAAACAGACCACAGGATAAAGATTTCCTCATTTCCTCCATGTTTCCTTGTGTTTCCACTGTACTCTATAAAAGTCATAACATTTTTTGCCTAATATGACAAGAAGTCACATGTTCAAAGTTTGATAAGAACCAAGTTCTTCATTTATTTAATATGTGGTTTACATAGTATTAATTCTAAGTGTTATTTTTTGGTGTAATATGTAATTCAAAAATTACTGGGCTAAAGGAAAAAATGTAAATTATTTTAGCTAAAGAATATTGCTACAAAGTTACAGAATGTGTAAAGAAGTAAAAAGTAAAGAAGTACAGCTGATTGCCATTCCTAAGACTCTTTTCTTACTACCTTTTTTTAAATTGTACTTTAGAAATTTTTACAGCTAAGTATAATGCTGTACATTTATAATCCCAGCAACTTGGGAGGCCAAGGTAGGAGGATCACAAGATCAAGGCTAGTCTGAGCAACTTAGGTAGAATTTTTTTCAAAATTAAAAAAATATAAAGGGATAGGATGTAGCTTGGTGGCAGAGCACCTTTGGATTCAATCCTCAGTACTGGAAAAAGAGAAAAGAAAAAGAAAACTTTTCAATCGTCAATTTAACAAATACATATAAAATTTTCTCTAGGCACAATAGGTAAGATATTTCTTCTAGATCCAAGTGTTCAACACCCCCTTGCCTAATTTCCTGAGCAAAAGCTGTAAGAACCAAAGTAACCTAAGAACAAAAGGTTAAACATGAATCAGATTCCTATTGTTAAATTAAATATGATCAAATGGCTAGGGACATAAGAATGTGGCAACTCCTAGAGGAAAGTTGTTAATGAAGTAAACAGCAGGAATGGTAGTTCTGAGAAGACATTCTAGCAGGAAAAGTGTGGAAGCAAGGCAGACAGCAAACCAATAGATGTGGACAACATGGGCTTTAGCATATATGCCAGAGATACAAGCATTTTCAAAGTCCAGGAGGAAGGGAAGGAATGTTCTCCTTGTTCCAGTTGTTAAGAACCATACTTTAGCAATAATTAAAACTTCAGTTACCATATATTGTATGCTTAATTCATTTATACCTCATGATAACATGTTAATTTGGTGTTATTACCCAAATTCACAGATAAAGAATTATATATTTTGTATGGTTAGGCATATGCCCTAAATTATACAGATAATAAACTATAGAGATAATGTCATAGAGCTAATAAGTCATAGAACTCATAAAATTTTTCTTTGAACAATCTATAATACTTCCTACTTATACATATATGGCCATGTTTTGAGATAGCTGAAGAACCAGGCTAAGCATAGATGTGGATCCAGACAGATACTTGAACAGTTTAATAAATGAGAGTGGGAGAAATGGTGACCGTAAGGTGGGTTCCAAAAACAAGATTTAAGTACAGGGTTTTCTGTAGAATTTTTATATTTTTTGTTTTTGGTATTTAAAAAGAATAATTTCTATTTTAATTGTCATAGTAATTGCTATATTAATGGGGTATGATATGATATTTCAATGCATGAATACAACATATAAGAATAATTGGCACATCTGTCACCTCAGACATATTATTTTTTTGTGCTAGCAATATTCAAAATCTTCTCTATTATTTTGAAATATTCAATTAGTTCTTGTCAACCATAGCTATCCTGCTTTGATGTACAACATGAGAATTATTCCTCCTACCCAATGGCAACTCCATACCTACTAACCATTCTTTCCATCCCTCTTTTCCCCACTCTTTCCAGAACCTGGTAATCACTATTCTGTTCTCTGCTCTTTGGATATCTGCTTTAGCCTCTACATTTAAGTGAGAAGTTAAAGTATTTGCCTTTCTGTGCATGACTTATTTTACTTACCATAGTGTCTCCCAATTCCATTCATGTTGCCACAAATGATAGAATGTCACTCTTTTTTGTGGCAAAATAATATTCCATTGTGTATATATGCCCTGTTATCTTTAATGACTCATTCACTGATGAACAAATAGGTTGATGTCACTGTGAATAGTGCTGCAGGAACTATTCAAGGAAGAGACAAGTACACATGTTTCTTTGAGGCACTGATTTCATTTCCTTTTGATATACAACCAGGAGTGGAATTGAAAGATAATACGGGGCGCTGAGGTTGTGGCTCAGTGGCAGAGTGTTTGCCTTGCACATGTGAGGCACTAGATTCGATCCTCAGCACCATATAAAAATAAATAAATAAAATAAAATTATTGCGTCCATCTATAACTAAAAATATTTTTTAAAAAATAATATGATAGATCCATATCTAGTTTTATTGAGAAATGTCCATACTGTTTTCCATAAAGGCCGTATTAATTTACATTCCCAACAGTGTGGAAAAGTACTCCTCTCTGTACCTCCATGGTAGCAGAATTTTCTGTTGTTTAACACATGAATGGAAATTGGTTGTGATCTCAAAAATACACACACACACACACACACACACATACACACACAAATCAGGAAAACACCTTAACAATCCTTTGTGAGAGGATTTTCTTTAATATGTTGACAATACTACTAGGTTTCTGCTCAATAACCAGTCATCACTGAACTGCCTTTGCTATTCTCTGCAACAGCTTCATATGCAAGCCAAGAAAAATAATTTACCTAGAGTACATCATATTAAACACAAGCAACTCTATTATAATTCAAAATATTAAAATTTGCTTAGATTTTCATTTGCTTATAGAGAGTGATCTAGATAATATACAACAAAATGAATGCTTTCTCTTGGATAATTAAATGTTTTTGTTAAATTATCTGATTTATCTGTCTAACCACTTTAGAAAGAAACTCTTCTGCAATGAGCACAGGATAGATGCCTCAAATGTGTCTAATAAGTAAATCAATGGTTGAATAAATTTATTTTAAAAAGGAAACAGTGAGTTTGTTATCCTCTTTGAGCACACTCAAGATAATACATAATCAAAATTTTTATACTATTAATCAGTCTTTATATTGCAAAACAATTATATTTCATTTTGAAAACTTTTATATTGCTTTAAGACTAGTATGAGCAATAAAGAATTGTAGTTGATAAAAAGCTGCTGCAATTTTAGGATGAATTAATAAAATCATAGACTTACCTAGAAAAGGAGGTGATAATTCCATTTTTTTCCTCTATAAATCAGACAACATTCAGGGGAGTACATATATTTGGGCTTAAACTTGATTATTATAGGAATATTTTACCTAATGTTAATAAAAAGAAAGAAGAAGCAGAGAACAAGAAATTATCTGTTGAAATTACATTACAAAAATTAAGAGATATTTTCAACATTCACCATGCTCTAAATGTACATGTCAGAGTATCACTCTGGGAAAGAATAGGGTTAAGAATGGAATATTATGGGATATCTGAAACCTTTTTTTTACTACTACTGCTACTACTACTACTACTAATAATAATAATGAACTCTATATATTTCCAACTGGAAAACTAAAGTCATCAAATCATCAATGCTTTGCATTTAGTAGAGCATAATGGATTATAGCTGCTTAATATTGAGAAGACATGTTTTTAAACTTCAGTACTTCTAAAGTGGAACATCAAAATAACATGAGTATTCAAAATCTTTTCATATTCAGAACCACAGTAAGATATCATCTCATTGCAGAAACAATGGTTATTATCAAAAAGACAAAGAATAAGTGCTGCCAATGAGATAGAGAAAAGGGAACCCCTGCACATTGTTGATGGGAATGTACAGACATTGTGGAAAACATTATGAAGTTTCCCCAATTAAAATTAATTCCTCCACTACAATTTGATCCAGAAATCATAGTAGTGGGTATATATCCAAAGGAAATAAAATCAGGATGTCCAATAGACATCTGCACTCCCATGTTTAGAGCAATATTAGTTCCAATAGCCAAGAAATGGAAACAACCTAATGCCCATCAGTTAATGAATGACTAAAGCAAAGGTGTACATATACCCAAGAGAATAATAATCATCCATAATTGTTGTTACAATTGACAGGATTTCAATCTTAACAACATGAATGTTAAGTAAAACGAGCTAGTCACAGAAAGACAAATACTGCATGTTCTCATTCATATGCAGAATTTAAAACAGTTGATATCAAGGAGACGAGAGAAGAATGGTGTGTACCAGAGGCTGGGAGAGTCGAGGGAGGGGGATGCGGAGCGACTGAATGAGGGGCACCTAGTGTCAGTTAGGAGTAAGAAGCTCTGGTTTGTATAACACAGTGGGTGAATATAGGTAATGATAATGTACTATATATTTCAAAAGGCTAAAGAAAAGATTTGAAAGTTTTCACCAAAAAAAAGAATAAACATTTGAGGATATATTTTTCTCTTACTTATTGCTGTACATGTATCAAAGCATCATAGAGTAGCTACAAAATATGTAAAAATTTAATGTTTTATGTATCAGTTAAATATATTAATTGAAGAAAAACAACTAAACATGTTTTTAAAAATATTTCATAAATTGTTAATAACATTAAAAAGTCTTTTTGTATGAAGGTGTATTTATCATATTACAGGCAAGACTTGTGAGGAAAGAAGAAGAAAGGTGGAGCCATACTGGTTTGTTTGTTTTAATATGAAATGTAAAAGATGCTGATATTTGAGCTACCCATTCCTAGAATACATACTTTATTGTTAGTTTTTATATTGATATTCCTCCCTAAATTTAAATATTAACAATCAAGTAATCACTAAGTGGATGGATTGGAGAATGTGATTAGAGTAAATGATCCTTAGTGGATGAGGATCTATAGAAGTTTTCGACTTCCAGATGTAAAAGAGATCAATGTGTGAACCATTCAGCCAAGCTGGAAATATTTTCAAAGGTGGCCTCCAGCTATATCCTGGTGGGTAAACAAATGTGCTTGTTTAGTTCTAAATAAAATAATAGTTGTAGCTATCAGTAATTTTCAGGGTAGCAAAGGTGTTTTCTATTTTAAATACAAAGATTTCTGATACTGAGATTTACTTAGAGGACAAAGTTAATAAGGCTTTATAAAACTGGAATTAGTTTCATAATATGTGAAAAAGATGCCAGTGAGATTTTCATGTATACTAAGTTTTATCCTTTCGTTTAATCAGGTAACAAATTTCTTCTGAACATGCTGTATGTCGAGTTCTATGGTTCATATAAGATACAATGAAAATAACTCTCTGTCCTCCACATATTCACATTTAGTGGTAGAAGCAGCTACACATTATGAGAAACTCATTACTGGCTGGAATAAAGTTTGGGATACAGATACCATATCCTATAGAGGATGCAACAGGGTTTGCTAGGGCAGGCCAGCAAAGGCTTCCCAGAAAAAAAAATGACATTTAAACTCAATCCTTCACCTCAAAGACTTGGTTCTCACCAGGTTGGCAACTAAACAATGGTAGGTCCAGGTGAGGTAAGTGTTGATCTTATATTGTGATGAGAGATCACATGATTCCTGGCAAAAGGATAATAAATGTCTTTTCTGCAACACCCAGCAAGTGTGGAGGAGAACAAAAGTGTTCATGTGGATGAGAAAAGTTAGCAAGCAAATAGATGGTGGGAGTCTTTGGATTGTCATGCTCAGGAGTTTGTACTTTATGTTGTTATAATAAAGAATACGAGCGATTTTATCCATGGAGGTGATACGATTTGATCTGCACTTTAGAAAGACTACAATAGCCGGATTGCATGAAGCAAGACCGAAGAGACTTGAGTGAGAAAACTCTTACACGTCCACATGAGGAATGGCAAGGGGCAACTATGGTAGAGCAGACACATTAATTTCAACTGTTGTTGTTGTTGTTGATTTAATGAGAAAGTGGGGCAATACAAATTTTTTTCTACCTTATCCCTTCTAAACACAGAAGTGATTATATTCACACTGAAGAATAATTAAAATATATTCTCATTTTGTTACCATGTGAAATTTAGATGCATTTAACATATCAGAGAGCTAAACAAGTGAAATTAGTTCCCATGTTTATCTCTATTTACCAAAGAATAGCCAGCACCAGAAGTTCAGCTTTTCTAAAACTAAAATGCTCAAATATCTTATGGGAGAGGAATAGTATAGTTGCATCAATCAAAGCAGATGGTCTCCTCTTAGGTCAATCAGAACATCCTGACAAGGGAACGGTAACCCTTTGTCCTTACAATGTTTTTTTCTCACATTTCAGGTCCTTTAATTCTGCCAACTCTGTGTACTCATTCCTTGCAGATAGGTACTCTCTCTCTCTCTCTCTTTTTTTTCCCCCTTAGGCTGTATCCTAAGTTTCTGAAAATTCTCGTTTAAAGTTTCTGTAATGTTCAGTTCTCCTCATTCACCCACCAAATAACCTGGGAAAAAAGAGTCTGGATTTATTACTTATCTTCTTATCCTAAAATTTCTATAAAGGAAAGTAAGTCCTACCTAATTACCCATTTCTTCATTTTATAATACCACTGCAGGTAACTTTATTAAATAGAGACTGAAGACAGCGTAATTATAATAAGATACACAGAAATGTGTGTTTTACATTGAGAGAACAAAGGATTAATGAAGTAGAAATTAAACATAACTTACCTAAAATTTTTGATACCAGAAGTATTTATTGTTAAATTTTATTATTATTATTATTATTTTTTTTTAGAGGATAACATTTCATTTCTCTGGTTGTAAGTGATATAGAATCACAACATGCATGCAGTCATACATAAAGTTAGGGTTACTATGACCATCATATTCCACCACTTTTACTGTCCTCATGCCCCCTCTCCCCTTAAACCCCAGTGAACAGAGTTCCTCCATTGTTCCCATGTTCTTCCCCACATTATGGATCAGCATTCACATATCAACGAGTACATTCGGCATTTGGTTTTCTGAGATTGGCTTACTTCACTTAGCATGATATGCTCCAACTCCATCCATTACCTGAAAATGCCATAATTTTATTCTCTTTTATTGCTGAGTAATATTCCATTGTGTATATATACCACAACTTCTTTATCCATCCATCTATTGAAGGGCATCTAGGTTGGTTCCACAGTTTAGCTATTGTTAATTGAGCTGCTATAAACATTGAAGTGGCTGCAGCACTGTGGTTTGCTGTTTTTAAGTCTTCTGGGTATAGACCTAGGAGAGGGATAGCAGGCTCAAATGATGGTTCCATTCCAAATTTTCTAAGGAATCTCCATACTGCTTTCCAGATTGGTTGTACCAATTTGCAGTTCCATCAGCAATGTATGAGCGTGCCTTTTCCCCCACAACCTCGCCAACACTTATTGTTGTTTGTATTCTTGATAATTGCCATTCTGACTGG
>CM053402.1:81141317-81160741 GCA_028644305.1 Xerus rutilus | reverse complement strand
GGAAACTTATCCCATTCACAATAGCCTCAAAAAAATAAAATGCTTGGGAATCAACTTAACAAAAGAGGTGAAAGACCTCTACAATGCAAACTACAAGACACTGAAGAAAGAAATTGAAGACGACCTTAGAAGATGGAAAAATCTCCCATGCTCCTGGATAGGCAAAATCAATATTGTTAAAATGGCCATACTACCCAAAGCGCTATATAGATTCAATGCAATCCCAATTAAAATCCCAATGTCATTCCTTATAGAAATAGAAAAGGCAATCATGAAATTCATTTGGAAGAATAAGAGACCCAGAATAGCCAAAGCAATCCTTAGCAAGAAGAGTGAAACAGGAGGCATCACAATACCAGACCTTAAATTATACTACAAAGCTATAGTAAGAAAAATGGCATGGTACTGGCACCAAAATAGACATGTAGATCAATGGTATAGAATAGAAGACACAGAGATGAACCCACTTACATACAGTTACCCTATACTAGATAAAGGAGCCAAACACGTACACTGGAGAAAAGGTAGCCTCTTCAACAAATGGTGCTGAGAAAACTGGAAATCCATATGCAGCATATTGAAACTAAACCTCTGTCTCTCACCATGCGCAAAATTCAACTCAAAGTGGATCAAGGACCTGGGAATAAGACCAGAGACCCAACACCTAATAGAAGAAAAAATAGGCCCAAATCTTCATCATGTTGGATTAGGACCATACTTCCTTAACAAGACTCCTATAGCACAAGAAGTAAAATCCAGAATCAACAAATGGGATGGATTCAAACTAAAAAGCTTCTTCTCAGCAAAAGAAATAATCAGTGAAGTGAACAGAGAGCCAACATTCTGGGAACAAATCTTTGCCACACACACATTCGCTAAGCATTAATCTCCAGGATATATAAAGAACTAAAAAAACTTATCACCAAAAACCTAACAGCCCAGAAGTATTTTTGATTGGGGATTTTTTAAGATTTGGGGATTTTTGCATATACATAATGAGATATCTTGGTGATAGGTCTCAAGTCTAAACACAAAATTAATTTACATTTCATGTATATGTAGACACTTGGAATATAGGTAATTTTATAGGATAATTTTAATAATTTTGTGGATGGAACAAAGTTTCATGGTGGAGAATTATCCCTTTTGGCATCTTGTCAGTACTGAAAATTTTTGGATTTTGGATCATTTTGTATTTGGATACTTAACAGAAGGATCCTCACCCTATCTGTGATTATATGTTAACATGCTGTGTATTGTGAAATAGTACATTTTAAAGAATGTGCCTAAAAAAAATCTACATCTTCTGAGAAGCCTTCCTTGGCTAAACATTTGCTTCTCTAATCATGTTGACTCGATAGCCTCTCAGCAAATAAGTGTAGTTTCAAATATATAATGTCATATTTTTATTACTTTCTCATTATTTAATATGAGTATAATGATGGACTAGAAACATGGAAAATACTTTAAGACAGGAGAACATGTTACCTGTTCTCAAAAAAGCCTGAAATAGCAAAGAAGCAAACTGTTGTACCACAGTGAATTGAGAAGAGTGTAAGAGAAAAACAGAAAATTGTTAAAGTATATTCCCCAGGGCTCTGGCATCAGTTCTGCACTCATACTTTATAAAACTAGTTTTATCATTAGAGCTAAGATTTTCCTGGAAGCCTTTATTTCTTCTTTTAAAAATTATTTGAACATATTTAAATAATAAGCACTTCATTGAGTAGTGACAGATATTATCATGTAAATGTAAAAAAAATACCTTTAAATTCCTCCATGTATATATGTTTTACTTTCAATAATATGATATCCTGAATATCAATGATCTGGTATATAAATAGGTAGTATTATCCTATGTTCACATTGAGTAAGTAATTTATGTTATAAGGCCATCATTTTTCTATGTGATATGTAACTTTTTAAATTTCAAACTGTATGAATAAGCCGGGTGCGGTGGTGTACGCCTATAATCCCAGCACTTTGGGAGACTGAGATAGGAGAATTGAGAGTTCAAAGCCAGCTTCAGCAATGGCAAGGCCCTAAGCAATTAAGTGAGACTCTGTCTCTACATAAAACACAAAATAGGGCTGGGGATGTGGCTCAGTGGCCGAGTATCCCTGAGTTCAATCCCTGGTACCAAAAAAAAAAAAAGTATGAATATTGGTGAAAATTTTGATGCAAATAGGTTTTAAAGATTTTTCCTATACAAAGTTATTTAAAGTTGCTCTTCAATACCTTTCTACATTTTCTAATGTTGCAATGGACTTACTACAAAAGTATATGCAAGAGTGTATCTATTACTGAATTTTCTTAAACCTAATTTTCTGCATTATTTTAGTAACTTCAAACCACACAAGTCTGTGCTTTTATTTTTTGTAATGCCTAAATTCACAACTTGCCTGATTGTATATTTTATAATCTTTTGTGTTCTAAATCACTGAATATGCTAGAATGCCTTCAAATTTTGAATCTATGGTAGTTTGTATAAATTCTTTTTTTTAACATTTTTTCAGTTATAGATGGACAAATATTTATTTTATTTAATTTTATGTGGTGCTGAGAATCGAACCCAGTGCCTCACATGTCCAAGGTAAGCGCTTTGCCACTGAGCCACAATCCCAGCCCCAGTTGGGATTCTAAACCAAGTTGGGAACTAAATTTTCTTTTTCTTTCCCTTTTTCTTCTTCCTTTTTTTTTTTTTTTTTTTTTTTGGCATTGCTTTGGTACTTTCTAATATGTGGCAAGGTACAGTTTTTACAGTATTCTTGAAGTTTTGTGATTAAAACTTTGATATGTTTCCTAGCAACAGACTCAATTCCCTGAAAGAACATTTTTGTGGGTAGGTGGGAAGGGAGTTCTTTTGGCAATCAAACACAGAATGGACTTTTTGCTGCAATTTTTTTTTCAGTGTGTAACTATCTACTTATTAAAATATGGAGTCTCAGACTGAAGTCTGTGTACTTGTTTGTGTTTGGAGTAATAAATGACTAGTTTACAAAAAGGGTTTCAATTATGCTTAATACAGAATAAAGCTCAAAAAATGGTTGTTAAGAACAAGAGAGATAAAATTGTAGAATTTTCTCTTAAAGTTAAAATTTCATCACAGAAAACATAAATTTGAATGTTAAGTATGTTATATTCAAACTCAATTAGGTATAAAGTAGTAGAAAACATCCACAGAATACTGCCTCATTCTCCAAAAATAATATTTTTCTCCACCACTAGAAAAAAAAAAGAGTAAAATACCCCTTTTGCAACTTAAATCGCAATGTGCATTTTAAAGACATATAGTACTTGTTCATCTGGTTGAAGCAAAAGATGGCTATTTTCTCTATGCCTTAACTTAATTTCTAAGAGTGGTTGTTTCTGGGCTTCAATAACTTGAAGGAGCTTTGAAAGTTAAGGACAGAAACACAAATATTTAATACTAAAGAAAAATTTGCAGGTAATTGCAGACTCTATTAAAGCCTTAATTAAAGGGCACTAGGAAAGCGAATTAGTGCATCTGAGATTTTAATCAAACTGCTATTTCAACCAATTTATTAATTGACTCCAGGATTACGGTAATGTGCACTGTTAAGATGTATGTGCGTGATGTGAAAACTCTAGGACTGTATCAAACTATTCTTATTTTAGGAACTACCAAGTTGAAATGTACACTTAAAAGTGATCTCTGTTTTACAGGGATAATTGCAGATCTTGTAATGAGCATTGATCATTTCATGCCTATAATAGCTAAGCCTAAAAAAATAATGTCATTTGGAATTCAGTAGACACTTGTATAGTCAAATGGTTATAGATCACTTTGGGTTCATTTAAAGACAAAACTTTTCAACTTGCTGCTTTCTTGATTTGAAATATATTATAGTGCTAAGAATATTTTTAGATATAAATAAAATTGATTTTCAAATATTTTAAAGATATTTGTAGTAAAACCAAATGGACATTATTAAAAAAATACATAACAATCCTCTAAACTCCAATCTGAACACTGGATATAGGAAATACTTTATCCTAAAGGCTCCAATAGATTACACCACTGTATATTTGTATATCAAAAGTGGAGAAAGACAATCTGACATACTTTTCTATTTAGAAATGTATTACAATGAGAGCATTAGCTACCTCTGTTTGAAACAGATTTCCCTCTGATGGAAGGAAGCTATTGGTTACTTTGCTGGAAAGGGGAGAAAATATTCCTTTCTAAATGCCTCTTCTATCAGATGATTTTAAACACTAGTATATGTTCCTGTTTCACTAGATGAACAGGAAAAAGAACACTCTTTTATCTTAATTATGGCTTTTTAAAAAATCATGATGCATTTTAAAAGCCTTTGGAAAACTTGACAAAAGCATTTCGGAGTTTTCTAGTATCCAGGCTCTCTCAGCTTTAGAAATTAAGAGTAGTACTAGTCCAGAAGTCTCTAGTTGTTACTGAGATTGGCCATTTGAGGCCTGTTTTAAGAAGCGATTTATTTGTTTTTTCCTTTTGGGGTGAATAAAGGTGTCGGCTTTGATGATCATGCTTTTTCATTTTCTGTATTTCTGTCTGATGCTTTGACAACTAGGGCCTTACTGAACCCCCAAAGACTACACCTCCCAAGGATACTAAATTCCTAGAGATAGCAAAGGATTCACCCACATATGAAAAAAAAGCAATCCAGAACACATCCCCCAACTTATTCCTCTGATGGGCTCTCACACTCAGGGCCACTATTCCCTGTCCCAGACCCAGGACAAGTAGCGTTAGCTCGTATACCCTAGTGACAACTAAAAGAATTCAAACTTGCCGATTCTAAACCTGCTTATTCTGTCTTGCCCTTTCTTTACTACGGACCACAATAAAGGTTCTTGCTCATGATTTCCCTTGCCACTTGTGCCCTCTGACCTATACTGGTACTCTTCTGTTGGCCTTCATGGAATGGTATGTCCTCTCTTTTGGGGGTATTGTGATCAAAAAGCTCTCTTCTCAATAATAATAAACTCCTCATTGGCTAGGCTTTCCATATCTGAATAATGAAATTTGCTCTTTAAAACTCTAATATCAAAATTTGCACTTTAAAAGTACAGTTGAACTCTTAAGAGAACAGATACGTCCTGCCGCTTCAAGATGTGATTGGACTTTCTAGCCATACCCAATAATAAAGTAAAACATGCTGCTTTAGTAAATATTTTTAATACTTTCATGTTTTGTACCAATCCATCAAACAGCTAGAAGCCCCATTGCCAATGGAGTTAGTTTTTATGCCATAGCAACTCCAAGTGCACCTGGCTAGAGGCAATTTAATGAAAAAAAATCCTTTTTCTCAACATTCCACAGAAGCAAGCTTATGCAAAGTCTTACTTTAAGAACTTGAAGTTCTTTCCATAAGGAGATTGAGACCCAATGAGTAATTGTTTATTTATATATATATTTATAATGGTTATATATATTTATAATGGTTATGTATTACAAATATATATATTTAAACAACTCATAGATTTTATATTTTTCAGCATCTTCTGATATTCAAATAAACCTATTCCATTTTAATTTCACCATATCATTCTAAAAGCCACACTCTTTTCCAGCTCAGTTCTATAAACTTTCTATTTTTAAGAATATATTTGATCCAAGTGCAGTTATCCAATAGAAAGTAGGATCAAAAATGATTTTCTCACTGGGCTCAGTGGTGCACGCCTGTAATCCCAGAGGCTCTGGAGGCTAAGGCAGGAAGATTGCAAGTTCAAAGCCAGCCTCAGAAAAAGTGAGATGCTAAGCAACTCAGTGAGATCTTGTTTCTAAATAAAATACAAAATAGGGCTGAGGATGTGGCTCAGTGGTTGAGGGCTCCTAAGTTCAATCCCTGGTACCCTACCACCAAAAAAAAAAAAAAAAAAGATTTTCTCCCAACCTTCAGTGAGCCTTAACACACATTGACATGAAAAAAATAGATAATTAAACTTAATAGTAATCTTGGCTTAGAATATTTTATGTATTGCCTTTTCTATAAGTTTAAGTTCAACAGTTCAAGACCTGGTTGACACTGGACATTTGCTACCATTAATATATAAACCATGTATGAATTATTGTATGTACTTTTATAGCCACCATTTGTCATCATTATTATCAATCCCTTGCAAGACCATATGTTTCTACATAATCAGTTTAAAACACTGCATATATTTGAATGGATCAATATTATTGACTTATCAAGTAAGATTGATATGACTATAGTGACTCCAGGAACATTTCATAGCTGATATATTATGAAAATAATTGTCCACAACCAGTAGTTTGGTTAAATAGGACAATAATCACTGGTCAATCACCTATAGATAAAGATTTAAAAATTTATTAATCTAATGATTAATCGGTTTTTAAATTGTCTTATCTTGGCATCATCAATGTGTTTGTTCCAATCACTCTCCTGATGCAATTGCTTTTCAGTTACTCACTCTACCTGTGTTTTCGTCCTTAATAAATCATCCACAGTCTGCCAGAGAAGGCATCTAGCATGTAGAAAGGAGCAAACATCTTTCATGTTCAATATTCTTCAATGATTACTATTACTTATAATGTATTGTACAAACATTCAAAGATGACATAAATATCCCTTCAAATCTGTAACTTATACATATCATACACAATATAATCCAACAATATCGACATAGATTTCCAGACATGGTTTTCTCATTTATATATCTTGCATGCATGTATCACTTTGACTTTTTCAAATGCCATTGTAAATTATTCAATTATGAAGGACTCAAACTCTTTGATGACATATTTTTTTCTGACATTCTAGGTACATGTGGATATTCTGTATCCAGAAACTCACTTTTCACTCCTCATCTGTTAATGTGCACACTTCTATAATGTGCCTTATGTATGTATACACAGCCATGTCCTTGACTGCTTGGACTCAATTTATACAATATAATTGTATTACAATAGGAATGTCAAACATCATAAGAAATCTTGAAGAGTTTTCAATATTTCTCTTGTTATTTAACCAACATATTATGTGCAGCATTTTCAAACACCAAAACACAATGCAATTAAATTCAACAAAGAATCATTATACATCACCTGTGTGAGACAATCTGTTATATTCTAGGGAGTTTACATAAATAAAATATTCCTTTCTTTCAAAGGTTAATAAAACATGCTGAGCCTTACTATCTAGTACAGAATGCATCTATTTATATAATTCAAAAAATATAAAAGAAAATGAAATAGATACTAAATTATTGTGCAAGTCATGAGTTGTAAGCACTTACAAGAAAGAACATGTAATCTGAATGTAGTCTATTTCAGAATATAGTTTTGAACATTTCTCTGAACTCCAACTTCAATATTTCCCTTCAGCTTTTCTTCTCTTTTTATCAATGGATGGATGGATAGATAGATAAATAGATAGATAGATAGATAGATAGATAGATAGATAGATAGATAGAAAAAGATATGTGTATATCATTTTCTCCATGTATATATTTGAAACACTTACATCTTAACTCTTATTTTTGCTATGGGTCTATATCTGGAGAATGTCCTTGAGTTTCAGTCTTAAAAGATATTTTTGAAGTTTATCTCATAAGACATGAAACTGGTATTTTTCAAATGTTTTGGGGGGTGTACCAGGTATTGAACTCAGGGGCATTTAACCACTAAACCACATTCCCAGCCCTTTACATTTTTAATTTTGAAACAAAGTCTCACTAAGTTGCTTAGGGCCTCACTAAGTTGCTGAGGCTGGCTTTGAACTTGTGATTCTCCTACCTCAGCCTCCTGAGCTGTTGGGATAACAGGTTGCATCAGCACTTCCAGCTTGTTTTCAATTCTGATAATAAAATAACATAAAGTTCATATTTTTAAACATTTTCAATCATACAATTCATTGATGTTAGGTACATTCATATTGTGTAACCATTTCCAACATTCATCTCTAGAACTCCTCATTTTATAAAACTGAAACTTTAAAACCATTAACCAAAACTCCCTTTCTCCCTACTGCTAGTACCACCATTGTACTGTCTATATCTATGATTTTGACTACTTGGAGGACCTCATAAAAGTGGAATCAAACAGTATTCATTTCTTTGTGACTGGTTTATTTCACTTAGTATGATGTCCTCAAAGTTCACCCATAGTGCAGCATATATCAGAACATCCTTTCTAAGATTGAATAATATTCCATTTTATATGTATGTCATACTTTGCTCATCCATTCATTTGTAGAAATAATATTCTTATTCAATGACTGATATTTATTTTTTTTCTGGAAGATCTTTCTTAGCCAGCTAGGTGTCTCTGACTAATATAATGAAAGAAGACTTGTATTGGTAATTCCAGCTAACTTTGACCAGTTTTTCATTCTCATTGTTGTGGTGGTATCCAATTCCATCTTCTTCCATTTATATGAATAGCAGCCTGATAGCTAACTGGCTACCTGCTCTCTCACATTTCTGATGGCATTTGTAACATATTATATCATGGACTTCAAATAGCCAACAGGGGGTAGGAGTGAGTTTGTGTTTGTGTTGGGACAGAGGTTAGAAGTAGTGCACATTTTGAATGTAACTCACTTAGATTTACAAATCCTTGAAAATGAGACATACCTGAGAGAATGACAACATAGCCTGGTAAGAGAGAGAGTCAGGCAAGTTTAATTTCCTTTCTGGTTAGTAGAGGACAAACCTCTGGTTGAATTATTGTTTTCCTAGTATACTAGCGATTAACCTTTGAGGACTGCAAAACTTAACTTTTCACAATTGTAAGGGTTTGAACGTGAGGTGTCTCCCTAAAGCTCCTGTGTGAGACAATGCAAGAATGTTTAGAGGACAAATAATTGGATTATGAAAGCCTTAAACTAATCAGTGAATTTATCCTCTGATGAGATTAATTGAATGGTAACTGAAGGCCAGTAAGGTGTGGCTAGAGGAGGTAGGTTACCGGGAGTGAGCCTTTGGGATATATTTTGATATCTGGCAAGTGGAGTCTCTCTGCTCTCTGATCATCATGTGAGCTGCTTCCCTCCTCTATACTCTTCCCCTATTATGTTCTTCTGCCTCATCTGTAGCCCCAGGGAATGGAGCCGGCTGTCTATGAACCGAGACCTCTGAAATGGTGAGCCCCCAGATAAACTTTTCCTCCTCTGAAATTATTCTTGTCATGTCTTTTAGTCACAAGAGTGAAAAAGCTGACTAAAACAAAAATGTATTTGGATATGTCTGCATTGTGAATGAACAGGAAGAACTAAATGATTTTCTCATGTAGCACATGGCATTCATATGTGAGCATCATATTGTCTCCTGTTAAGTGACAGTAGATAGGGACTGCTAATTTTTATAGCCTGCCAAAATTCTATTTCTGTGTAATATAGGTATCATTTAGATAACTTTTGAAATATTATTTAACCTTTTTTATGTCACATTATTCTGGTCTATGAAAAGAGAGTATACCTTCCTTAGTCTTGTAAAGATTAAAGAAACAGTACATGTTGTATGTAGCAAATGCTTAGTGATTGTGATAAATACTATGGTGAGGACTGAAGAGTTTGACTTTTACAGAAAAGTTAAGTGGAATGATATTAAGAGGAGACTGGTACTAGAGGTTTTAGAGTAAACTTTGCAGTGAGGTCATGGAGATAGTAACTGTAAACCACTTTTTCAGGAAGTTTGGTATGTAAAGGAGAGGAACACAACTGAGTTAATGGAAGTCCAGATACAGAGAAGTTGGTTAAAACTGACTATAATTTTTAAATGTTCAATTTAAAAGAGAATAGACATACCCCTGAAAATAGATTGTAGCTGATACTACTACTGGTGAATGGAATATGTGGGGAGAGGCAGCAGATGATTTTTAGGGATATGTCATAAAAAGTCTCACAGACTCCGATTGGGTCTCTTGAATGGTCATATTTTGGACATTTGCTCTACTTTTTCAAATCCCAGCTATCCTGTTCAAAGGAAGCTCAACCTGTATAAAGACTCCAAGTATAGTTGCTGCAGTCAGAAGTTTCAGCTTTGAATCTTCTCAGCCTAGGCTTTGAGTCATCCCAGGTGTCAGTAATGGTAGTTAAGAGCTTTCAAATAATTCCAACTTCCAGTTTCCAGTTTCCCTCAGATACTGAGGCTTCCTTGATGAGATCTGAAATATCTTTGAACAGAGCAATCCCTGGGATGCTATGCCCAATTTGAAGAGTTGATTCACAAAATCCACAAGCAAATAAAAATAGTTGTTGTTTGGACCACTAACTTTGGGTAGTTCTATTTAATAAACAATAATAGATAAGTGGAAGAAAAGAAAGCATATGGAATCTTGAAGTAAATTTAGCTTGTTTGTAAACCAGAAGAATGAAAAATAGTTGTAAGGAAAAAAAATAGATCAGAGAAGAAAAACATAGAGCAACATTCTAAAGTCAAGTAAATTTGTGGGGAAATCTGAGGGGAAAAAATGACAGACTGAGGCTATGTAGACAACTATCAAAAGAAACTATGAGTAAATCTGCAGAGGGCAAAAGTAGAAAATAAATCCAATGGCAAACACTTATTGTATGCCTAGTATGATCTACATTGAAATTACACACACACACACTAACATATTTTAATTTTTGTCACACACCGTAATATTCTCTATTGTCATGTTCTAGGACTTTCTTGACATTCCTTTGTACATTTAGAATATCTGTGCAAGAAAAGGTTTTTCTAATATTTTATAATTGCTATTCAAGGCATTGTTGCATTTGATGTCTTTAAAATTACAGTTAATGTTCCCGATTCATCATCCTCTCATTGCTCCTTCCTCATAGACAGAATGCAATGAGGCTGCTGGTGTTTTACAAAGAAAACTTGAGAACTGTGGTAAAATCTTGCAGTCAACCATCTGTTTGAGGAAATGTTTCTTTTCATAGAAAACATAAGGCTTATCAACAACTGAAACTCTTGATTTCCTACCAGAAGAGAGTGGGAAGTGCCCACCAAGATACAGCCACTTTCTTTCCTGGTGCATTCTCAAAGGCAACAAATAGATAGTTGAAGTAACACTTCAAAATATCTTCTAATCATTAAATCATATTAATTCACTATTTTTTCTTGCACATATTTCAATAAAACCTGTGGGCTTGTCTGTGTCCACACAAAGCTAATGATACAAATGAACAATAAAAATTCCCTGAGCTTGCGTTTCCACATTGTCTTCTTGTAAGGCTGGTAACGTCAAAGGTACAGTAAACGTTGCCAGGTGTTAGCGCAGAAAAAGTGAAGACATCCACACAACATCAGTCCCATAAGTAGGTCCATCAGCAATGCAGATGTTTGAAAACATAAAATTATATATGTAAAACACACAGTTTAAGTGTGTGTGTGTGTTATGCAAAGAAAAATGCAAAGTAATTTATATCTTTCCTCTTTCTTATTATTCTCAGTTTTATAATGTGTTTCTACTATGTGATCTTTATATTTTCCCTTTTGGAGGACAGTGTGGTCATTCCCTAATCTTACCATGCAAGTCTCCTTGAGTAATGCCCACATATTTTTCTCATATCTGTTAACCATCATACATAAAGAGACTACTTTTTTCTTTTACTTGACTTTTTAAGCATAACGATTCTTTGAGAATATCTTCTTAGACTTCTATCGCTATGTAAATTTTTTGAAAATTTTCATCCATTCTCACAATTCTACTTCTTGTTATCTTCCTACTATTGCTGAAAATGTTAATAATGAGTTCCAAAACTCACATCCAACAAGTGGCAGATCCAATGTGGCTTCCAGTCATGTTTTGTTTATTCCTCATAATAAATTATTTTTGTTGAGTTAGTTTCCTTATCAACAATTAAAAACTGGGATATAATCAAAATGTCTGGCTTGTCTTACAAAAGCAGGGTCTGCAATTGCAAGGGCAGAAACCTGCTGCACTTGAATGGCAGCTACCTTGTTGCCAAGGGCATCTTTGCCCAGCATGCTACATTCCCTAGTACTTTAATGTTTCAAATGCAACCTGTTACTTCAGTAGTTCCTGTACACATTTGGGTTTGTAAGCCTGCTCTGATCTGCACCTTGAGAGCTAAAGATCTAAGACTTTGTGTTTCCAGCTGGCAGTTGGACAGCTTTATTACAAACATCTTGCATTGATCTTTATAGATAAAACTTTTCAATCTTGTTCTCATAAAACTTCTCTCAGATATCAGGGCTGAAAGCTATGTACATTTTACTTTTCTTTTTCCACTCCCATTGATATTGATATTGATAAATAATAAGGAAAGGTCTGTGGATTCAGCTTCTATAATACATTCTCTCTACTAGCCCCTCATTACTTCTTACCTAGGAACATTAGGAGTCTACCAAGAGATCTTCCCACATGAATTAATCTTATGTATCCCATTGAATCAATCTTATAAATTTGTAACTTTTATCATACTACTAGTGTGCTCACAAACTATTTTAAAAAAGAAATTTCTTAACATTCTAGGCCATCGAAAACAAGAAGCAATGTGTTCTTTTTAGATCAGAACATTTTAGAACTGGCATGACCTTACTGATTATGTAGTTCAATTCCCTGTATGCATAAGCTGAGAAAACCAGGTCTCAAAGGGCTGAATTATTCATAATTCAATGGATAGCTGGCAGTGCGAAGATCAAAACCTAGCTTTCCAGAATAAGTTCCAAGGGCTACATCCACACTCATCAACCAAAGTACTTCTAGACAAATTCCATTCATCACTACCAAAGTTCAAATCCATGCTATTGAGATCATCTTGAAGATTACTCCCTCCTTAAAAGTTTTGCTCATCTCTTTCCCTTGTTCAGAGTGTGAGTTATTGCCATATTTTTAAAGTGCATAATAAATTTTAATTTTGCTAGGACATGTATCATATTCTTCATTACATTTCAGCAGCTTGCTTTCACTCTACCTACTCCCTTGGAAGCATATGGAAAGAAGGAACTATATTATTCATTTTATTCTAACAATTAGTGCAGCGTCTTGAACCCAAGAAGTTGAATTGGTGAAGAACTCCAAGCCTGGCTTTTATCTCTTTTCCCTTACCTTCCTCCATGGATGTCTATGAATACCTTTTTAATTAGAAATTCCTCCCTCTGATCCAGAATGCTTCTCTTCCAAATGGTTCCCCATGTACTTGTTTATTTAACATTTGCAAATGCTGGGGGTTATACTCTTATTTTTGTTTTTCTTTAGCACATAACTAATTTAAATATCCCTTCTGTCCCTTCTTTTGGCATTTAGAAACATAGATTAAGAATATTCACTGTATTTTCACTTCCATCAGCAATTTGTAGTTTTATACATCATCACAGGTATGATGGCTATTGCCAATATAAATTAGAATCAAGTATCATTCAGTCATACAGCCTAAATCTCTGAGAGTCTACCAAGTTTGCATTTGTGGAGAGTCTCCTCTATTCCTCTGGCACTTGCTATTACACCCTAAGAAATAAGCAATTTAATAGTTACTTAGCTTAATATCTATTACCAAGTAATTTTAATTTGATCAAACTATTCATTCCAGTTATAGCTCCATGCTGTGTTGTGAAATTTAATCAAATATTAATTTGAATTCAGGTCACAACACTTCTAGTTATCTCCTCATAATTAAACTCTCTCTTCAAAAAGAATTGGGAAAAAAGAAAGAATATATTTATGTCTATAATTGCCTGTCTGCTATTTCTTTGTTTTGCTGAAAAATAAAATAATTAATGTTAAGTACAATAATGATCTGTTATATATTTACATATGCAGTCATGGATATCTTGTATTTTTATTTGAGATGACTATGGTTGATACAAAATAATCTTTTAATTTTAACATGATATCATCTTGATATATGCATATAAACAGCTTTATTTGATAATTGCATTTAAATTAAAATTGTCACAACTACCTATTCACTTAACATTTAAAAATACTTAATTGTGGACATATTTCATAAACCAAGGTAAACATTGTAAAATATTTAAATGATTGCTTCTTTCCTTAATGTGTTCCATATTATTTTTCATTGTCTGCCAATATCAAATCTTTTTAAATAATATTTTTATTGTATCTGAGAAGCTTAATTTCACTTCTATCAACTCTCCTATAAGCACATTCAAGGCAGAGACTAAATTCGACAACCAATTAGCACAATGCCTTAAACCTAACAGGTGCATCAGGAAATATTTATAGAAACATTATGGAATCCAAGATCTCAATTCTTTGTTTCTCTGCAGTTTTCTCTTACCCAAAAATATATGACCACCCAAGACAAACACACACACACACATACACATACACACATACAATTAAAGTTTTAACCAAGAATAGATATATAATTATAGTTCTTAATAACTTAATAATTATGCATACACTAAATTAATTAAAATTTATTCGAATCAGTATTTTGGATAACCTTAACTCACTAGATATGTATCATGTGCTTTTCATGGTAACTTTAGATCTGAAGGATCCAAATATGTGTAGGGCAAGGAGTTGATCATGAGGAATTTGTCAAGTACTCAGCCAATCAAGTATAGAAATATTACAGGATGATTCATATAGTGTACCATAGCAACATAGTGGAGCACCTAAGGAATTTAGGGGACATCACAATGACAGGAAACATTTGAGATAGCCTGAGGCAAGTTCAAAGCCAACCTCAGAAAAACAGAGGCGCTCAGTGAGACCCTGTCTCTAAATAATAATACAAAAAGGATTTTTCCTTTAGAGAAATCTTGTGCATGTGTGAGAGAGAGATACAGAATATTAAGTGCAAAAAGATAGCTACAAGAAAGCAAAACAATGGGAAGCTTGGCATGATCAAAGAGGTTGGTGGGATTAATGGTCTAGCCTGACAGGCCATTAAAGCAGCTTGAAATGAAGCTTTGTAGCACCCTACAGGAAATGAAGATCTGTTGAACATTTTAAACAAGGAGTATCATAAAATATAATCTGTGTACTCTGTAGTCAATGTAGGTATTACATTGGAGTGGAAGAAAAATGTTGATTTATGAATGCTAGAATAGTCCATGTGGACTATGAAAACAGAATCAGGACTGATTTATAACATTTGATTTGTTTGTGTTAGATTAGAAAAAAAGCAACGAAAAATAGGCATATATGAATACACTCAAAAGCTACCTAAATGGTTCTTTTTTATATCTCTATATTTTTCTTTTCTTTTACAGATAAAAACTTTTTCTATGCAATCACCAATATTTTAAATAGATAGTACACAACCAATAACCATATGTTGGTAAATAGAGAGTGTGAGGAATAAGAAACTGAGTGTTGTTTGAAAATTCACTGCTAGTAGATGCAGTGAAAGACAGTTTCTCTAATCCCGCTGAATGCCACATTGAATGAAATTGTACAACATTCTCCATTCTCATGTTCTAAGAGCTAACAAAGCAGATTCTCAGTTTTACAACTCTTATCTCCTCATACAATCCAATGTTCATGGTTCTCTGAGGGACCAAATTTCTAATGGGACTCAGCTAAGCAAGTCTGAATCCACTTCTGGTATGAAATCTTTTAATATAGGTGTCAAAAATTGCTTATTTACTTGGTGCCTGCATTATATTTCCCATTTAACATCATTATTCATCCCTAGCCAATAGTAATTCCAGGTTGCGAATAAGATTACAACTCATTTGATAGACAATATAACATCAAATAAAGGGTAAGAATGTTTAATATTTTAACTATATACATATATTCTTTAATAATGTCAACAAACTAATGGTTCTTAAAGCTCGTTGAGTCACTAAAATAAATTTATCAAGTTTTTAATTTTAAGTATTTAGGTATACTATAATAATACCATGGCAAAGTAGTAAGACTTTTTTTAAAATAAGAAATAGAATACTTCTGGCTGGATATCTAGCTCAATGGTAGAGCACTTCCCTAACATGCAAGAGTTCCTGGGTTCAATTCCCTGCACCATAAAAAAGAAAAAGAAAAAGAAAAAGGAAAAAAGAAAGAGAAGGCATATCTTACTTTAAAAATTTTTTTTATACTTATAGATGGACAGAATGCCTTTATTTTATTTATTTCTCTTTATTTGGTGCTAAGGATTGAATCCAGTGCCTCACACGTGCTAGACAAGTGCTCTGCCACTGAGCTACAGCCCCAGCCCCATACTTCTTGATATTACTTAAAATATAGTCAGAAAACAAAGATACATACTGAAAATCAGTTGCCAATTATATAATGTTAAAATTTTATTAAATTTTAGATATTGATATTAATTAGTTTAATATTAAAATAAATATTGTGGAATATATGCATATACATTTACATATATTTGTAGTTAGATATATTTCCAATTCTACCTTTAGAACTGAAGTTTTTACTCCCAGCTCTCTGGAAATTGCCCTTAGCTAGAGACAACTGACTTGCAAAGGCAGTCCTCCTTCCCAGAGCTGCCTCAATCTAAATACAGCTGAGTTTAGAACTCATCTCTTCTATGAAATATTGGAATTGTTATGAGTTTTATGTTGTCTTGGTGAAGAACAAATGATTCACTTTTCATTTAAGGACCTAAACGTGCTACTGAACTGAATCTAGTTTGAGGAACAGATGTTAATAAAATGACAGTGAAAGGGGAGCCTTGAAATCAATTTTAAAGTTAACCATATTCATTTTAAAAGATGGTGATATAAGAGCACAAAATGCATGTTTTATTCATTTCTTAAAATGTTATTCTATCTACTGATGGACATCTAGGTTGGTTGCATAGCTTAGCCATTGTGACTTGTGCTGCTATAAACATTGATGTGGCTGTATCAGAGTAGTATGCTGATTTTAAATCTTTTGGATATATGCTGAGGAGTGGGATAACTGGGTCAAATGGTGGTTCCATTCCTAGCTTTCCTGAGGAATCTCCATACTGTTTTCCAGAATGGTTGCACTAATTTTCAGTCCTACCACCAATGTATGAACGTTCTGTTTTCCCCACATCTTTGCCAACATTTATTGTTGCTTGTATTCTTGATAATTGCCATTCTGACTGAAGTAAGATGGAATCTCAGTGTAGTATTAATTTGAATTTCTCTAATTGATGGAGATATTAAACATTTTTCATATACTTGTTGATGATTTTAACTTCTGTAAAGTACCTGCTTATTTCCTTTGCCCATTTATTGATAGGATTATTTATTTTTTAAAATAAATAATGCTGAATTTTTTAGTGTTGAATTTTTTAAGTTTTTTGTATATCCTGGAGATTAGTGCTCTATCTGATGTGCATGTAGTAAAGATGTTCTCCCATTCTATGGGCACTCTCTTCACATTATTGATTGTTTAATTTGCTGAGAAAAGCTTTTTAATTTGAATCCATCCCACTTACAAATTCTTGATTTTATTTCTTGCACTTTAGGTGTCTTGAGAAAGTTGTTTTCTAAACTGGTATAATGGAGAATTGAGCCTATATTTTCTTTTAATAGGTGCCAAATCTCTGGTCTAATTCCTAGGTCTTTGATGCACTTAGAGCTCATTTTTGTGCAGGGTGAGAGGGGTTAACTTTCACTCTATTACATATAGATTTCCAGTTTTCCCAGCACCAATTTTGAAGAGGCTATCTTTTCTCCAGTGTGTGTTTTGAGCACCTTTTTCTAATATGAGTTTACTGTATTTATGTGGGTTTGTTTTTGTGTTTTCTATTCCATTCCATTGGTCTTTTTGCCTATTTCAATGCCAACACCATGCTGTTTTTGTTACTATAGCTCTGTAGCATAATTTAATGCCTGGAATTGTGATGCTTCCTGTTTTATATTTCTTGCTAAGGATTGCTTTAGCTATTCTGGGCCTCTTATTTTTCCAAAATGAATAAAGAAATTGTGGCATACATACACAATGAAATATTACTCAACCATAAAGAAAAATGACTATATGACATTTGCCAATAAATGGATGGGTCTGGAGATATTATGCTAGTTAAATAAGCCAATACCAAAAAACCAAATGTTCAATGTTTTCATTGATACGTGGAAGCTAAACCATGATAAAGGGAGATGAGGGGAAGAAAAGAAGTTCAGTAGATTAGACAAAGAGTAACAAAAGGAAGGGAGGGGGATAGGAACAGGAAACACAGTAGAATAAATCTAACATAATTTTCCTATGTACACATATGAAATTACCAAGTGAACCCTACCATTGTGTCCACCCACAAGAATGGAACCTTAATTAGAATAAGATATATCCTATGCTTATGTAATTATATCAAAATGGATTCTACTGTCATGTATAACTAAGAAGAACAAATAAAACTTTTTAAAAATGTTATTCCATGTCTATCTGGTTTGGACATGTCTCTAAGGTGCTGAGATTAAAAGGGTAAATGAGGGGCTGGGATTGTGGCTCAGCGGTAGAGCGCTTGCCTCGCGTGCGTGAGGCCCTGGGTTCGATCCTCAGCACCACATACAAAGCAATAAAATAAAGACATTTTAAAAAAAAAAAAAAAAAAAAAAAAAAAAGGGTAAATGATACATGATTTCTTCCTTGAAAGAATGTGGCACCCACAAGAACAAATTGATTTGAAGAAACTTTAAATAATCACCTGGATATTTTACATAGTTGGTCTCAGTGTGCTGCCCAGACAAGACCAGCCAGTCACCAGATAACTTACCATGAATTAATATTCTCTGGCATCAACCTGACCAATTTATTTATTTATTTTTATTTATTTAATTTATTCTAATTAGGTATATATTATAGCACAATGCATTTTGATTAGTTGTACATAAATGGAGCAAAACTTTTCATTTCTCTGGTTGTACATGATGTAGAGTCACAGCATATATGCAGTCATACATGTACTGAGGGTAATGATGTCCATCTCATTCCACTATCTTTCCTGCTCCCATGCCCCCTTCTCTTACTTCCCCCTCCTTTGCCCAATCAAAATTCCTCCATTCTCCCCCCATCACCCTCATTTATGGATCAGTGTTCACTTATTAGAGAGAACATTCAGCCTATGGTTCTTCGGGATTGGTTTTCTTCTCTTAGTATGGTATTCTCAAACTCAATCCATTTACATGAAAATGCCATAATTTTATTGTTTTAATGCTGAATAATATTCCATTTTGTGTATGTACCAGTTTCTTTATCCACTCATCTACTGAAGGACATCTAGGTTTGTTCCACAGTTTAGCTATTATGAATTGAGATGCTCTAAATGTTGATGTGGCTGCATCACTATAGTGTTCTATTTTTAAATCCTTTAGGTATAGACTGAGGAATGGGATAGCTGGGTCAAATGGTGGTTCCATTCCAAGTTTTCTAAGGAATCTCCATAATGCTTTCCAGATTGGTTGCACCAATTTGCAGTCCCACAAGCAATGTATGGGTGTGCCTTTTCCCCCACATCCTTGCCAACACTTATTGTTGTTTGTATTCTTGATAACTGCCATTCTGACTGGCATGAGATGAAATCTTAGAGTAG
>CM053402.1:81121115-81140817 GCA_028644305.1 Xerus rutilus | reverse complement strand
TACAGTTTTCATTTTAATTGGACATTATTGAGCCAGAAGTGTGGTATTTTTAACCTGTCTGCCCAGTCTCAAGAATTTCTTGGGTAAGAAATTTCTTTCTTGATTTTATTTATTTATTTATTTACCTACCCATCCATTTATTTATTTGTTTGTTTGTTTTTAGTACTGGGGATCAAACCCAGGGGCGCTTAACCACTGAGCCACATCCTTAGTTCTTTTACATATTTTATTTAGAAACAGGGTCTTGCTGAATTACTTAGAGCCTTGCTAGTTGCTGAGGCTGGCTTTTTTTTTTTGTGTGTGGTACTGGGGATTGAACTCAGGGGTACTCAACCACAGAGCCACATCCCCAGCCCTATTTTGTATTTTATGTAGAGACAGGGTCTCACTGAGTTGAGGCTGGCATTGAACTTACAATCATCCTGCCTCAGCCTCCAGACCCACTGGGAATATAGGTGTGCGCCACCACTCCCAGCTTTCTTGACTTTTTGACATTGTATAACTTTTCTTATATTTTCTGAACATAGCATTTAGAATTTTCCCTTCTTTTCTACATCTTTTCCAAAATATAAAATGAACTGATTATAGACAGAGGAAACCAGTTTGGAAATTTTCCTTAGTATTTAAAGTATGGACCTCAAATTGAAGCTCAGTGTTTCTCCTTTTCTAAGCATTACCCAGTAATCAATTCTTCCAAAGAAAAGAATTATTGTCCATAAATGAACCCTGGGAAATACCAGGGTTTATTCATAATGCTACTTTAGTTTACTAAGATAACAAGGCTGTCTCTCCTTGTTGGTATTAGTCAATGGGATATTGATCTCACTTTATACTATTTTGGAAAGGACAGCAAATGATCTATTTTTAGAATCTTCTCCTGGATCCCATCTAAAAGTACAAAAGAAAACTTGATGTTTTCTATAGATTTGTACTTTCTTTGCTTACTGCACTGGACAAGAACCCAATGTCTCTCTTTCTCTCTCTCTTTTTTTCCACATCTCTTACACACACACACACACACACACACACACACACACACAAGAATTAATGGATTACATCCTAAACATCTGAGGCAATAGCTATACTTTCCTAAGGCTTTTGGTTTCTCACACAAGTCCGGGGCTCTTAGGTCACCTTAATTATTCCTTTACATATTAGCTTTGCATATGAAGTGAACAATAGCTTATGAATTAATAACAGATCTGGGAACTTTTGAATATATATTCTTAGATCTGTTCTATATTGGTTTATGCTTATTTTTTTCTATTTAGTCTAGGCCTTGGAAGTCTTTAAAAATGACTCTCAGGGCTGGGGTTATGGCGCAGTGGTAGCGTGCTCGCCTAGCACGCGGGAGGCACTGGGTTCGATCCTCAGCACCACATAAAAATAAAATAAAGATATTGTGTCCACCTACAACTAAAAAATAAATATTTAAAAAAAAATGACTCTCAGCTCAGACTAGGAACAGGATCTAAAAGTCAATGATAATGGGCTCACTGCATTCCGAATAGCATTAACTTTAAGAATCAAGTTATTTTTCAGTGTCTGGCCAGCCAGAACTAAGGGTAGGTGGGACAGAAACAGAAATATGAGCAAAGTGTACTGGAAGGGAGTACAGTGGGAGAAGAGCAAAACTGGGGAAAAGTTTGTTATATTCAAGTCACAGTGTGGAACAATCTAAAAAAGAGGTTTAAATTTTCACAGATTTAATTTTTCCCCTTAAGGGAATGTTAAGAATGCAATATGGTAATCTAAAATTATTTTAGAATTTCTGTTATGTCAACAAAAAATAGAGGTCACTATATGTTTGGTAATTTTCTCCCTTCTTTTTTTTTTAAAAAATACACTTTTAAAATGAACAACTTTATTCTACAAAAAATTCCTCAAAGTGGCTGCTACAATTTTAAATCATTGTAGGTAAAATTATACCAATTAGAAAAATATATTTTAGGGTTAAAATGTGAATACATGTAAGAATGTAGAATCTGTCATGGAGGAGACAGATTTAAAACGAGACAAAATCATGGAAGGATAACCACTTTTCCAAATAAATAATTTTTGTTTTCAAATTGTTATATCTATAATTGCTTTTTTCTGATTTCATTAGAAGTAATTAATAAAATATAAATTATAACAAAATTAGCAAGTCACTTTACACTGAATAATGAGATGACATATATTTAATGAAATCTTTTGTGCAGTAAATAAATTAGTGAAGTGTGTGTGCACTTATGTGCACAAATTTACATTTTATTACATTTTTAAAAATTGAAATGGGTATCTATTTTTTTTCAGGTGTCGGTGGTACCGGGGATTGAATTCAGGGGCACTTGACTACTGAGCCACATTCCCCAGTCCAATTTTGTATTTTATTTAGAGATAGGATCTCACTGAATTGCTTAGTGCCTTGTATTTTGCTGAGGCTGGCTTTGAACTTGTGATCCTCTTGCTTCTGCCTTCCGGACTACTGGGATTACAGGCGTGCACCAGCACACCCGGTGGAAATGGGTATTGATTTTTATCAACTTTTTTTGTAGCATGTGTTTTTGTAACATTCAGGCATTTTCTTCATTATATCTCCTTTTATATCATTTTCCTTAAAAATTATGACTCAAAAATGTTATGAAAACAATATACATTTTCCATGTATATTTCACCACACTTCCAAATATATCTTATATAACCATATGATATTGTCAAAACCAGGGGATTGATAAAAATAAAATGCTGTGATACTAGTAATTAAATTACAGAGGGCATTCTTTTTTTATCTATTTATCCATGTACTCTTTTATTGTTTGTTTGTTTGGAGTAAGGAGCATATGAAGTCTTTGAAATTTTATTGCATGTGTTGATTTCAATAATTATAATTATCACCAAATCTAGAATAAATATTATTTCCATCATTATATCCAAACTCTGTTATCATAGTTTGTGTGGGATAGTCACAACTTCCCTCCAATCCTAACCCCTGTAACAATCCATTCGTTTTTCATTACATAATCATGTTATAAAAATGGATTATACAATATGATCCATACAAAGTGGATCATACAATATCATTGAAATTGACTTTTTTTTTTCATTCAGTATACACCCTTGAGATTTACACAGGTCTTCTGCGTGTATCAATAGTCTTTCTTTTTATTGCTAAACAGTTGCATCACCATGTGGACGATCCACAATCTGTTTATATATTAACCCAATAAAGGACATTTGGGTTTTGGAAGCGTGGGCTCTTACAAATGAAGTATGTGCATTCATGTTTACATTTTGGTGTGAAATTAAACTTTTATTTTTCTAGGATAAATATCCAGGAGTGTGTCATCTGGTTGTTCGGTAAGTACATGTTTAAGTCTATGTGAAATTTTCAAGCAGTTTTACAAATATTACGAGGCTGTAATATATTAATTGTCAGCAATACATGTGGTATGCAGTTGTTTTATATCCTCACTAGTACTTTAGATTAACATTTAGTATCTTTCTTTTTATATTTAATCATTTGAGTAGGTACACAGTTTTATCTCATCTCAAATATCTTTGCATTTCTCGAATTGCCAATGAATGATGTTGAACGTTTTTTTTTTGTCTATGTTTGCCATGCACGTATAATTTTGGTGTAGCATCTTTCTCCCTGATGAGTTTAGATAGTTCTTTGTCTAGTCTTAATGCAAATCTTTCATCTTGAAAATATGTGATCTGCAAACATTTTATCCCTCTGTTTGTCTTTTCATCCTCTTAACAAAGTTTTCACTGAGGTCAAGTTTTATTCTTCTTCCTGCAAATATTCAATTGTCCCATCACATTTTTTCCATAGTTTATTCTTCTACTCTATACTGAATAAGGATAATGACATTCTAGTACTGTTGTCGAAACCAGATAATGCAACACTGATATAATGCTAATATTCAGAATATAGATCTTACTAGAATTATGTCGTTTGTCTTAATGTCTTCATAGTAAAATTAGATGAGAAAGGTAAAGATGAAGAAAAAGAAAAATTTAAAACAAAGAGGAGGAGGTCAGGAAGAAAGGAAGGAAGAAGAATAGAATTTTTCTGGGAACAAAGAAGAAATTTTGAAAAAAAATTTTGCCACAAGATAGTAAGATTTTTAATTTTTGTTTTTGTTTTTGGTACTGGGGATGGGTACTCTACCACTGAGCTATATCCTCAGTCCTTTCCATTTTATTTTTCATGACAAGGTCTCATTAAGTTGTCCAGGATGACCTTGAACTTGTAGTGGTCCTGTCTCAGCCTACCAACTAGCTGGGATTATAGGTGTCTACCACTGCACCTGGATCACTATAAAAAGTTGACATATTTTTCATTTATTTTATAATGAACATTAATCTAGCTTCTCTTTGAATTTGATGATATGGACATATTTGAAGAGTATCAGCTAATGTTTTGCTATCCCTCAGGTTTGTTTGATATATACTTATGATTAGATTCCTACATGTTTAGCAGAAATACCACAGTTGTGGTATTTTATGATAATATTCCCTCTCAACTTTATATTTAATTATAATTAATTAAGGAGACAAATCATGTTGGCTTAAATTATCATCTTCCATTTTTCCTATTCCACAATTATAATATTTTCCTATTAAGATACTTCTTATGTAAATGTATTGTGACCATATATGCCTTGTTCTCCATCAAATTTACACCTACTAATTTATCATTCAGCCATTTAAATAAGAGAATTAAACTCATCCACATTTTTGTTTAATTGACATTTTTGTTCATAGTTTGGTTTTATGAATCTTTACTATATTTATTATGTTATATTATTGTGTGATTTCTTTATTTTTAGGATTTGAAAAGCATTATTGTATTTTTAAGGGTTTATAGTTAGATTTATGTACTCACCATTATAACATTATCTTTTGTAAAGGAATCGACACTTTTAAATATGGTAGTTTGATTGCATGGCATTTAAATATATCCTTTGATATCAATTTATAACCTATGTGTTTAAAAATGAACTTATTGTACCCTGCCTTTCATTCCTGATCTTTTAACCCATTTATTTTAGTTATATTATTTTTTCTTATCTAAATTATTCACATAGGATTTATACTCCAATCTGAGTCATTCACTGCTTTGAAATCATCTTACATATGTTTCCATATTCATTGGGCTAAAATTTCTCATCTTTAAATGATGTACTTTTTAAAGTAGAGTTCTTAAGTACCATATTTTGAGTGTAGCTCTTAAATGAAAGTTAAACTGGATATATATATTATATATATATTTCTTTATAAAAGATAATGTTATAATGATGACTACATAAATCTAATTATAAACACTTAAAAGTACGATAATGCTTTTTCAAATCCAAAAAAATAATCACACAATAATATAACATAATAAATAAAGATTCATAAAACCAAACCATGAACAAAAATGTCAATTAAATAAAATATGGATGAGTTTAATTACCTGATTTAAATGGCTGAATGATAAATTAGTAGGTGTCAATTTGATGGAGAACAAGGTATATATGGTTACAATATGTCTACATATTACGTATATGTGTATATATATGTGTATATATATATATCCAGAGCATATATATATATATATATCCTCTTATTTTTAAAATGTTTTCATCTAAAATTGACAAATAATAATTTTATAAGTATATGGAGTTATGGAGTACAATATGAGTGATGTCTTTTTTTTTTACTGGGGATTGAACTCAGGTACTTGACCACTGAGCTACATCCCCAGCCCTATTTTTTGTTTTATATAGAGACAGGGTCTCATGGAGTTGCTTAGTGCCTCACTGTTGCTGAGTCTGGCTTAGAACTCATGATTCTCCTGTCTCAGCTTCCCAAAGTGGTGGGATTATAGATGTGCACCACTGTGCCCAGCTATGATTGATGTCTTGATACAATTTCTCATTGTGGAAAATGGACATGTTGAAGATATTCTGTTCACATTATTTCCATAGGAACTTATACTGTGACCTTGTGAACAGCCATTTATATGTAGTACTCACATTCTTCCTCTTCTGACACAAACAACTCCATTCCATTTCTAACACATGTGTTTGGGCAAGTTCCATGTGCTTTCTTAGATTTAACTTCTCCATGTGTTTACTCAATACTTCACCTATGTAAATGGTGTGAGAGTCAGAATAAATACATGTGAAAACCCCTTATAAAATTTGAATTCAAATTAACCTAAGCATTGATTTTTTTCAAAAGTGAGAGTAAGAAGTTCTTTCCTAGAAGAAAATATTTTTCCTGTTTTTGATTTATGAATTATAATTATATGAAAAAATGGGATTTGTTGTTACACATTTATATATGCACACAATATAACAATATGATCTGGCCAATGTCGTTCCCTAGTATTTTCTACTTTCCCTCCCCTCCTACCTCCTCCTGGTCACTTTCCTTTATATCTGTTCTCACAAGATCCTCCCCATACACCTTTGTTTTTCATTTATCCTCTCTAGGTCCCACATATAGGATAAGATGTACAACCCTTGACCTTCTGAGTTTGGCTCATTTCATTTAACAAAATGTTCTCCAGTTTCATTTATTTTCCTGAAAATGACAAAATTTCATTCTTCTTTATGGCTGAATTAGAATCCATTGTGTTTATATACTACATTTTCTTTAGCCATTCATCCATTGACAGACAGTTAGCGTCCCTAGATTATTATGAATCGTGCTTTTATAAACGTGGGTGCTCATGTATCACTGCAATATGATGACTTCAATTCTTTAGGGTAAATACCAAGGAATAGTATAGTTGGGTCACATAGTGGTCCCATTCCTAACATTTTGAGGAGCTTCCATACTGACTTCCACAGTGGTACGGATTCAAGATTGTAGGTTAGAAGAAAGTTGCATTTGCAGCTGTTCCGTGGCTTAGGATTGAAGCAGTAGAAGTAGTGCTTCTTAGTGAAGTAGTGAAGATAAAGCAAACAGAAATATAACAGCCAAATTTAACACTTAAAAAACCTATAGAATGGAAAAGCAGTCTGAGCCAGACATTGTACAGTGAGCTGTTTTTAAAAAGTGCTGGATGTTTCTCAGTTGGCAAGAAAAGAGGCTAGACAAGGAACCACCAGGAGGAAGCCATGCTGTAGCTTGCTGCTGTGGGAGCCCAAAAGGTCATAGCAAGTCTTGCCATACTGTCCTGGGAGGTACCTATGTGGGTTCCTAGCAGAACATGATTGAAACAGGCACAGAGAAAAGATTTTCATGTACCTATTGTGATAATATTAATTATCCTAAAACTCAATTTTCCCCAATTAGTAGCTACTATTTTTAGCTATCATATACTTGTATAAAAAGTAAATTTCAATTAACTTGCCCTCCTCTTGAGCTATAAAGATTCATAACTATTTCAAAACCATAGAATATTCTTGAAGTGCACTTACAGCAGTTTGCTTCTTGCTTTGTAGAATAGGTATCTTCAAAGACCTCAGAGATTTTGTATGCCTTTGTCATATACAGTTTGTCAAGTTTATTTTATCTTGTTAGCTAAATGTAATCAATTATATACTTCCTGTAAGATCCAAGAGATAAAGCCTGTAAGACATCCTTTCTTACAGAACATTTTAAAAAATATCATACCAACTAAAAAGTTTGATGACACAATAATGACTAGGTTAATAAATACTATTTTGCAGCAGTTGGGTACCATGGTTCATACGAGTAATCTTGGCAATTTTGGGAGACTGGGGAAAGGGGATTGCAATCCAGGTTGTGTTGGCAACTTAGTGAGGATCTGTCTTAAAATTAAAAAACAAAAACAAAAACAAAATCAAAAAAGATTTGGGGATGTAGCTCAGGATAAAGTGACCCTAAATTCTACTCCCAGTACAACAAAAGGAAGAAAGAGGAGAAAGAAGAGGAGGAAAAGGTGACAGAGGGAAGAGAAGGAAGAAATGTTACTTTATCAAGTATCCTCTATGAATATGACGAAAGAGCAGCCTTGTGTCTCCTTAGGTCTAAGTAAGAGAGAGATGACCTTATTTAGTTTTAATTGAATATTTGGTGATTATTCCATGGATGAACTTTTCTATTTTTTATTTCTAATGAGAGTCACAGGTAATAGTGGTCACTCTGGGATAGGATATATAAGCCAGTGTGAGTGACTCATGCATCAATTTGTTAAAAATCATAGTGCAACCTCACATAGTATGTAGGACAAAAAAAAAAAACTGCAAAAAGGTAATGTGTTAGTCAGCTTTTCATTGCTATGACCAAATTACCTGACAAGAGCAACTTCGAGGAGGGAAAGTTCATATTGTACTCACAATTTCAGAGGGTCAGTCCATGGTCAGCTGACTCCATTGCTCTATTCATGGTCAGCTGACTCCACTGCTGAGTCTGATATGAGACTGAACATTATGGTGGAAGGGTGTGGCTGAAGAAAGATGTGAGCTCATGGCAGCTGGGAAACAGCATGAAAAACAAATGTCAGGGACAAAATGTAAACCCCTAAGACAGGACTCCAGTGACCTACTTCCTCCAGCCACACTCTACTTGCCTACAGTTATTACTTAGTACAGTAATTCTTTCAAATTATTAATCCATGAAATGTTTTATTCCACCAGTTTGATTACAGCTCTCATAATCTATTCATTTAATATCTGTTCATTGCTTCATTATCTCCTGATTTTGGGGAAGACACTCATATTCACATCATAACTGCTATATTTTTTGAGCACAGCAGTATTTTACTATTGTATAAAAGCAATTTTTAATAAAATTTTATTTCTAAAAGCTATATTATAGAGCAGATAATCCTAAAACAATCATATTTCTTTGGAAACAGTACTACATGTAGATGTCATGCTTTTCCTTAAAATTGTGTTCTTACAGTGGCTATAGAACTAACAATATGTCATGAAGTTAAAACACCAAACTTTAAATACACACACACACACATATAATTACATGCAGACACACATACAAGGCACATGTGCTTATAATCATATTATTTCAAAGTTACAGATATCCTAAAAATGAGAATTCATGCTTCTAATTTTAAACTGAAAATTTAAACCCAATTTTATTATTTGTCTAACAACACATATCAGGTCATTGATAAATACAAGACTAAATTCAAAGTCTCTGCACTCCAAGTCTAATTATATTTTAATTGCTTTACAGTAACCTGCCTAACAAAAATCTGAAAACTGAAGTTATTTACAGGTGAGTTGGTCCATCTGAAGCTGTCTCATGTCTGGCAGCTGTTCTATTAGATACTGCACCTAAACAGCTCAGATACTTTTAAAGATTTTTATTTATAGAAGACTAAGAGACCTGTTTTGTAGGAAACATGTAACAACTGACAAACATAAACAAGATACTTCAAATGAAGTTTTAATGCTTTTTTCCAGATTCTGCTAGAAAAGGAGGGTAAGGTAAAGATTGCATGTACATTTTCCACTAGAGTACATATGATTAAGCATTTGTAAAACTGTGTTGCTACTTTTTAAAATAAACTAATATGACAAATATTTATGAAATACTTATCATAGGACTTGGTTTAATCTTAGGGATAAAAATCCATGATTAATTATTTAATTTTAGTTTTGTCTTTAGAAAACAAATTCATTTGAAGAAACTAAAATGAGCCCAAAAGGTAGCTGCTCTTCAGACTCGGATTTGAAAAGTCTCTAAAGTCTAGATTTTTTGACCTATTGCCATCTTACTGTAATGTCCTTAACACTTAAAGAAGAAACAAGGGACAGTTGTGACTAGCACTTAATACACAATAATTATTTTATTTTTTTATCTTCAAAAAAGTCCATATGCAGTTGTTTAGCCATATGTATAAACTGAGGTCCATTCTCCATCATCCATTTTCAGAGAATCTCTGTGGGCAACATGAATTACCTTTAAATCAAGCAGGCTTGTGTAAAAGACCCCATGCCAAGACTTAAAGTGGTTATATGTTCACACAAAGGTGTATCAATCATCAAGTGATATGAAAAATTCCACATGGATAAATCTATGGGAGATTTGTGTAATGAAGGTATATCAACACTGAGTATCCATATAACTGCAGGTGAGGAGAAGTCTATATTTCAAACCTGCATTCTAGGAGAGAGTCCTTCTAGTGTGGAAGACTCCAATGGGAAAAGAAAAAAACACTATAAAATTTCATCAACACACAAAAGAAAACTCACATAAATCAAATGTCTGAGTGAATACAAAAGTCTAAATCTGTTTCTGATAATTTATAAATCCAATACAACCTTTACTTTAAAAATTCACTAGAGTTCTAGAATTTGAAAATTGGTCCTTTGTCAGCCCTAGAAACTGAAATTCATAATATCCAAAATATGATGAGAAATAGCAAAAATTAAATAATTATATATAATATGAAAGTTTCCTATAAATTTTTAGCAATCAGACTTCTAACATGGACATAGAAATAATCATGGACACAGAAATAATCAGTGAAATAATAGTCAAGAAACATTATGAAAAAGTGACTTTCAAAATGTATGTGGAGATTATAAATGGTTTTGATATACAGTGATTGAATATTCTTTATGGGAAATAACTAACTGTTCAATCCATATCATACACAAAAAGACACAAATTATCTCTTGTAAAGATTGAAGAACCAAAGTTAAAAAAATGTATAAATGGACAAATATGGAAGAATAATTTTATAGCATTGTGGTGGTGAAAAACTTCCTAAGTTATACAATGTTAACCAGAGAGTGAAAGTCTGACAGATCTGGCCACATGAAAATTGAAACTTCTGAAACATTTTAGGAAGAGGAATAAGACTAAGCAATGAAAATGAAAAAAAAAAGAATAAAAAACACAGCAGGGATAAATATGTATAACATACATACACACATTATGAACTGTAAGAAACCCTATTTACAAAAAAAAAAAATAAGCAAAAGAAGCTGGGCGTGGTGGCACACGCCTGTAATCCCAGAACTTTGGGAGGCTGAGACAGGAGGATCACGAGTTCAAAGCCAGCCTCCGCAATGGCAAAGTGCTAAGCAATTCAGTGAGACCCTGTCTCTACATAAAACACAAAATAGGACTGGGGATGTGGCTCAATAGTAGAGTACTCCTGAGTTCAATCCCAGGTACAAAAAAAAAAAAAAAAGCAAAAGATACAATAAGCAGAAGCAGAAGCATTAAAAGGGCCAAACGGAAAGATGTTCAACTTCTGCATGAAAAATTATGAAAAAGGCAACCTCAGTATTAATGCAAGTTAAAAGCAAAATATGTAACATTTTACTCATCCACTTGAAAATAATTTTTAATTCAGTTTTGGCAGGATTTAGAAATAGATGAAATGTAAATCTATGGCAACTTGGCAATAACTAGCAATGCTTGAAATTTGCAAACTCTGTTCCTTCTATTCCACTGATCTAAAAGTCATGTTCACACATGTGTAAAAAGAGGGTAATTGCTACACTTTTATAACAGTTCAAAATTGAGTAGAATTTTGAATAAATTTTTGTGTATAAATATCATAGTAGATACTATCAATGACACCAAGTGAGGTTCTGTGTTCATAGTTAAAACAATTACAGTATTAATTATCATTATTAGTATCTGTGTTGAATATTTTCCTTTTCTTCTCCAGATCTACACTCCACCCAACTCCCGTGCACTCTGGATCTGGGAAGCCAGTGACACTGTTGAAAACCACCACAGACTTTCTTGACTTTAGCTTCTGTTTAATTCTCACTAGTAATTAATCCAAAAGAGAGTTCAAGTAAGGTGGTGTTTTAGTCAGCTTTTTTTGCTTCTGTGACCAAAAGACTTGACAACAAAAAATTTTAGAGGAGGAAAGGTTTATTTGGTGCTCACAGTTTCAGAGGTCTCAGTCCATAGATGGGTGGCTCCATTGCTCGGGAACTAAGGTGCAGTAGAACATCACAACAGAAGAGTGCGGAGGACAAAACAGCTCAGGATATGGTCATTAGGAAGCAGAGAGACCTCTCACTTACAAGGGACAAAATATATTCCCCTAAAGCATGGCCCCAATAACCCACTTCGTCCAGCCATACCCAATCTGTCCATGGTTGCCACTCAGTTAATTCATTCAACTGGATTAATTCACTGATTAGGTTAAGGCTATGGTAACCTGATCATTTCACCTCTAGATTTCCTTGAATTGTCTAATACATGAAATTTTGAGGGACAACTTATATCTAAACTAAAATAGCTGGGATGTTTATTATACTGATTCCTTCTATCTCACGTTGAAGTGGGTTAGATTCTTCTCTCTAATGCCACAGTTTCAGTCAGGTCTCCTCTCTGGATTGTGGTAACCATTCCTATAACTTTCTTGGGGCTTGAGGTGGTAAAGGTCTGTGTTATTGTGAGCCATAATGTTATGTACTAACCCTTGTTCATTTTCTTAAGCATCATCCACACTTTCATAAATAGTCTTTATAGTGAACTCCCTTCAAATTACTCATAGTGAATCATTATTTATCGCCAGTACCCTTTTGACAATTTATTCTACAATATGTTATTCTTTAATGATGACTGCAATGGCCTGAATGTTTGCAAATTAATGTTTAAATCATAACCCCTAATGTGAAGGTATTGGGGGATGGGACTTTCTGAGGAAATTAGGTCATGAGAATGGAGTCTTCCCTCATGAATGAGATTAGTGCCCTTATAACAGAGACCCCAGAGTGTTTTCTTACCCTCTTTCTGTCATGTGAAGATTCAACAAGCAGTGGCTATAGCAACCTGGAAGAGGACTCTCATAAGATCTCAACCGTGCTAGTTCCTGATCTCAGACTTCCAAGCCTCTAGAACTATGAGGAAAAATTTCTATTAATTTTAATCTCTCAGTCTCCAGTAGTTTGTAACAGCAGTTGGAACTGCTGAAGACACCAGCAGAGTTTTTGTTTTAAGTGTCCACCTACTACCTTATAGGTTTTTGTTCAGAAAAGATAACCCTTTCGTCAACAATGATCAATTCTGATTACTCTGAGCTAAACACATTATTTCTATTTATTGTGGAAGCAATTTGTTCAGGAGTGGTTAATGAGATATGAAGGGAGGTGAAATAAGAAGCATTTGAAAGGTTTCATGAACTTAAAAATAGAAGACAAAAAAAAAAGTGTCAGTTTTCTGGTGAACATTGCCAAGTCACTGTGATATCTGGAAGCCATGCTTTAGCCATTACCGGAGCTGGCTTGTGGACCACACCATTATACTGATGTGACACAGTAGGCAGGGGAAAACCACCTGGGCTTTTAAGGATGTGTGTGAGCAGACAAATTTATTAATCTTAGAGGGTTGGCTTCCTTTGTTGATCTTCTTCTCTGAGATAATATATTTAACTTTACCCATTAACCCATATTGGGTAGGTTATCCCTTAGTTGTAACTAAAGACATAGCCACTGGAATACCACTGAACACTGGAAAGTACCAAATAAATAGAATAATATGGGTTTAATTGTGCTGCAAATATGTTCAATAATGATTATTTACAAAATAAAATGAAATATATAAAAATAAAAAATGAAAAATTTATAAAAATAGATCATTAAATATCATTAGATATTCTTCTCTTTATAAATATTCACATAGGTACACATGACCTATGTATGCACACTATACATATTATATAGTATATAAAAATAAATGAACTCAATTTTACTTCACACTACATACTCTCCTGAGTCTAATCATTAACCCTCTCTTTCCCTGCTTTTGAATGTAATACTTGGCAGACCCTCTACAGTTCTGAGCACCCCAGGTAGCCATGTATAATCCATGTGTCTTATGTTAGAATATCTAGACTAACCTAATAGCAAATGCTCCATCTTTCATTAAATTTAAGTATTTGTCTCTATTCCACATGAGCTTTCCTTCAAATTAGAAACCTATAATAGAAAAAGTGAATACTTAGGTCCTCTTCAATTTTCCACCACATTGTTGTATTGCCTCTATTTCTCTACTGCCCTTGGTTACTGTAGATTTGAAGGTGAAAAGAAGGCAAGAAGAAGAGAAAGTCCTAATTTGTTAGAAGGGCATAGGCTGGCACTGGGACTTTGTGAATCATATGAACAAATACCAGCTCATTTTCCCATGAGGCTTATATATGTTTATAGAGGACTCAGGCTGCAGCTCCTGGTGAGGGCAATGCCACTTCTGCCCTATCAATTATGTTCCCTCAACCACTGATTTTCCAAGTTCCATTCCTTTTAGTGGTCACATCATGCATTGACAAGTATATTTAGAAGAAATCTGGTCAAGATTTTTCATATCCTCTTTCCTACATCAGGGCATGCATGTGGCATATCCACATCTTTTCTCACTTTCTTGTATATAATATAGTCTCCTTCTCTTTCCATCTCTCAAGCAATTCTAATCAAGATTCAGATTTTAATGTTTCAAGCTTCTATGAGTTGATTTTCTCAATTTCCAAGAAAGCCAAGTTCTGCAAATACTTATCTCAACTTCAGTTCATAGTCTACCATTTTCCTCTAAACACTGTCATTCTTTGGTAGATATGGGAGATTGGTTCCAGGATGCCCTGTGGAAAACAAAAATAGGGATAGTCTTGACCCTTTAACAAAATGGCATAGTTTTGCATACAACATAACCGTCATGAATTTAAACCTACACATGTTCTTTCATATACTTTAAATTATGCCTTGATTACTTATAATACTTAATACAATGTAAATGCTATGTGAATAGTTGTTACACTATGTGGATTAAGGTATAATGACAAGAAAAAATTCCATATGCATAAAACATTCAGGATGTATTTTTAAAGAATATTTTCAATTCATAGTTGGTTGAATCCAAGGGTTCAACCCATGGATATGGAAAGCTGAATGTATATAAAAGAATGCTAAATCTTCTTGTTTCCTGAAGGGATTGGAGAATGAGAATTTATTTAGAAGGAGATTTGGTTTGTTTCACATGTTCTCCATTCTCTTCTCTTGAAGAAAGGCAGCATATAACCTGCCATCTGAAAACAAGTCAATCATTTAATTGACATAGCCACAAACTTAGCTAATGGCCTAACAGTTTAAGTTGTTCTATTAATTGTCACCCCATGGAATCAGCTTTGAGGGAACTATAATTCAATCTTAAGTGAAAGTGTAAGATTTAGAAAATTCCATTTTAACACATTCTAAGTATTAAATACATAAATACATACTGAAAGGAGTAAGGATATACCAAAATGGTAAAGAGTTTAATTTATAAAAAGGGAAGTTTACAGGATGGTGAGTAGGTGAAAAGGAGGAGGGAAATTTTAATATTTACATTATATGCATCCCAGTGTTTCTGATTTTTTGCTTATTTATTTGTTTATTTCCTCTGATGGTAATCAAACTCAGGGCCTCTTGAATGCTAGGCAAGCATTCTACTACCGAGCTATACCCCTAGCCACCTAGATTTTTTAAGTAAGTATTCGTGTATCATTTATATACCTTCAAACAACAATAACAAGTTACAAATGTGAAAGTAGACACTAGAAACCAAATTTATTGGAAAATTCATTAGATCACTAATATTGCCTAGCAATGGAAATTATGTATTTTTGTTTTACTGACTCTGTATGCCTATGATTTTGATACATAGGAATTTTAATAAATACATGCTGAATATAGAAACAGAAGTGAAAAAGTCATAGCCAGGGCTTCAACTCAGGGACTTAGGATATATCGTGTTTTAGACAGGTTGAGGGCAATTGCCACACTAGTTAGATGAAGAACTTATTCCCTCCAGGAGCCAGTGCAGGGAAAAGGGACATAAGTCTTCTACCCCAACCCTGTGAAATTCATGTGGAATTAAGGATGATTTCCTTGAGAAATGAAAATGAACACATGACCTTGCTCCTTTGGCATATTTAATATAGTTTTCTGGCAGCCTACATATGTAAAGAAACACTTTATCCTACCAGGAGCTCTTCTAGTAAAGGGGAAAATCTTCTGAATTGCTGAGGTTGTGTGTGTGAATTAGATTATAGCAGTATTTGCAAAAATATCATTCTAGTTCTGTTTTAAAAAACACAAAATATGCTAAGATACTTATTACATAAGGAGCTTCTATTTGAAAAATATTAGTATATGTAAAAACATAACCATCATGAATTTAAACCATGTAAAAGTAATCTAATCACAAAACCATTAAACATATTATTGACTCTATTTCTGTTTGACTGCTAAGAATTTACAAGGACCTGCAGGGATAATTTTAAAATTTACTACTAAAAAAAAAAAAGGCCAGAAAATTTGCATTGTTGTAATGCAAGCTGAAATATTCAGAATCATTCTTCTGAAAGCTTATTCGAATAATAATCACTGTAATAATCTAAATGTTTAAAAGCAATGCTGAAGATTATAATTGTGATGAATTAGAGAAAGCCAGTTATTTCTCAGCATGTATGAATGTCTATCATAGCCTTTCCCTCAATCCCATTTCTACTCTCCCCTCTTCAAGTTTAAAGGCAGAATAGAAGGAAATAGTGGTTTGCATGTCCTATAAGAGCACAAGCATGACCAGGACCATAGCATAGAGTCAGAAGGGAGCAGTCTTTGTCCTTTGCTGTGATGAAGGATGGGGGAAGGACAGATCATGAGCTAATTGGACTCAAAATTTTTACACTAGCTTGTTGGAACTCTTTTCTTAATCATTGCTACAGGGTCGCTGACTATGTTGGACTCTGCTATAGAAAACAGCAGACAAGTAAGAAAAGGCCTGGAAAGTAAAGAATAACTGTTAATTAGACAGCACTGAATGAGCCAGCAGTGAAAGAAGAGGTAGCAGTGAAAGCTTAGTTCTGCCATACCTTGAGAAGAAATTTGACCGATGCAATAGCAGACATATTAGTGACAGGTGAGACTGTCTGCAAAGGAGGATTTTCTTGAGGTTGAGACATTATTCTTGCCTCAAAGTGGCTTACATAGCAAAGGGATTTGTCATTCATCTACTGCTGTCACAAATGTAACAAGTGCATTGAAACTTTATACTGAACTTTATAGATGTTTGCAAAGCATTTATGTGGCTTTTAAAGGTAAATGTGCTCCACCTGACTTACATAAATACTCTTAATTGGAATACAGCTTCTCAACCATTTTTCTCCTTTCAATGTCTTTGAGTTTGCAAATATTACCTCTGAAATGGAAATGGAAATTTCTTGTTCTCTTACTATGACACCATCTCTCAATTCTCTTATTGAAACAAAATAAAATTATCCTGCAAGGCAGTTGAGGTTCTGAATTGGAGTTCCTACAGTAAAGGATCCTTTGTGTTCTAAAAAATTTGACACAAAAGTCTGGGAAGTATAAGGAACAATGCAAACTCATTTCATACATAAAATCCCCAGGCATTTTAGCATTTGTAATAGGATTTTTTTAGGCATAAAATCTTACATAACTGCAAAGAAACAGTAGTGTTTCAATTCTAGTCTTAAATCATCAGTAAGAAACTACAAAATAGTACTTCCAATTCTAAAGAAAAATGTGCTTGTGATTACACTTTTTATAGTTGAGCTTCTTATACATGATTTTCTTCACTTGTAAAAAAAAAAGTGGTAGTAACCATCATGTATTTTAACAGAAGTAGAAAGAAATAGATCTATTTGTATCACATTGCATTGTATTAGGTTTGGAAAGTGATTCTTCAAACTTCAGAGATTTTATTTACCAAGATAGTTTCAATACTTGACAATAGTTTCAGTGGTTTACATGACTGAAATATATGAGATTGATACACTCCATATATATAATGATGCAATTGCTCTAAAAGGACTCTATCCCTTTTCCTTGCTTCTAATTTAAATGGATGACCAGTGGATATTTTTAAGTGGGTGCAAATCTGCTTATGTTATAAAGTTTGATCCTGAGAGGAATAAGATTTTGCTGATAGTTTGGATGGCCAGAGTAAAGATCTACTTTCTTGAAACATCTAGACATCCAAGTATTTCTAAACATCCTGCTGAGAAAATAGAGCTGAAAGTATATAAAATCTAATTCAATCATGTGCTTTCCAAATGTAGAACAATTACATTTGCAAACCTGTCTTCATCTGGAATAGAAATCTAGCTCCATTGTGGGAGACAACACTAATATTAAAAAATATATTAAAATCATTTGATTAGTGAAGAACTGAAGAACATGACTCAGGGATTTTAAGCAGAAATTTATCTAAATTATTTTAAAGGGGATGTACTTAAGCTTCAATAATAATGATAATAACAATGATAACAGTATTTAAAATACCAAAGGCTTGTTGTGCTCCAGATAGGGTGAGGGATACTTTATAAACATCTCCTTTATAGGCTGGCCAATATTATGAAATAGGTAATTTTATTCTCAATTTTCAGATAAGTGAAAGTTCCTGTTCTAAAGTCATGTGACTGGTAAATGGTGAAGTTGAAATTTGAGTATCAGTCCTTCTGATTCCATAACTTGTACTTTTGCAATTGTTTTGATACTGTAATGTCGTATAACACACTACCACAAATATAGTGGTGCAAAACAACAACGCTCACTTATTAATATCAACATTCATGGTTCTAGGGATTGATTGGGAAAAAATGTGTGGTTCTCTGTGGGTCTCTTTATGACTACACTCAGCTGGAGTCTGAAGCTGGAATCATCACAAAAGATTTCTCACTCTCAGGCTTGACTATTGTCTAGGACACGTGGTCTTTTCATGTAACTCAAGCTTTCTCAGAGCTTGGAGGAATGGTTCCAAGGGTGAGTATCTCAAAAAACAGAGCTTGGGGAAAGCTTCATTATCTTTTCTAAGCTAGCATCGCTTCTGTATCATTGCATATATTACAAGTGACTCACTAAGACCAGAATAATGTCAAATGAAAGAAAATTTGTGAATATTTTTTACTATTATTACTGTTACTATCTGTTTCAAAATGTGTTAAAATATATACCAAACAAAAGAAAATATTTCATCTTAACAATCTTAAGTATATAGGTCAGTGGCATTAAGTAAATTCATATTATTGTACAATCATCACTATTATTCATGTCCAGAACTTCTTTTATCTTCCAAAATAAATTTCATATTTATTAAAAAATAAATAATTTCCTCAGCCCTGGAAAACACCATACTACCTCCTGTCTCAATGAGAGGTATATGCTTGTCAATATTTATCTTCTGTCTTTTGATAGCAGCCATCTTAAAGACAATATGGTGGTATTCCATCGTGTTTTGATTTGCATTTCCTTAATGAGCAGAGCTGTTGAGCAGCCATTTGTATGTCATCTTTGGAATTCAAATTCGGTGTATTTTTAAAATAAGATTTTTTGTATATTCTGGATGGCAACTCCTTATCAGATACATGATGTGCGAACATTTTCCACCATTCTTTGAGTTGCCTCTTACTGGGTTGATTATGTCCTTTGATGCACAGAAGTTTTAGTTTGATGTAGTTCAGTTCATCTATTTGATTTTTTGTTGTCTGTGCTTTTAGTGTCATATCTCAAAAATCATTGCCAAATCCAATTCCAGGGAAGCTATTCCCCTGTTTTCTTCTAGGATTTTTGGAGTTTTAGGACCTGTGTGTTTGATCCATTATGTGTTAGCTTTTGTATGAAGTATAAAGTAAGCTTCCCAATTTTTTTCTTTTGCATGGACACCCAGTTTTCCCAACACTGTTTATTGAAGAAATCCTATTTTCCCCATTGAGTTGTCTTGGAATCCTGGTGAAGGTCATCAACTGTACAGATGGTGTGGTGGT
>CM053402.1:81061358-81120615 GCA_028644305.1 Xerus rutilus | reverse complement strand
TTTTTTTTTTGAATGTTATTTATTTTATTCCACTTAGATATACATGATAGCCAAATGAATTTTGATTCATTATACACAGATGGAGCACAGCTTCATTTCTCTGGTTGTACGTGATGTAGAATCACATCATATATGCAGTCATACATGAAGCTAAGGCTATAACATACATCTCATTCCACATTTCTTCCTGCCCCCATGTCCCTCCTCCTCCCTCCTCTTTGACCAAAGTTCCTCCATTCTTCCCATGTCTTCTTCTGGTTATGGATCAGTATCCACTTATCAGAGAGAACATTCAGCCTTTGTTTTTTGGGGATTGGCTTACTTCACTAAGCACGATATTCTCCAACTCCATCCATTTACCTGCAAATGCCATAATTTTATTCTCTTTTATTGCTGAGTAATATTCAATAGTTTCTTTATTCATTCATCTATTGAAAAGCATCTAGGTTGTTTCCACAGTTTAGCTATTGTGAATTGAGCTGCTATAAACATTGAAGTGGCTATGTCACTGTAGTATGCTGTTTTTAAGTCTTTTGGGTATAGACCGAAGAGTGGGATAGCTGTGTCAAATGGTGGTTCCATTCCAAGTTTTCTAAGGAATCTCCATACTGCTTTCCAGATTGGTTGTACCAATTTGTAGTCCCACCAGCAATGTTTGAGTGTGCCTTTTTCCACACAACCTTGCCAACACTTATTGTTGTTTTTTTCTTGATAATTGCCATCTGACTGGCGTGAGATGAAATCTTAGGGTAGTTTTGATTTGCATTTCTCTAATGACTAGAGATGCTGAACATTTTTTTATGTCTGTTCAGCTCCTTAGCCCATTTAGTGATTGGGTTGTTTTTGTGTTAGTGTGTGTTAAGTTTTTGAGTTCTTATATATCCTGGAGATTTGTTCCTTATCAGATGTGAACACTGACTTTCAAAGATGGAATTACCCAGATACTCAGGACAGTTGCTTTTCACCTGAATTTGAGAAAACAGTGAACTGGTATGAGACTGAAGGTTGGACAGAAAGAATAAATGAGATTATTTCTTCAATTTTTCTCTCCTTAAGTACTGACTTCAACTTCTCTGTTTTCCTGGCTCTACTTCCATCTGATAAATCCAGCCTCCTGGTTCTGGTAACACCTCATCTGCCATTACCCCTCCACTGGTAATGGTCATACCCAGTGCAAAGCAGGGGGCAATGGTCCAGACAGTAGGAAGGACATTGATGAGCATCCAAACATACTGAAACCAACTAAAAGTACACTTCTTAGTATAAATATGTGGTAACAATTCTAAACAATGTCGGTGAGATTCAATCGTCCCCCCAAGTAAGCCAAGGCCATATCTCATAATGTACCCACCCCCATCTACAGCTTTGTAAGTTACCAGTCCAGTTCTAGATACAACATTAGCAGCTTCTGTGGCTACCACCATGCCTGGTTGGTTTTCTCAACTCTTCCATTTTCTGTGGCACAAATATGTTTTAGATGTAGAGATTTCTCTCTTCCTGTTTGGATCCAGACTGAAACAGGAAACTTGTGCTCTCATTTGTTGTTGGTATTAGTAAAATGGGAATGATCTCTTTAGATGTAAATTTGATAATATTGATACCAATCTCCAGGTACTCCTTCCCCTGGTGTTGAAGATTAAACTCCAGAGAAATGCTGAGGCAAGCTTAGAAAGCAAGTTTTAGTTAAGAAAGGGACTGAGAGAGACTTTTCTGGGGCCCAGAGCTGGATACTCTCAGGGGCGGGTGTGTCTTGTTCTTTTATAGATCCCTCAATGCCCCTACCTTCTTTAGTTGCTGTGTACAGTGCCTAAGGGAAGAAAGAAGGGCGGGATCACTTGTGTTGGAAAGTGCATGGATCCCAGAGGCATTAACAATCCCTTCCATTGGGAAGTGTGAAGAACATTCAAAATTTGTTGATAGCAAGCCAGTGATAACCAGCCATCATTCTGTCTCCATTTTTCATTATCTACACTGACTTCCAGACCCCCTGCCTCAATTTGTTGAGGAATGTGACATTTCCTGTCTCCTCAGGCCAGGTAGGAGCTGCAGAAAGATTGCTTTGGGGGATAGAAAGCATGTGGGTAGTCAGTACAGTGGGCTTATGTTATAGAATTATTCTCTTAACCTTATACTCATCTATTTGTCCCCTTACATTATCTATCTGGTTTTAAATGTGTATTTATTTGTTGTGGAGGTGAGGATGAGTCAGAGGGGCTTACCTTATTTTCTGTTTCTTCACAGCAGGTTCCTTTTCCAGCTTAAATGATTTTGTAAAAGCAATTAGAATCACTTTATAAGTAAAATAATATGTTTCTAATTTGAAAAGAAAAGAAACCTCTAAGTATATCTTCTCTTTTGTCATATTGAGGGAGTAAGTGTGCATCTCTGATTGTTGGGATGTGTCTAGACAGTAGAAATTTTAAAAAATTAAAAATGTTAGTTAAAGACAAGCATGACTAGAATAAATTGAGGAGAAGTAGAAGAAAGAAAATAATCAATGGTGAGGGATAGACCTGCTGCTAGGATGCAATTAATTTCCAAGCAAAAGACATAATGAACTGAGGTATTACAAGGTATGTTATGGAACCTGCTGTGAATAAACAGAAAATAAGCAATTGTGCTAGCTCTGAAGAAATGTATTCCGATTATCTCGAAAGTTTATGAAGCAAACAAGCTTTCAGGAATCACTTTTATGAATCTTCAGGAAGGCAATAAATTGGGAACCATGCATATTATTGTGAAGCTGTGACGGATAATTCAAAGCCAGATAATGGAGCACTAGTCGTTTATGTAGCATTGAGTGGTGTGAAATACCAGTTTCCAGAGTACATGACACAGGTACCTGAGGAATGCAGTTGTGTAATAATCCCGTATACACAGCACATTCTGGCTGTAGACATACTAAGTAACAAGTCTGACATTGACCATGAGAAAGACAATCTGAATGTGCCTGCAGTGTCAAACCTGAGTTTGAATCTCCATTTTTTTCTAGCAGCAAGGCCCTAAATACAAGACCCAAGCTCTTTTTGTTTCTGTTTATTTGTCTACAAAATGCAGATACCAACTTTTACTTCACTACTTATTGTATGATATGAGCACTTACAATTGTCTAGTATGCTTTTATTATTCAAATACTTATATTTGAATAGGCTTACTGTCAATATTCCATCATTAAAACAATCCAGGTTAATGAAATATCATTTTGTATAAGGCTCAGATACTCTAAAATGCTTTTTTAATTTTATGCATACACTATAAAATGGTACTTAAAAATTACAATGCAAGGAAAAATAGATACAAAATATACAATTGCTACAGAACTTTATATGAAAGGCCTTTATTTTTAAAGTTCTTACTTCAGGAATAACACCATGCTGCATATCAGAACCCAAATAAACCATGCTTCTTAAGGTTATAATGCTCTAGAGTATATTGGATGTACTCTGAAATACCAAGTTGGAAAAGAATCAAAAGAGAAACAAAAAAAGCCTTCAGCGATGTTTAAAAAGACAGAAAGTGTGTGTCAAATACTTATATTTTAATGAACAACTTTGATCTATATGCTTTGATAATGAGCATTCATTTATATGTTCTTGTATTTAAAATAGGTCTGTTGTCATTTTGAAGTCTTTTCAATCAATGGCTGTCAAAAGTATGACTACAATTTTGTTGGGTTCCACAAATATGTTTTCTTATAACTCAGACAGATTGGAACTAAATAATGTAAATATTATGAATATATGGAGTGGTGACACTAAAAATTTTCTTAGATAATCCTCATATTAAAATAAATCAAAGCAGTCATTTTAAATGAAATCAGTATATGTGGTAAAAATCCTTACAAAATAACAACAGTTTAGATACATTAAAATGTCAGGCATCCTATGGAAAATATTTGGAATTTTTATTCAAGTTCTGTGGTATTAAAGGTAATTAGCAGCTTCCTATGATAGATACTATGTTTTAATAATAAATAATATGCAAAGCCCTTAGCATGTGCTAAGGACTATTCTAGGCATCTCACATAAATTAATTCATTTCATCCTTTTAAGAACTCCATGAAATAATATCATTATTATTATTTTTGCTGTTATTTTTATTCCCATTATACAGATAAGCAGTAAGTGTATATATTTCAAGTTAATAATACTTAGAATTATAAATATTTGTTACTTGAATTATCTGCTTAAGAATACATTAAAATAATATAGTACAAAAAGTAAAACCATGAGACATGGTGGAGTTTATTTCAAGTGTTGTCTCCTGTCATTAGTATATGAATTCAAAATGATGTTACTATAGCAACTCTACAAACGTGTTTCTGTGCTCTGCAAGTTTTTTCAAGATTCCTTTTATCAGAATGAGGAAGTTTCTATTAATTATTAGTTTTTGAAAGTGATTTTAATTAATTTTTACATAGTTTTGCTGCATCTATTAAATTGATTATAAGGCTTTTCTCTTTTATTCTGTTATAAAAATAAATTAGACTGATTTTCTGATTGGTTTAACATTTGCATTCCTGGGATAAATCCCACTTGGTTATTATGTATTACCCTTTCTAAAAAATGTACATTGCTGTATTTGATTTGCTCAAATATTGTTATTGATGTTCCTGCCCCTGTTGATGAGGGATATTAATAGTTCATAGATTTATTTTTTTATGTGGTCTTTTTCTGGTTTTGGTAATTTTGCCCTTATCAAAGTCATTGGAAAGCATTCCTCTGCCTTTATGTTTTCTGAAAAAGTTTGGGTAAAATGTGTATATCTTGATTTCTATTTATTCTGATAATCTTTAGCTTTCTATTGGAGTGTGTAGCCATTAACATTTATTATAATTATTTTTATGGTTGGACTTAAATTTATTAGTTTGTTATTTCTTCTATTTAAATAAAGAAATTTCTTATTTGTTATCATCTCTGATATTTTTCTCATCCCACTTCCTATCTTCTTTTTAATAAATTCAAAATAGCTTTTTTCTTTTTATTTTGGGAGGAACCTGAGTCATTACTCTTGGAACTTTTTTATTTAATATTAGGAGGATTATTTAATTATCTTTACTTTTTTCCACACTGCCTACTTAGAGTTAATATTTTGCTACTCTACATAAATGTAGTAACTTTTCAATGTAGAGCCATTTGACACACTCTTGCCATTCTTTATCTTACTGTATTCATATGTATTATACATCCATATACTATAAAAGATAGTTCAATATTTTATTTTAAATAACCACGTGAATTTTAAAGAAAATACAACTGCATTGTCCATATTTTCACTATTTTGAATATTATTCATAAATAAGATTTCTTTGTAGTCATTTTTCTTTTTAGCATTTAATAATTTCATTTTAGCATTTTTTCCTTTATGGACCTAGTGAAGGCAAATTCTTTTCATTTTACTTTGTGTAAAAAATGTTTTATTTTCATTATCGAAAATATTTTTGTTGGAAATACTATTCTTTTTTTATTCAAGAATCAAATCTCTTATCCCCTTTTATTCATTTCTTTGCATTTTTATTAGAACAGTACAGTTATACACAGTAGTTGTGTTTATCTTGACAATTATCATACATGCATGGGATGTGATTTATTCCATTTCAGTCCTCATTTGCCTGCTCCACTCTCTCTCCCTTCCTCCGTCCCTCTACTCTCCTTCTACTATTCTACTGATTTTTCTTTGGCTTGTTTATTTATTTACTTATTTTTGATTTGTGTTTTATACATATACATAAAGATGGCATTCACTCTGGTATATTTATAAATGCATATAATGTGATTTTGTTAAAACTCATCTAGCATTTCTTCTCCTATCACATCCCTTCTTCCTCTTCCATTTCCTTCTTCTACTCCACTGATCTTCTCTTTATCTTTATGATATCTGACACCTGCACCCTCTTTTTCCCTTATTTTGCTCTAACTTCATATGAGAGAAAACATTCGACCCTTGACTTTCTGAGTCTGGCTTATTTTGCTTAGCATGATGTTCTCTAGTTCCATTCATTTACTGAGAAATGCCATTATTTCATTCTTCTTCACTGAGTAAAATCCATTGTGTATATATACCACATTTTCTCAATTGATTCATCAATTGATGGGCATCTGGGCTGGTTTCATAATTTGACTATTGTGAATTTGCTGCTATAAACGTGAATGTAGCTGTATCACTGTAGTACACTGATTTTAGTTTATTTGAATAAATACTAAGGAGTGGCATAATTGGGTCATATAGAGGTTCCATTCATAATTTTTTGAGGATTCTCCACATTGCTTGGAAATTTTGTTGTTTTGTTTCTTCTTTTAGTCTTTCAAGAGATTTTCTGTTTTCTTCTGATCTTCATATTTTTTGTTGAGATGACTGTTATGGTCTAATGGTTTATATATTTATATATATATGATACAAATTTTCTCTGGTACACACAAGATTTTGCTGTTTATTTCTCTTATCTTAGATTTCAGCGGTTTGACTCTTGTGTACTTAAGTGTAAATTATTTCAATTTTGTTTTGTTTATTTCAAAAAGCTTTTTAATCTGTAAGTATATCTATATATTTATATTTACACATTTCCTGCTACTGTTTCTTCAATATCTTGCTTTCCATCTTCTCACTCATTTCTTTTGAGAAACAAGATGTTTTGATAATAACCCGTAGGTCCTTCAGGCCTAATATATCTTTTTTTTTTAAGAAAACAGACCTTTTTTAAAAAAAAACATTTTTTAATTTTCTTAGTTGTAGGTGGACAGAATATCTTTATTTTATTTGTATGTTGTGCTGAGGATCGAACCCAGTGCCTCACGCATGCGAGGCGAGCACGCTGCCACTGCGCCACAACCCCAGCCCCAGGCCTAACATATCTTTTCGATCTTTTTTCCCTCATTGTCTGACTGCATGGGTACTAAGTGATTTTCTCCAATTTTACTTTTTCTTCTATTATATCCTTCTGCTATCAAGCCTAGCTAGTGAATTTCTCACTTTAGATGTTTTGTTTTTCTCTTAAAAACTTTAGTCTAGATATTACATTTGGTGCTTTTTCTATATTTTATTTTTCATAGTTCTTTCGTTTCATGATGAGCACATTTTGCTTTATTTGAGCACTAGTGAGAGTTACATCAGCTCCTGAACTGCAACATCCAGGCTATCTCAAAGTTGGCATGTGCTTTCTGCCTAGGCTCTTGAGAATGAACTCTGTGTTCTTGCTTTCTGTATGTTGAGGATGTCAATTGAACTCCGAGCATTTTTAATGTTACGGTGTATAGACTATGTGTTCCCCAATAATGCCCAAGAACTAAATGCATTTTGTTTGTTAGGTATTTAGGTTGCTTTAACAAAGTGTACAGTGATCTGTGAAAATACTGATCTCAGTTCAGTATTTTCAGTTGTAGTTGAAGGTGCTTTCATTTATCTTCACGCAATGTTGGGGAAGATGCAAACTCAAACTGCCTATACACTGTTTTTCTCTTCTTTGGTGCTTTCTTTTCTGGGATTTTCTTCTCACTCTCCAGGGGATATTTATTGCCTTGATATTTATTGTCTTTAGATTTTTCAAGCAAAACAGCCTATGTGCTCTTTTATCAGAGTTTAGATGCCTATGCTGCAATCAAAGCAACAACTAGGCTACCCTCAGGGAATCAAAGACAAAACTGGAGAACTCATTTTGTATCATTTTGCTTGCTCTCAGTTTTGACTGACGTAATATTTTGACATTAATTTTTTTTTCAGAGCACTCAGGTAGCTCTTTCATGAATTTTGCTCAGCGTTTATTATTTATTTATGTGAGAACTCATAATAGCTGATATTTGTGGAATAATCTGCTTCTCATTCCTTAATATTATAAGCAAAATTTATATATATCATAATTAAAATTTGTAGTAGGAGTAAGTAAAGGTAGTGAAAAACAGCATATCTCATGATTCCATAGTAGAGCAACAGTGTGTTAGCAACAAATGTACAGGCAATGTGTTCTATCAGCCTACCAGGAAAACAATCAATTTGATTTACATATCAAAGTATAATTTCATCACTCACACAGTTTCTTCATGCAAATACAAGAAATAAGGTCAACTTGACCATGTTCTGAGGCCATGTTTGGAAATTAGAAAATGGATCTTGCTGTCTAGAGTTGGTCTTAAGAAAAACAGAAAATGACCCAAGCCTTATTTTTTTATGTTACAATGCAATTTTAATACTACTAATATAAGCATATGAAATCTGCAATCATTATAAAATCAGAAAACTAATAAGTAGATTAAAAACTAGTTTGATTAGAGAATCCTTTTTTATCACTTGAAATTTTATTTTCCACATATTTCAAGGACTTTTACTTCAACCTTGAAACTTTAAAAAAATCATATATTAATCATCTGTGTTGTCATGCTTTATGGCTACCACATTATTGTTTCCGTGCTTAATCAGTGTCATCTCTTTAAAGATATTTTAAGCAGCAATTAAACATATGTAACACTAATAATGCACATAACTCAATTGATGTAAAGGCAACATAAATGATTATGATTGATTTTAGGCTTGCCAAGGCAATGACAGCTACATTGGGACTATTGGCTGGCCAGCTGTCAATTTTAAGCATCCGCTCAAATTCAGAGATTTCAAAATGTAAAAATGTGTTTCTTAGTGCAAACAAAATATTGCTAATACTTTAATCCATTTTTTTCCTAACAGAAAAATGAGCACACCTTTTCACGTAAGAGATCCCTTCCTCTAGATAAATATCCTTCGATGTGGTATTTTTGTTTGATCATAAACAGCATTTTGTTCTGTTTGTTTTCATATGTTAAAATAATTCAAACATTAGAAATTACTGACACAGATTATACATTGTAAAAAGAAAATCTGAGATAAGAGAGTTGGCTATATTTCTAGACTAAGAGTAAATTAATTTGAACTTTATTTTATACTACTATATGTCCTCTCCCTATATCCCAATATATCATATGTTTTAATATGTAGGGTCTTTGAAATCTATTGAAAGAGCAGCAGATAAAAATTCTGAACCTTATCTTTCTGTGTGCTGAAGTTTGTCATGAAAAATGAATAGAAAAGTTGGTAGTGAGGTCAATTTAGGATATCCTTTTAACAATAGAAACAATGTGATAGTTTTTCCTAATGAGTGCTCTTAGTTCCAAATAAGCAATCCTGATGAGGCACATACAGGGAACAAACATCCATAGACATCAATTTTTCAAAGACAGATATTCATTAGATATGTATATTTTAGTTTTTCAAATGGTTTGTGGGCATCTGATCTGTCCTCCAATGACCTCATCTTCCATTCCTCTTCCAGATCTTTTCCTTCACCAACTCCTTGCATTTCTGCTCTATTATACTGTTTTTTTCATGTGTATGCCCTCTTCATTAGTCCATGGTTCATGAATTGACTTTCCTTTCATCTTGCTTAATTAAACTCTTTTCACCTTTAAAAATAAGTTAGGCTATCTACTCTAGGAAGAGTCCTATGATCTATATTTCATTCTAATCTGAACTGTAGTTAGGAGTTGGAGGTGGTTTCTCTCTCTCTCTTTCTCTCTCTCTCTTTCTCTCTCTCTCTTTCTCTCTCTCACACTCACACACACACACTCACACATTCCTTCTCTTTTTAACTAAGTTGGTCCAGAATATAGGATAATATAAGACAGAGCTTCCTGATTTTTTTTATTTTATAAATTTATTTATTTATTTATTCTATTTAGGTTTACATGATAGCAGAGTGCATTTTGATTCATTGTACACAGATAGAGCACAACTTTCATTTCTCTGGTTGTATGTGATGTTGAATCACAACATACATGCAGTCGTACATATAGCTAGGGCTATGATGTCCATCATATTCCACCATCTTTACTGTCCCCCTGCCCCCTCCCCCAACTCCCACCCCTGTGTCCAGAGTTCCTCTTTTCTTCCCGAGTCCTCCCCTACATTATGGATCAGCATACACTTACCAAAGAGAACTTTCGGCATTTGGTTTTCTGAGATTGGCTTACTTCACTTAGCATGATATTCTCCAGCTCCATCCATTTACCTGCAAATGCCATAATTTTGTTTAACTCTGTACTGGTTAGCATGGGCTGCCATAACAAAATACAACAGACCAGATGGCTTCAAAATAGGAAATGTCTTTCCTTACCATTATAGAAACCGGGATGTCCAGAATCCAGGCGGCTGCTGCTTTGGTTTCTGCTTTGGTCCTCTCTCTGACTTATTAATGACAACTGTTTTCTCAAGTGCTCTCTCACTTGGAGAAGATAGAAGAAGAGAGTGTATGAGCATGTTTTTGGCATCTCTTCTTTTAAGGACATTAATATTATATCAGTGCCTTAACTTCATGACCTCATTTTACCTTAATAACATCTACAAAGACCCTATCTACAAACATAGCCACACTGGAGGTTAGGACTTCAATATATTAATTTCTTGGGAAAAAAAAACACATCATTCTATATCATGGGTTTAAAGAAATCCCTTTAGAATCAGAGAACCACAGAGGTGAATTATTATTTAACTAATATTACTCCTCACATACCCACTTGATATTGTAATTATCATCATTGTCATCATCATCATCATCTCCCTGTGGGTGGCAAAGAATAAGCTTGCATGGAGAAGCAAGCAATAGAGTCTGTGTGAAATGGAAGCTATGTGAGAGGCTCTTCCTACTGCTCAGTTGTGTGTGTTTATTACCTCAAAAATAAAAACCCAGTAAATAACTATCCTACAAATTTTTAAAAATACAAATAACCTCCAGTTTTTTTGTCATCATATAAAGCAACTCAAGGTCATGAGCAATATTACCAGCTTACTGCATGATTAGAAGTATACTCATGGAAAAGTGCTATGAATAGTGGAAGAAAGGACTGAGATTGCTTCCATTCCCTCATATTCCCCCACAGTCCTCAGTGATTCCAAAAAAATTCCCTGTTTCTCTCTCTCTCTCTCTCTTTCTCACTGGCTCCTCCCCCAATATACATGTAATCTGCATGTGATTTTCTGGTATCTTGGATGTTTTCATTTTTCTTCTTCAAGATCTAATTTTTTTTTCTGCCTACTAATACACAGGGGTGTTAAATGCTTTCTGCCATGGGGAATACCTGACTCTTAATGTTCCTGTTCATTCTGTTTTAAAAAGGTCCCTGCAATCAACTTCATCACTCACCCCATTGAGGGAGACATTTATTCTGGCAGGGCCCCAACCAATACAGGTTTCAATATTCCTTTCACCTAAATTACAGAGTCTTTTGTAGATGACATAATTAAATACATATTTCATGGCCTGACACAGTAAATGATTGGATCAATGTGCATGCTCCCCCAAATATTAAATTTTCAGTCCCGAGTATTTCTTTTTGTTATTGCTACAGATTCAGTCCATAATGACTGGAATTGCTTATGTGTCTGTCAAGTAGAATTTCCAGACCTTTGTTCTGAGATAGGAAAGAATGGAGAACAAGTGTTTCCTTTGTGAAGGGGAGATGTATTATCAGTACAATAAATCAAACCTCCAATCAGCATGCCCTTTGTTTGTGAGGACTCTCTCACACAAACTTTCCTGAAGACCATTTCAGATTAAATAAAAAGTTGACAGAGTTTGTTGAGGAGTGATGAGCTGTGTTATATCTTGTACAAATAGAACATTGGATTTTCTAGCATATTAAGGCACGATAGAGGAATTGAAGAGGGAACAACTAAATATTACAGGGAGAAGGAGAGAGGAAAAACCAAATTACCAGAGCATGAATAGCGAGAGTAATGACAGGGTTAAAAATCTGACATGGGACATATTGTCTCTTGATCTTTTCATTTTAAAAAGTGTGATTCTTTTTCATTCTTTCTGCTTCTCATTTATGTATAGGCCTGGGTTGCTGAATTTAGGTCATGTAGTTTGCTCATATAAATGCTCCTAGCTTAATGGCTTTGGCTGAATATGCTTTCTTTCAGAGCAGCACTAACTGGAGGAAAAAATATATATAACAATGAGTATCTCTGAAAAAGTTGTATATACCCTTTGAAATAAAGACATTGAAGGAAAACTATAGTTCTCAGTATTCCTGAAAATATAGCCCTTTTTTGTTTGTTTTGTTTTGAGGTCCATAATGCCTACAGATACCTTCCTAGATGGACAGTGCTATTAGATTTAACGGGCATATTCAGCTACAACTCACCTGGAAATGTTCTCTAGAAAATGATATAAAATAGAGCTTACATTGGAAGAAACACATTTAGCATTACAAAAAAAATCACTCTTTATATTTTGTCTTAGAAATACCAAGACAATAGTAAAATAAAGCAGCAAATATGTCCTTTACCTACTCCCAGTATAGTGAGCATAAGGGTGGCAGGATAGTTGTAGATCAGGGATTGGCCCCCAGACTTGTATATACCACAGCCTTGAGAACAGAAAGCCCATGGCGTAGGAGTTTTTTCTCTCTATAGCAGTAAAAAGTAATTCATAACAGAGTCTGAAAATTTTTTCATACAGTTGCAGAAGGGTTAGTTAACCCATTTGTTTTCATGGCACATAGAAAACTATGCCTATGAATACAAATTACAAGATAGTTTAGTGTTAAATCATGTAGTCTTTTTTCCCCCTTTCTCACTCCATCCCACTTTCTATTGTTTAAGAAGTGCCATAGTATTCCATATGGTGAATCAGCTTTCAGGAACTGGAGAACGTTTCCTCTAGCTAATTTACCACCTGTGCATTCATTGTCTCAGAGTACGGCTGGGTCTGGTGTCTCAGGCATTGTGCCTGCTTTTCATGGAGGAGGCAGAGCATGCAGCTCCTATTAAAGGATCTCTTCATCATAATATCCCACCACAACATTATAGCTTGTTTCTTAACAGAAAAAAATATTTATCTCAAATATTCCATATTCCTTTTGTCCCCTCTGAAATAAAAGAATTTCTGATTCCAATATTCTGAAAAGCTAAATTAGCAATGTAACAGCTCAGCTGCATAAAGTGCAATATGTAATGAAATCGCTGTGTTAAAATAGAGATCTAATGATACCTTCATTAACTTGATCACTGAAACGGCAAACCCTCTTTCCAACATAACAGTTTCTATAGATACCACATGCTTATGATCAAAATCATTTTTCTGAATGTGTTTTGATCCTCTTTTGATTGTATCTTACATCTTCATTCTGGTTGTAACTTACAATTAAACACAAAGAAAAACAGTACATGATAAAATATACTCCACATTAGTTTACTGATCAAATAAAAGGATAATCTCCAAAAAAAACAGATTTTCCTACTGGCCAAGTTGCAGATGACTCCCTAGAAAGATTCTAGTTTTTCTCTCTTTGATTTTTTTGGGAGGAGGGAAAGAAGAATGGGACTTTTATGTCACCAGAAACCTACCAAGCACTGCTGGAAGTATTTTTCATTTACTTTGGGTACTTACTAAACAGCCTAAATGCTCTAGAAACTTAAACTGCTGTGACACTTGGTACCATTAAAATGAATACTAGCTGGTATGTAGATTTTTATACCCAAGCACAGTTGTATTTTTTATTTGTATGTTAACTTGAAACCATATAAATAATAACTTTGAGAAAGCAGTCTTTGAAATCAAAGGAAAAATTTTCAATTCCAGCGGAAATGATTGAATGTAGAAATTGTCATTTTTTTTCTCTACAACTTTCAGGGTTTTCTCATTGCTGTGTTGTTACTTAGCACTATTTCTCCATATATTAAATAATAAAAATAAATTAAGTTACTAATGCGGAATCCTACAAAATTGTATTCTACTTTACATAAGACTTACTTTATGTTTAAAATTTTATGCATATAATTTCTACATAAGTTATAGAACTAACCATAGCAAAGAACTAGTGGGATGAGATGGAATATTAGACTGTCATGAAAAAGCAAAATTCAGTAACATGAATCCATTTTTACCTAATTTTGTTTTTTACATTTTGTCCATCACAAATTTTTCTGTCAATTTTGAATTTTTAAATATTATATTAAAATATGTTTTCTTTTTATTTCTGCATTTTGGGTAGCTCCTTAAATTTCACACCTAAGGCAAGTGTCTTACTTCACTACCCTCATTGTAGTCATAGCCATGCAAAGAATGATAAATTGTGATCATTAAAATTATTACACTGTACATAAATCACATTTTATTCTAATTATTACCACCAAAAAGTTACTATGAAATTTCATAATGCATGTTTAATTTTCTTTGGGCATTAGGATATTGTTGGTCATCTTAGCTCAAAAGATTCCCGAATAATTTGTCTTATGTCCTCAATAGAATCTATGTTGTAATGGTGATATTTTATGCACTTTAGTAAACAATGTGCTTTATGTTTCAGTAACATTTTTTTTGATACTGTGACACAATGTAAAAACCATTTGTGATATTTAAAGTGACACCCAGAACATTTCCATGCTGGAATGATGTTTTGAGAAGCTGTATTGGATAGTTTCCCTTAGAGTTTTACAATTCATATTAGTATGTTAAATACTCTAAAAGGTTCTATATAGCAAATGAATGTGTTTAAATTTTATTAATTCAGTTTTTCTCCAATTATAGACCCTAAAATCTGTTAGGACACTTTTTAAAAAAATATATATGTATATTTTATTCTAACTAGGTTTATAGTAGAATGCATTTTGATTCATTGTACACAAATGGAACACAACTTTCATTTCTCTGGTTGTACACAATATAGAGTTACACCATATGCGCAGTCATACATGAACCTAGGGCGTTGTTGTCCATTACGTTCTACCATCTTTCCTGCCCCCATGTCCCATCCCTTCTCTCTCCTCCCCTTTGACCAAAGTTCCTCCATTCTTCCTATGCCTCCTCCTACATTATGGATCAGCATCCACTTATCAGAGAGAACATTCATCCTTTGGTTTCTTGGGATTGGTTTACTTCACTTAGCATGATATTCTCCAACTCCATCCATCTACCTGCAAATGCCATAATTTTATTCTCTTTTATTGCTGAGTAATATTCCAGTGTATATATACCACAGTTTCTTTATCCATTCATCTGTTGAAAGGCATCTAGGTTGGTTCCACAGTTTAGCTATTGTGAATTGAGCTGCTATAAATATTGAAATGGCTGCATCACTGTAGTATGTTGTCTTGAAGTCCTTTGGGTATGGATTCAGGAGTGGGATAGCTGGGTCAAATGGTGTTTCCATTCCAAGTTTTCTAAGGAGTCTCCATACTGCTTTCCAGATTGGTTGTACCAATTTGCAGTTCCACCAGCAATGTGTGAGTGTGCTTTTTCCTCCACATCCTTGCCAACACTTGCTGTTGTTTATATTCTTGATAACTGCCATTCTGACTGGCATGAGATAAAATCTTAGAGTAGTTTTGATTTGCATTTCTCTGATTGCTAGAGATGATAAACATTTTTTCATGTATTTGTTGATTGGTTGTATATCTTCTTCTGAGAAATTTCTATTCAGCTCCTTGACCCATTTATTGACTGGGTTGTTTGGTTTTTTGGTGCATGAATTCTGTTAACTTTTGTAAATACATAGGATAACTCAGAATATACTTTAAGAAATACACTTCTGAGGGAAATTAATAGATATTATGTTGCTGTACTATAGCATTTATACTGCTTTCTCAGCCTCAATATTATTAGAATTAAAATGTTTTTTTATTTGGCAATATTTGACATATACCTGACCTTAATTTACAGCTCTGAATAGTAAAGAGAAGAGACAAAAACGATATCAAAGATGAAGTGAAATGCTTTATCATCCTTATGTTATATATTAATTCAACAGAAGAGAATCTTTTAAGAAGCATAATAACTATATTCTACTCTCATATATACTTATTAAAATGTTTATTATTACTTATATACTCATTTATTCTAATTTCTTTATTTTTAAACTTTCAAATATTTAAACATCCTTACATCTATCTTGTATTTTATCAGATGTTTTGAAAAATCTCCCATGCTTTCTTAAAATTTCCAATTTTTCTTGTCTTAGTGCATGTGTCTTTTCCTCAAAGAATCTTAGGGATGACCTCAGCTGTTATCTAAATGTTTCACATCGTAAAGTCTCCCTCTTTATTAAATTGTGAGTTCTTTAAATACAAAAGTTGTGCTTTGTTCTTTGAATAAAATACAATAAGTGGCATATTGTACATAAACTGTAGGCTCATTATAAACATTTTCAAATCAATTAAAATAGCCAAATTATTGGAAATTGTTAAAGTTTTCTTTTATAAATATTCTTCATTATGAACAAATTTTGCAGTACTTTCTTTGAAAACCGCTTATTGAACAATTAACAAATGGTCAGGGGAATACAGTCAATCATAGAGGAAAGTATCTGGACTTTTGTGCCACATATAACAGGGTTCAGATTCCAGGATCTTTATATTCATAAATTTCAGGAAATTGAGAACTACTTTGATTATATACTTCTATAAAAAAGATATTTTTCAGGGCTTTCTAAGAGGATTAAATGGCACAGTATATTTGAAAGAGCCTAATATCTTCTGTCAGTTCAATTCTCAAAAAATTCCTAATGAAGGACAACAGAATATATCACCCCAAAATATGCCACTTTGGCATAAAGATTAATTTGAGCTAAAGGCACTTGAAAAACAGCAGATGCAAGAAGGGCATTCTAATCTCTGCTTTTCTTCCTGAAAAGAGTAGATAAAAGCTCCCATGTGAATGATGTCCTCCCTGTACCCAGAGAAAAGAAATGTTCTTCAACAAGGAGTCATAACCAAGAGAATTCTGTATAAACAGACCTTGTGAAAATAATTCTTATCTTCTTTTAGCTTCCCCACATAATTTAGTTTCTTTCCACAATCGCCTCTCTTAGTTCTACCTAATACATAAGTATGTAGGTTTTGCCACTTCTTTAAGTTGTCATTTCTTTATGAGAGTTCCCTTGTTATGTATATACATCTGAATGTTTCTCTTGTTAATCTGTTTCATGTCAATTTAATTCTCAAGCCCAGCCTGAAACCCTTAGTAGAGATCATTTTCCCATCCTCTCACTAAGTACTTAATAGGAGCTTTGCATCACATTTGGCATTGATTTTCATGAAGGTGAGTTCTCAGGATACCTTCTACATTATACACATAGAATTCCACTGAGAATAAACAGAAAGGATCAAATTTTCACCTGATTCTTGGCCCCTACGTAAAATCTCATTCAGATTCTATCATTTTCTTTGCTCAGAGACATTCCCTAAAATATTATTTTTGTCATCATCTCTGACTTCACAACAGGTTCAGTTGGTAAAATATAGAGTCTAAAATAAAATCTGATCTTCAGTCTTTAAGATTCCTCTCAGTCCTTCTAAGAGTAGATTGGTCAAATATGTGAACACTTTCCTCCTAACGCCCATCCTGGTGAGATCTATTTCTGACTTCCTCAGTGTTTGAGGATGTTTTAGAAATGCGAGGAAAGCTAAGGCCAAGAAGGAGGCTTATATGATGGGTACTGCTGTCATTAGGCATTGGCTAGGTTTTCTAAGCAGGCTCTTATTTTCATGGGAATAGTTTTTCCTTCCCCAAGATTTCCTTGCCGAGAATATCTCCCCTGCATTGGCCCCTCATAAAGAGGATTAATTTCATCCTTGAACTTTGGGCATTTCTCAGCCTTCTTCTTGTTTGGGGCTTGCAGTGACCCTATAGTTATTCTTCTTTACAGATTCAAAATGGCATCAAGTTTGTTTTCTTTCAAAGGACTCATATTGGTCCATGAAAAATATCCACATATCTTCCTTTCATATCTGAAATCATAGTTCGGACAGGTACTAGTTTTACTAGTTCTTAGGAACTGCCACAAAAATGAACCACAGACCAGATAGTTTAAACAATGATTTATGTCCTCACAGTGCCAGAGCCTGGATGTCTTAAGATCAAGGTTTTGACAATTTTGGTTTTTCCTGAGTCCTCTCTCTTTGGTTTATGGTGACTGTTGCTTTCCATTGTTTTCAAATGGTTTCCCTCTGTGTGTCTATCCTAACAACCTTGAATAAGGACATCTATCATATCGAATTAGAACCTACTTTATTAATCTCTTTTAGATCCCATTTCCAAATATGGTCTCATTCTGAGGAAGTGAGAGTGCCATTAGCCTCTCCTCTCCCTTTCTCCCTCCTGCTCTCTCCAGTTATCTCCACTGTTGGCCACATAGTCACAGCCTATGCCTTTTACATTAAATTTTTCAGGTCACTGTAGAAACCCGGGTTCAGTATCCTGCAAACACGAGGAAATATATACCAAGCTTTCTGAGTTGTACCTTTGTATTCTCTCCTGCTTCGCTAAAGGGGAAAAAGGAGAGGAATTCCATAACATGTCAACCATTTTATCCAAAGAAATTTTCTTTTCTGGCCTTGTTTTCTTACTTTTCACTCTTTTTACGTGCTTTAGGTGTGTTTTAAGTCAAGAATCACAAAACTGGTTTTTGGAGCTCTCCATAATAGGTTTAATATCTTGAATTGAAATGATCCCACCAATTATTTTGTTATCAAACAGTTAGGCATTTTGCTTTGTTGAGAACAAAAAGTTAGATATTAGTAAGTAAATTTTCTCATTTTTAAAAATATTTGAGAAATATTTTATAGACTTTCCAAATCCTTAGTTTCCTAAAAAAAAATTGAACCTAAGTGGGGAACAGCAACTCGTATGTTTACAAAGACCATAAGATGTTATGTTTACAGAGACCATTTGAGAAAATCTTGTTTTACATAGTGTGAATTTATTGGTTTTTAATATGCTTAGAATCTGAAAGTTTGCTAAAATTTCATGATTCTGTTCATCATTTTCTAAACATTAAACAATATGAAAGATGGGAAATCATTCTTTAAGATGCCATAATGTTGCTATAATCCTCTGGATTCGTCAGAAAGAATGAAAGAGTGCATTCCTGAGTGTGAGTAAAACTTACTACCTACACACACACACACACACACACACACACACACACACACACAGAGTCAATACAGCAAACAATAATTTGGCAGTGGCATTGTAGCATTGTATAGATGATGCTTAATATTTTCTGGAGCCTTGGAAAGGAGAAAAAAGTTCATGAAGACAAATATGATTAGGAACATTTTGGCAGTATCTCTATGTATACTATCTGTAAAAATGTCCTCAAGGGTAAGAACATGATTCTTTGGAATACAAGTGTCTAGAGAATGCTTACATGATATTTTTAAAATATATCTTCAGAGGATTTTCTATCATTGAAGTGTAAACCTTAATTTTTTTCAGATAAACCATTAGCTAATTTCTTCTGTCATTTGGATCTTTTGTTCCTATAAAGCTAATATTTCCTAGTGCACAAATATGAAATGCAATACATTTGAAACTTAACCCAAAGAATTAGTAAACCAATTATGCTCCCAAACATGAACTTATGCACAAAACTATAAAGTGAATTTCCCTCATATACAATAATTTCTCCTCATACTGATGAAGGATATGATGAATTAGTTATAAATATATATTCAGCATTTTTCTAGGTCAAGATCCATTTTCATTTATCAGTAAAACTTTAATAAAGTACTTCTATCTTTTTCTTTGTTTTTGTAATTCATGCACTTGTTTAAATTACTTTAAAAACTATTCATTCTGCCCAAATATTCCATTATACACTAATGCTTCCTAAATACTACCTAAAACTATCTTTTCCCATAATCAACCAGATCCTAAAGCCAGATGAGTCACCTGTATTCCTGTTTTGTCCAATTTGATATTGAAAAGCTGTGAATGTTAAAAGCATCAAAAATATGATAAATCTAAAATAACCAAGTCTTGTTGGCTTTTCATGTAAACTTACCTCAGTCGCTGCATTTGGATATAGAATACATTTCCACACCCCTCATGTAATCTGCTCTATTTATGATGGGACAAACAGGATCTATGAAAAGACTTTACAGTGGAACAAGATTAAGATTGTCTAGATTAAAAAGATTTAATCTTTTAATAAAAATATAGAAAAAACTGTCTGGACAGTATGAGCTAGAAAACAATTTAAAGTGTCCCTCCACCACTATAGCTGAGCTCTGGGTCCACTGTGAGTAGGGACTTCATACCTCCTTCCTTTCACATGCATTACAAATGCAAATCCAACAACCCTGTTCCTTCTTGCATATGGAAGGCATTTACTCCCTATTACCACCAAAACTATTCTTCTTTAGAAAGATCCTCTTTTAAGTAAATGAGGATCAAGACACAGACACAAATTCTGATTTATTTCCTACTCCTGAAAAAAATTAAATGTGAATTTAAAGGCCAAACTAACCATTCCTTCACACTGTGAGAGAATCTCCTGGGGAAGAACAATTCCTAAGGCATCCTGTAGAACTCAAAACAATATTTCAGAAGTTTATTTACTTATTGTGTATTACAATAAGCCATCTCCACTTACACTGCTTCACTTCTCCTAAACTTAACTCTCCATAGATTTCATTACATAAAATCTTATTTTGCCAGAAAAAATTTTGCAGATTATTTAGGGATTGAATTCAGGGGCATTCCACTACTGACCCACACCCCAGCCCTATTTTGTATTTTATTTAGAAACAGGGTGTCACTGAGTTGCTTACTTCCTCACTTTTGCTAAGGCTGGCTTTGAACTTGCAATCTTCCTCCCTCAGCCTCCCGAGCCACTGGGATTACAGGCGTGCACCACCATGCCCAGCATTGCCAGAAATTTTTAAGTGATGCCTTAAAGATCACTAGAAGACTTGAATACTTAAATATTAACTGTGGCAATTTAAAAAATCTATCCATAATTTTATCATCACTAACATAAATTGTTAAAATATTGTTTTCTAGCTCATACTGTCCAATTTTTCTATATTTTCATAAGTACTACATTATAAATATTTTATCATATTATTTGAAGTTTTCAAATTTCAAAAATATTTTTCATGCTATGTAATATTTTATTACATATTATGTATAACATTTTATTATTATATATATTTAAAATGTGTGTTATAAGATGCTGAGCCCTGTTTTGGCTATTTAGAAGTTTTGTACTCCCTAGCCATATTTTGGATTATTTTATGGTTAGCTTCTCAAAAGTGTAATTTGTAAGTATCAGGGTATAAACATTTTAAAATTAATATTTATTGATAAACTTGACTCCAAAATCATTATTTACATTCACATAAAAAACTGAGAGGCCTGTTTCAATACACTGCCCATTTCTTAATCCTAAAGAGAACCACATCTTAGAGAGTTTGCACAGTAGGTATTCAATGTAGAAATAACATGAACATTTGATATTAACTCAATTGTTACATTTGTATTTTGTGACTTTAGAAAAATTGTGTGTTATATGCTCTACTTTTAAGGTTATTAACATTCAGTTTGTGTTTGAAACCATTAAATTTGATCTGTTTTGTATCTTGATAATGTTAACGATTCTGAATCTTATAATTCTCTACCACCATAGTGATAGTGCTCTAATCGTCTTGACAAAACAATTAATTTGGGGAGTAATATAAAGTGTTATTTCTATATATATTATTGTTTTGAAAAGAAAGTTTTGAAAAATTATACTTCATCTGAAATTTTATAACGTCTTTGTCAATTTCAAGGTTTTCAGAGTTCTTAATATACACCAGTGCAAAGAGTAAATTATATTTTAACTGTTGTCTCTATTTTAATTCCATGATAATTTTGCTTCTAGAGGTTAAATTTTTTAAAATAGTACCATTTACCTTTATAACCTTAAGAAATTAAATCAAACTATCCTGTAGAGCAATTTTCAATTTCTAACTTCCCAGTTGTTCTTCTGAGTCTCAGCTTGCTAAACCCATTGTGAGACATCATGACAGTCCACTTTCTGAACATGTGATACATGATGCTGCCTTTATTCATCCCAGTAGCAGGTGAAAGTCAAAACACTGCTTTCCTTTTAATGGATATAGTAATGGTAAAATTGATAAGTTTTTCTCCTCACGATAGAATCATTTCCAAAGTCATATCTTGTATTTACTTATGTTTCTCAATCAGACCAATTTTCTGACATGTGAAGTCCAAGTCAGGCCTCACTTGATAAGGAAAAAGTTGTTTCTCTGCTCATGTGAGAGATGAATAAATTGTAAGAGAATGTGAGTTGCCATTGCCTAGGGCAGAAATATGGTCTCAAGAGGTTTCTTTTTAACTTCCCTGTTCAATATTTAGTGGCACATTGGGAAGTCAAAGCCAGAAATCCTAGGAGCCAGTTGGCAAGGCAGAAAGCAATTTGGCCTTGAGATTTGACCTCTTTTGAGGATGGAATGAAATTAATCTTTAATGTCCTTTACAAAATAGAAGTGCTATAGCATAATAAAAGGTATTATTAGTTGGGTCACATCAAATTTGGGGACAAAACATTCTCTTTTCCTTGCATTCGAAAGGTAGTGCTAAGAGAATAAAAGGGAGCTAACATGACCCTTTCATAGGTTTTTAAGATAATTCCTGAAAAAAATATAAACTTAGTTGCTTTTTATTCTTTTTGAAGATAAAGAAAAAACAGAAATGAATGATAGACTCCAAAACAGTGAGTATATGTTGTTTTTAAAATGCACTAAAATTAGGAGGTCACAAGTCTATGTTCTTGTTTTAATCAGAAATTTAATTTTTACAAGTACATATATAAAAACAGATTTATGAAGGAACCTACTGTATGTGTGCCATTCCTTGTTATATCAGCAATATCTAAAGAAGAGGTTGGTGCAGAGGATATTAATTTGAGTTAATGAATGAAATTTTGGCATGCATTTTGTTCAAAAGTCTTTTAATTATCAGATCTTTTTGATAAATCATGCTCTGGTTTGCTCCCTTAAAGCAAAACCACAAAATGCAAGAAAAAGTTATCAGATAACCTGAATTTCCATAGTATACCCTGCTACTAACCTCAAAATTACATCACTATTAATCTAATATTAATAATCTAATAAGACATTTCCTTCTATCACTTGTGAGCTCATGTAGCCAAATTCATATTCTTCTGTTTTGTCATGAGATTTTCAGTTTATATAATACTTCTTCTGCTAAATTGAGTTTGTTGGTATCTGGACATATTTCATATTGCCTTCCTGTACATATCTTTTAATTATTATCTCTTAGACTGTCTTTAATTTTCTTTACCCCAGTGAGCACTGAAGTAGCTTAATGGAGCTGCTTCATATATGTTCATTGCAGACAGGATATTTTGGATTTGCACAACCTCTTAAATGTCCATACACTGGTGAAAAGCAACAATGGTGCAAATTTCAAAATATAGAAAAAGTCCATGCTCCCTCTGGAAACCACTTGGTAGAATCCAATTTTCCTATGCATCGGACACCTGTGCAGTTAACTGACCAATGAAGATTCTAATCCAACATTACTCTAGGAGCAAGAATGCAGCATCCAGATGTCCTCTTGTTTCTTTCACCTACAGACTCCAGACATGATCTTTATTACCAAATCACTGATCTTCTTTACTGACTGTATTAGTTCCTTAGGACTGCTGTAATGAGTTGCCATAAACCTGGTGTCTTAAAATAACAGAAATTTATTTTCTCACAGTTATGGAGATAATAACTGGTCATTTTCAACAAAGCCTCTCTTCCTCTGGAGGTTCTAGGAGAGAATCCTTTCTTGAATCTCATAGCCTCTAGTGGCTCCAAACATGCCTCGGCACGTGGTTGCATCTCTTCAGTCTTTGTCTCAATCTTTACTTGATTTTCTTTGTGTGTTGGATTTAGTAATCACCCCAATCCAGGACGATCTCATCTCAAAACCCTTAACTTAATTGCATTTGCAAAGATACCTTTTCTTTGTTAAGTTGGATTAACAGATTCTAGGGGAACATATCTATCTGGAAGCAAAAACTCAACTCACTACATATTTGATAGACAGATGAAACTAACAGTCAAGATCCCCACCGACCCCTCGTCTACAGCAGCTCTATCTCCCAAATTCCTCTCACCTTACTAAAACCTCTCTGCTCTTCCCTTATAACATCCCTTGTAGAAAAGTCTCAATGGAGCATTAAATTTGATTAAATTTGGAGTTCAAATGATAAGCAATTGAAAACTAGACCCTTTGAGCTATAGAGATCTTAAGCCTCATAAAATCAATTTGCTTAGTTCCTCAGTCTTGAGAAGAGGGCAGTGAAGTTTTAAATCAGTCTATGGCTGAAAAAATTCTCTCACATAACTAAAAAGTGAAAATAAGCTAAACCTGGTGATATTTAACATACAAGTATTTTGTAAACATTGAACGACTATAGATTGCTAAAAGTGCAGATAAAAATTGAGGATAAACTCCATTTATTTAAATAAAGAGTTTATTTAACTATGGAAAGCAGAATGTGTAAATTAATGAGAAAACAACTAGATAGAAATAATTCAAATGTTGGCATCAACTGAATGTAACAGATGATTATTTTCTGAACTTAAATCACCACTGGTTAAACTCATTGGGAATGCTGATTATTGGATGTAGTTTCTTTAGGGCATCTTTTGGTTCTGTGTTTTGTGATTGTCCCACTATTTTCTCTATCCAGATAATTCTTATATTGGGCACAATGGGCATTTTGTCTTCTCTCTATGCAGACTACAATTGAAGGGGACAATTGAGTTCTAATATATTGAAAAACCAAACACGAGGAAAAGTACAGAAAGATGCAATCCTCCTACCTCAGCCTCCCTAGCAGCTGGGATTATAGGCATGCACCACCACTTCCAGCACAAAAGAAATTTGAAAAAACTAGAATCCTAACATATAGAACCTCAATATTAGCTCTGCACTGTTTTAGTTTGTACTGCTTTAGTAGAGAAAGAAATGGGCATCTACCCTTCAAGTTACTGATATTTGGATCTTTGTCATAAATGGTCAAATCAATGACTAGGGATGTAGCTCAGTAGTAAAGCATTTTCCTAGTATGTGTGAGGCTACAAGTTCAATTGCCAGCCAACTCCTGGTCCCCCCCAAAATTGTTTTGTGATATTGTCAGTGTATGATTTAAATCTTAAGATAGTGAACTCAAGTAATTAAGAAAATCTCTTAAGACCAACCAATGCACACTTTTCAGCTACAAGTTTGATGTGGAGTCTGTGCATGCTGTTTCATTTGATAGAAAAGATTTTGCTAGAGTATGGATATTTAGCTCACACCAGGGGTTCTAGGGAGTTGCCTTTTGTATTTAAAAAGTTTTGTTTTCATCTGAGGATTATGTACTGAAATGATTTTCTCTCTGGCTGAATTTCAAGCAAACCAGGTACTCTGTGTTGCTTATTGGAGTGAGGAAAGTGACATCCATGAATTCACATCACTCAACTTTTCCAACTAACTCTAAAATTGAGTATGAGAAGGAAAATGAGCATTTGTTACAACTTTAAACATTTCCTTTTAGGCTGGAGATCGCCTAATGTTAACACACTTATTTCAAGTACATCATTATTATTCCAACATTACAGACATTGTTCTATATGGAAATAGATACAATAACAGAATTTAGTTTCTGCTTAGTTTCACATGCATAAAATATGCAGGGATATTGTGGTTCCATAAGTATCTTGACTCTCAAAATGTCATGTGTCACAATGTTATAGACTGAATCATGTCCTCCCCAAACGTATGTTAAAACATTTGCCCCCAATGTATTTGGAGACAGAGCCTTTATGGAGATAATTAGAAATAAATGAAGTCGTAAAAATAGAGTTTCAATTAGGTAGAACTGGTGTTTTTCTAAGAAAAAGAAACACTAGTCATGACTATGTGAGCAAACACAAAAGAAAGGCCACATGAGAACAGATTGAGAAAGCCACCATTTAGGAGGCAGAGAGAGAGCTCTCAACAGAAATCAAATTTGCTAGGACCATTTGCTAGCCTCCAAAACCATGAGAAAATAAATGTCTACTGTGTGAGCCACCCAGTCTGTTATTTTGTTTTGTCAGCCCAAAGCTGACTGATATTCATAACAAAGTTTGATTGATTAGTGTTATCCCAGATAATTACCTCACTCTACACTTAACTGTCTAGCTTTAAGTATAACTACACTATCAATGTCTGGTGGAAATTATTTCATCTGTGACTTTGCTGAGACATGGTGAAACCTTCTACTGAGTGTTGGAAATGATTTTGAGTTGAATCCAGTCCTTAAAGGATAAAGTTGGAATCACAAAATCTCCTCTCATCATTGGCTCTAATTAATCTCGTTCCTGACAGCTGAAGTAGGTATAACTAGGACTGAGTATTAAACCAGGATGGAATAAACTGTTCTCCTTGGAGTTTATCTTTTTTACCAATTTTTGAGGTATTTTCTCTCAGAAGTCAATGGAATTTGTACTCCTGGCTTTCTGACCAATTAGAACATTTTATTCTTCTATCATCTTGACATATTCTACCATGGAACAAAGGTGGAAACAAAAAAGCAATTTATGATTTATGTAAAAAGTGATGCATAATTCTAGTGTATCTTGAAAATTAATATAAAAGATTTTTTTCACATTAGAAATGATGGGCACAATGTTCATTCCTTATATCTCTGAAATGAGTTTTTAAAAATGTACCAAAATGGCTTTAATTTATTGTAAAGGATAAAAGAAACTATTCATGAAATCCATAAATCATTGGAAATTCAAATCAGTTAAACATCAGGTGAATCTCTTCTTTTTATTCAGCTTAGTTAGCACTTCTACTTGGTACTTTGAGTTTGCAAAGTGCTTATCAGCCTTATTAGTTAACCCTTGTAATGTGCCCATGAAGTGGATGGATGGCAAGCATTAGTGTGACATACATTAGTGTAGTCCTTTGAGGGATGCCATCAATGAAGCACACTGAGGTTAAACGATTGCTACACATTTGCCCATCAAGCCTGAAGGAAAAAAAAAAAAGGCTTGTTCTTAATTTTCTATGTTCTAAACCTTGGCAACAGCAAGGGTAAAACTAAACATAAGATCATCCACAAGAATTCAATGTGTGTTCCCCTTTAAAAATAAAAGCTCCAAATGCATTTTCGTAGGGTACTGAGAATCCATCCATTGAGCAAGTATATTAGATATATATTTCTTTGTCACTTCCCCATTTAAGATGGGATCATCTTAAAAGGCTATGACATAAATTGTTGTGGAAAAGATCGATTAGTTTAAAAGCTTTTTCCTTTTAACAGATCAGATAGTCATTATATTTCACCCTTTTGTGTGAGATTTTCATTGAGCCATTTTCGTCATTTATTCATTTGAAAAAATTTCTCCAAAACAGGAGGGTCTACCAGTCTGTTTACCAGTTATGGCACTAATTGCTAATTCTGAGAATTGGAGACAACTGCCTGATTCTGGAATCCATATCTTCAGAAACTATTTTTCTTTTCTTTTTTTTTTTCTTTTTCTGTGAGCTCTTTAATTCTCTTCATGGTCAGAATCTCTGCTTCATTTATAATCTCTTATCTCATTTGATAATATCATCAGGGGATGTTTATGAAACATTGAAGAATGATATGTTTTGAACCTGAGGGTAAAGAGAAAGATATTGCAGTAAGTTTCATGGGAAAGCATGCTAAGTGATAAATATTTGGATGAGTCGATCTATTAATTTCACTTTCCCATGCCCATATATTATATTCTTTTTTGTATATATATACCTACATGGAATCTTTATTTGGAAATTAATACAGAGCCAAAATATATTCAGGGTAAAACTCATATTATTTCATTGTCCTCTTACAATTTAAATGAAAAACTGGTGGAGAATAAAGTTAAAACTGTTTTAATAAAATTAAATTTATAGATATGAATTAGTCAATTTTCTTGACCTCAAAACAAGAGAAAACTAGCATATCAAAATAAAGTGTCATAAAATATTGACCATTATTTATAATAAATATTTGTATGTTTTAAAGTATTCTTACATTCAACATTTAATTTAATCTTTACATTGTATTATATATTATCATTTCTATTTCTTGGGTAAAGAAAATGAAGCCTAGGGGCTGGGATTATGGCTCAGTGGTAGCGTGCTTGCCTAGCACATGTGAGGCACTGGGTTTGATCCTCAGCACCACATAAAAATAAAATAAAGATATTCTGTCCACCTACAACTAAAAACAATAAATGTTTAAAAAAAAAAGAAAGAAAATGAAGCCCAAAGGATCTGAGACTTATTGAAGTCATGTGCCTGATATGAGTTGTAGAATTAGAACATCCACTTTTTGACAATAAGTTTAGAGAATTCTCCCTATGATTTACTCTCACTATTTTATACTGTGGTTCTAATATTCAAGCCTATTCATAAATATACTTTGGAGGATGTGCAATATCTTTCCTGCACCTAAAATAATTAATACAAAAGTCATGATTAAGATAATACCACTAAAATATTGATAAGCATTTCTCATTTTAATCCACAAGGAGAGAACAAAGTATTTATCATTTTTGAAAAGCTGTTAAGGATTTTTGCCCTCTTGTCTACAGTTAAACACGTGGGTAGTTTCCAAATAAAAATTGATCCAGAAATGCTTCATATGTTATTGCATAAGAATAAAAATTGTTTTAAGAGGCTCCAAAGAATTAGTACTTGAGTATAAATTCAATACCTGCTCTCATGCCCAGTAATTGTGTTATGCAGTTACAAAAAATTGGAACTTTACATGAATCCCTAATGAACATTAATGAGAGTTAGTGTGCTTCTGAAAGGACCCATCCCACAATAGATTCTGCCCACTTTATGAAATCATGATTTAGGGGACCCAAGTCTCCAGTGGTCACCTATTGCCTACTCAACTAAGGCAAGTCCTCTTTTGGTGGCATTCAAGGCCCATCAAGGCTAGTCCATTTTCTCCAGCTTCCCCCTAACTACTCATATGATCAAATTGGTGTTATTGCTAAACCCTTCTCCTGCCCTTTCTTCAGATTTGCTTTGTGCTCTTTTCCATGGGTACTTTAAATGTCTTACCATTTTTTCTTATCTATCCATGTCCTGTCAAATCATTACTGTCCACCTCAAACAGTCCCTACACAACCTTATCTTTTTTTTGAACTCTAGCTTTAATGCATGTAATTCTCATTTGACCTGCAAAATGCACTGCTGTTTTTGCATTATATCATACATCTTTAAATGTCTTGCATCATTACACTTTTACACTTCTATTTTTTAAGAGAATCAATATAAGACAACATAATGTTTGCTAAAATCATTAAATGTTAGGGTCAGACACCAGCTAAGCACTTCAACTACATTTCCTTGTTTAAAACAGCAACCCAGAAGTTGCTGCTATTGTCATTTCTATTTCACAACTGACTACACTGCAGCCTAGAGATATTAAGTTATTGGTTAGTGTTATAGTAGTTACTATAACAAAAATTTGAAACCAGGCATTTCTTCCCCTGGAACTCAATTTTATCTTACCACACAACTCTATCAACAATTATAATTGGTGATGGAAGTTATGAACTAAAATTATTTGTGTCCTAAATGCAATGGTGTGCTCTGAATTGAATCCAGGAACAGAAAAAGAACATTGGTGAAAAACATCTGAAATTTATATAAAGTCTAGAGTTCAGTTAAAAGTAACACAATCAGCATTAGTTTCTCAGTTTTGACACATGTACTATTGTTATAAAAGATGTTGGCATTATGGAAAACTGGATATACAAGAAGCCTCTACTATCTTTGCAACTTTCCTGTAAATCTAAATTTATTCCAAAACTTAAAAGACATTCTAAAAATTTACATGAATAATTTCTTTCCGCTCATAATTACATTCTAGTTTTATTTTCTCAACCATTTAATTTTTTTTGCTCTTCTGTAGCTTCAAATACTGTGTTTACCTCTTTAGTTAAATTTGTTACACTACTTATATTTGTGTGTTCACGTGTGTGACAGACACACTCAAAGAAAGAATACTTATTTTTGCTTCTGTAATTTTGTCAACTTTATGATGTCAAGCCCTGTCTTATTATTTGATTTCTCCATAAATTTTGCTAGAGTTCCTGATATAATGAGAATGTGAATAAAATTGGTTGAATTAATTTGAGTTTAAGATTGGTAATTTCAACATGATTTTTGGAGGTGTAATAGATTTTCTCATGTCCAGTCTTCCTCTTCCTCTCCACTTTCTTTTTTTTTTTTAATTTATTTTTAGCCGTAGGTTGACAGAATATCTTTATTTTATTTTTTATGTGGTGCTGAGAATTGAACCCAGTGCCTCACACGCGCTAGGCGAGCACGCTACCACTGCGCCATAACCCCAGCCCCTCCACTTTCTTTTTCACCTAGTTTGTATGGCAAGATGTTTAGTAAGCTTCATAGCTATGGTCTATAATTATTAAATAAGAGTTAAGTCATGTGATCCCTAAACTATGGCATATAATATATTATAAAACTTCACCAGATGGTGGTGAAGAGATGTAGAAATGCAAGGTTTTTGTTTGTTTTTCTATGCAGTCCTGAAAATAGAACCTACAGCTTCACACATGTTGGGAAAGCACTCTACCACTGAGCCCCCCTGACTTAGATATATAAGTATTGAATTCAGGTGGAAAAAAAAAGGCGATTCTTCCTAAATATGAAATTATAATCTCGTGCTTTTTTTGTTTTGTTCCGTTATGCTTGTTTTGCTTCAGAATTCATTAATAGTCTAAAAGTTTTTCAAAGTCATTTATTGTACTGAATAAAGGGAGAATTTCTGAAAATAATAATGAATATCAACCCACGCCCTTCTTTTGACTATTGAAGTCCCCTTGAAAACCAAATAACATTATGTAAGATATAAAGACACAAGATGTGTGACTTCATAAATTAAAAAAATAAAATAAAAAATAAATAAAAATTAAAAAGATGAAAAAGAGACATGTGTGACTTCATAAAGCCAAAACTTTCATCCAACCCCAGGCTTCAGGCTCAGCTCTCACAGCAGTGTGCCTGTCATGCACGCCACAGTGGCAATGGGTGAAGACAGTGGCAAGGATGCTGACAAACCTATCCCTCCTATTCTACGTTCTTATATTCTCCTGAGCTTGAAGGTAGTTTTTAGAATTAACCCCCCCAGAGTTAGTATGCCTTGTCTCATTGGTAACTGTAACAAATCAGTGGCAGTTGAATTAGAATTCTTTGTCCTTGACACCTCAAATGTACTGCTCAGTTAACGGGATATTGTGATGGCATATTAGAGCATCCTGATTTCTGAACACTATCATACCGAAGACAAGAGTGACGGGACACTTTAAGTCATCAACCGGGAAAGATTTCTCCACTCATGCCTTGAAAATGGGAATAAATGTGCAAATCTGTACAATTGTACTTGCCTTGCCATCTATCTTGTCAAAATGAAAATCAACATGGGAATCAAGTCAAATGTGCTTTAGCAGATTAGAGAGAAATAATGTATATTTTTCCTCTTGAGTCACACAGAGCGGCTATCACTTCCTGCTGTGTTAATTTGTCTTGGGCTAGTAGTTCTGAAGGTGAAACTCTGAAGGTCCTATGAATGAGAAGTCAGGACTCCTTAAAGAGAAATAAACAATAAAAGAACTATGTGTGGCTAAAATAATATATTGTAAAATAAACTATCCATTGTGATTTTATTTTCAAGAGAATATTGTGTTCTCTTGAATATTGTCAGAAATAATTAAAATAGAAACTGTAATTTTATATAGAGAATATTTTCTAGTAAAAAATCAAATTCATTCAGTTATTTCTGTGGCTTTCATTCTGTAAAAAGATGTATTTGATCTCAACTCATCTTGTGGCAGTTGTGTGTGTGTGTGTGTGTGTGTGTATATTTGTTAGAAGATGATCTCACAGGACAAGTGGGGGAGGGCTTTGAAGGGAAAAGGAAGAGGTGATGGTTAGAACTTGAAGTCTATGAAGATTGTATTTTAGATATTGTGTAAAGCTAAATGTGAGTCATTGTCTAAACCAATCATTCATCACCCTGCCTACATGCTTACTTTTTTTTACTAACACTAGTATTTCCCTTCCATAGACCCCTACCACCATGATAATTTACTCCCTTTTGTACCGCTCCTTATACTCTTTCAAGGAAATGATATGCTGCCTTCATTTCTAAGGCCTGATGTGATTTTTTTTAAAAGAAGACATTGGCATATTCAAAGCAAAGGGCACATATTTCTTAATTTCATTTTACTTTCGTGAGATCATTTTTTGAAATCCATCAACACGACCTACATCAAAGACCCAAGATATTATAATATCCTTGCCCCTGCCCTTGGGATTTGCCAGCAAGTCAGGTTGTCTAGGAAAATCTCATTACTGCAGGACTCACTGTCCAAGCAAGCATTAGCAGAGCGAAAGCAGGGAGAAAAGTAACCCAGGTGACTGTCTGCAAATTGACACAGATTAACTGTTCTTTGTCCAGATTCCTGGTGGAATGCTGGAGAGCTGCAGAAAATCCTTTTCAGACACAAAGTTGAAAATAGAACTGAACAATGATACATAGACATCCATGAATTGCAACAAGTGCCATACAATCCAACAACCAGGAGTAAAGTTAATATGGTCCAAAACTATGCCAGGGAACAGTTTTTAGCTAAGCTTCAAAATGTTCCTATAGCAGACTATTTAAATAGGAAGACTATTAAGCCATTTGATTGCAATGGAGAAAATTCTGTGAAATTGTGGAGCCATATTCATAACCATAGGTTTATCTTTTCTCCTTGTATTCAATTGAGGACACTAATTGAATTCATCTACAAAGCACTGGATTTTATTGTGTATGGAGTTGGTTTCATTCCAGGAATCAATTCACATTCTAAAAGGAAGCCCAAAGTGTCTGGGTTTCAGCCAGATGTTTCTGAGAGGAAAGTGATTAAGAAGGTTGCTAGCTCCATGGTGAATATTGCCTTGCCATTCTCATATCCCACTTTCAAAAATCAAGGCTAACCACTATTCTGGATTACATATTTCTGGAAAAGCGCTCTTAAATTATTTTAGTTTAAAATAAATCTTCAATATATCACATAATTTAGACAGGCATAAATTTGATGTGGACATACATATAATATTGAGGCCAAAACGATATTTATCTATGGAGAGATGAGTGAATGCTCCTGGCATTATGACTAATTTAGTTAAATTAAATTTTTCTTGAAAAATTGAAATCACTAAGAATCACTTTGGAATTTTTGTTGCAATTTACAGCATTTCTATATCTTTACTTCCAAAGATACTGTAATGTGTATATTTGTGATACCAACCAGATTTTGATACCAATCTGCATTTTCAAAAGACTAGTAAAAACTGAAATAGATTTTCTCTTACGGGAATCCAACTCTTAGGAGTAATTCACACACATGTCATCAGCAAAACCACAAACAGAACGTCTAAATGATTTAAGGCATTTTATTAGGCTATAATTTGGCCAAAAGTTTGCTTGCTGGTAAATTTTAATTCTCACAGTTGTATAGTATTTGCTAAGAGCTCTGGTTTTTTTAATGAAGACTACTAAAAATGCAGACATCAAAATATAAGCATCTACTACAACTCTTTTTGACATTTGTATTTTTATTGTACTTGCTACTTAAATTTCAGTCTTTAAATACTGTTCCATAAATCTATCCATGCAAAGCAGTCAACTCAGGTGATGTGATTGTCCTTTGTAATCTCTTTTCATCAAAAAGTACTACAGTAATTTCACTGTCTATGGTGCACATTGTTGTACAAGAGGTCTGGAAATCAAGTTGGCTTCAAGTAGGAGAAATTTAAATATCATAACCATGCTTCAGGAAAATTATGATATCATGTTTCAGATGAAGAAATTGAAGATCAGAGAAATCATCACATCAGTGAAATTTAGTCAATAAAGTAGGCCCAGTAAAAGGCTATGGAGCCCTTGGATGAGCAGTGATGGGTTGATTTTGCAAGGTTACAGCAGAGAACTTCACATGCAACTGCTTTATGTTGGAATTTCAAGTAAAACTATATTTGAACAAAAGAAATTTAGATAATTTATTGCAGTATACATAGGGTGACCAACTGTCTCAGTTTGCCTGGAATTGAGGGAACTGCCAGGAAACAAGAGTTTCATTGCTAAAATGGGGAAAGTCTCAGAAAAACAAGGATGAGTCAATCACCCTGCTGGTCTACTTCCCATCAAAATATTTATTTTTTGAAGCCTGCAGATTGAACAGATGGGAAATAATGTTCACTGAGGGCTCTGATTTATGTGGAATATGACCCTGGTCCACATCTTCAAATGAGTCAATTTTTTAAGGATCTGCACACCTCTTCTAGGTCTGGACTTCATGCAAAATAGAGGCAAGGATATACTGACCCATCTGACTTCTCCAGTGCTCACTTTTTTTAAAAGTATGCATATGGAAGTGTTTTCAGACTTTTTTTGATCACAATCCATAAGAAGAAATAAACTTTACAATGCCACTCAACACATGGATTATATATAAGTGATAGAAATTTTCATAGAGAACTTTTTACTTGTTACTAGTACATGTAGGGTGCTCAGGTACTTTCAAGGTTCAACATCATAGGTTTCCCTTTCTTCACTTTGCCCTTTACATTTGATGCTTATATACTGTTATAGTTTGGATCTAAATGTACCCAAAAAACCTCCTGTGTTGGGTAATGGAATGATATTTGGAAGTAAAATGATGGGATTATGTGGCCTATAACCTCACCAGTGGATTCCTCCATTAGATGGATTAATAATTTGAATGAGTTACTGGGTGGTAACTGTCGGCAGAATGACTGCAGGCACTAGGTCACTAAAGGCATGCCCTTGGGTACTTTATCTTGTCCCTGGCCTCTTGTACTTCCTCCCTTCCCTTCCCTTCTCCCCCCACCCCTCTCTTCCTCTCTATGCTTCCCAGTTTCCAGGAGCTGAGCAACTTCCCTCTACCACATCCTTCTGCCACAGTGTTTTGCCCCCCCTGGAGCCCATAGATGATATTGGCAAACCATGAACTGAACCTCTGAAATCATAAGCCAAAATAAACTTTTCCACCTCTAAGCTATTCTTGTTGGGTGTTTTTGTCACAGTGATACAAACCTGACCAACACAGAGGGTTCTCAAATTATAATGAATATAAACATCATCAGGAAGTGTTGAATTCGGTAATATAATAGTAGATCACAGAAATCTCAATTCTGGGCTTGATTATGGGCAAAGACCTAGAAATTTGCTTATAATAAATAAATGTAAATACAGGTAGTCCTCTGACCATGCTGAGAAGCACTGCCTTCAGGGATATAGTCCTAAACCATCCCATAGCTTATACACTGTTGTTGCTTTGGTTTTATATGATTTACTTAATCATCTAACTAGTATATACAAAAAATATATGAGAGATCCCCAGGGTATTTGTTTGACATTGCTATAACAGTTGAAAGATATGCAAAAATTTAAGCAAAATATAATCATTCTTATTAATAAAGTTTATACACAAGTTCATGCAAGAACTGAATTTCTCTTCACAAAAGAATAGGAACCACTAGTGAAATGTGTGCAAAAATGTAATAGCTTTTTTTTTTGGTGGTTATAAAGATTATTCTGATGTAGAGTAGGGTGAGACAAAAAGTGAGATGACCATGAGAGGTTGTTGCAACAACTCAGGTAAGAGATGGTGAGTTACTGTACCTATGAGTAGGGCTGAACATGGTAGCAGGTGCTCAGGGTACACCACACAGAGGGAAGCATGATTTCTCATGGTTTACTAGTGAAGAGAGACCAGCAGACGGTCCCCTGATATAGTGCAACATGTTCTGTGCTAATATTGTTTTTAAATTACAATAATAACAAAAGGCAGGGATCCTCTCAGAAATACTGTGGTTTGCAGTGCAACACTATCTTAGGTCAAGAATTAGAGGGGGGGCTGGGATTGCAGCTCAGTGGTAGAGTGCTTGCCTTGCATGTGTGAGGCCCTGGGTTCGAATCCTCAGCACCACATGCAAAGCAATAAAATAAAGACATTGTGTCCATCTATAACTAAAAAAATATTTTAAAAAAAAAAGAATTAGAGGGACTATGGATGATCATTTGACCCTCAAATTAAGGTGGCTAATAAGACAAGCACAGGACCTTGAAAGTCAAGGATATAGTAACATTTAACACTGTAGTAGGTTAAAGACAAAAAAATTAAAATTTCTTTGTCTTCAATAGTAAAGCCTATAGTACTTAAATGTAGATTTTAAAAAGGCAAGGCACTACAGTAGTTTCTCTCAATTTTATATAATCTTCTTATGTAATCTCTAATAACAGAATCATTTGTTGAAAATCCTTGGGATCCTCTCTGAGACAATCTGGAGATTGATGACTGTCCTCCCCCTGACATTCCTGTTCAATTAGGTAGAGGTCAGAAAGACATCTGCTCCATATTTCAGCTGTGTGTATTAAGGACTTCAATGGAAGTTCTCTAATTTTAGATCTTGGCATACACAAAGAAATTCTCCTTCACTTAATAAAAAAAAAGATGACAATTAGTTGACTTTCACCACCAACTTCATTTTAGTTTCTTTTAAAAACTCTCTCCTTATTATTTAATGCCTTATTTTGTTAGTTTTAGCTTGCCTCTCACTGTTCCTGTTTACCCTCTTTATATACAGCTTGACTCAGGATCAAATGCATTGGAGAGTCTCATTAAATGCTGAGCAGCCAGTTTTGACAAACTCTACTTTCACACAAGTTACACAAGAGAAATACATAATATAATTTTTATGGTTGACTGCCTTGAGAAAATTTAGCACACCAGAAGCATAATTCATTCAACAGAAAAAAATCTTTTTAGCTGAGTTATTACCTGAGTGCAGCTCTGCTGCTGGAAATAAAGTTTGAAAGCTTCTGCGTACATAAGGAGTACAAATGGATTTGGGTCATCAATAACGTGACTAAGTTCAGAATCAGAGTGTTCAGGGATTTCCCTGTAGCAAGTAATAATAGTACTAATTGTACTTTTGTCTCTGATTTGACAAGCTGCATGCCCTACACTTTACATATGATATTTTGTTGTAATCCTAACAGTTCTATCACATGAATATTGTTATCCTCACTAATAGATGAGAAAGCAGAGGATCAGAAAGGTTAGATAACTGCCACAATGTCACACTGCTTATAAGAGTTAAATCCAATCTGTTAAATGTCATAGTCAAGGGTTATCCTGTATCTTCCCTGAAATTTTGACTTCTTGTTCTAGACAATTTATTCATCATTGAATGTCTGTAAACCGTATCTGTGATGTTCTGCACATTGACAGTGCAAGCAAGAGTGAATACAGAAAGGACAGCAAGAAGTAATCTGACCCAAAGAAAAGCAATCAGAGGTTTTAGTCTCAGAAATACCATGCAGCGAATGTGTTAATAGAGCAGTACATGATGAAGACAGGGCCAGAGCTGATTCTGCTGCTAATACTAAAGCACATGAGAATGTTTATCCCTTGCCAGACCATTTGTTTGCTGTTGTTTGCAAAATCTAATTGTATCACACTACGGAGTGTAAAATGCTAAGTAAAATGTTTCTTTTCCATATCTTTCTATACATAGACAGAGCTTTGATTTCCTAAATCCAATATTTGCATATATTCAATATACTTTCAAAGATAGAACCCGGATGCAGTGGCATTTTAAGAAAGTAATTTAGAAAGTAAATGAGAAATACAGAAAATGTATCTTGGAATATATATAGCTCTTTTCTCTACTGGTACCTAGCCTATTCCCTTCCTTCTTTGACCATTAACTTATGGGTTCCACTTACATTAGGATATTTTCTTGCAAGAAATAAGTTCCAATTACTCCTCTTCACGGAACAAAAAGGAAGGAAGGTGGTCTGATATCAGAAGCATGACACCTGGAAATGCAAGGACATTAGGCGTAGGCCTTGAGTTAGTACTATTTTCTCATTTTTAATCTTCACTGCTCTCCACTAGTCTAGGGTTCTTTTTTTTGTGAACTCCTCTGATACTCAGTTCACCTAAGAGACACTGGATGGCTGTCTAATGGCCCCCAAATTTATATATAATGAATGTAACCACATGAAAGAACATGTATTCTTATTGCTAACTTCAATTTTCCAGAAAAGGAATCATCTTTGTTCTTGATTTATGTCAGGTGATCAAGTGCTCATAAAATGTGAATATTACTTTTGGTTTCCCCAACTGGAAATCTGAAGTCAGCTGAGAATCATCCCAGGCAGAGGACTCTAAAAATGATCCAATGCATCTTTTTTCTTTTCACTGCATCTTCTTGTGCTGATTCATTCAAGTTATACCCTGTATATACTAAAATGTACTTTGCTTTTCAAAATTCTCTAAAGTATGTTTATAATAAACTTTATTTAATTATATTTCTCTATCCATAGAAAAAGTGTTGATACATTTTATGGAGATATTTTGACTTTTCACTTATTTGATCAATGTGGATCACAGCATAACCATTAGGTCATAGCAATTGATTCCTATTAGAAAAGATTAATTTAGTCACAATTACTATTGCTTGGATCAGAAAAATTGTGCTTTTGTCATTTCTCACTTAACATTGTTCTTTTTTCCAGTCTATATAACTCTTCCATGATAGACATTTAATTCTTAGTCTTTTTCTCATGTTCTTTACATAATTATCTTGTACGCTATTAGCCATAAAAATCAGTGCCATTTGTTTGTCTTCATGGTACTTTTTAAGAATAGAAGCAGTATACAAGTGTTTTCCTTTAATACTTGTAAACATCCAGATAAATTTTTTAGTAATTGCCATTTAGTTAGCAATGGCTATGATGAAGATGATAGGGAATAAAATAATACATCATTTAATAAGATCATATGATCAGTGACTAAAAATAATTATAAGCATCCACATTCCAAGAATGTCATGCCAAGAGATCAGGCATCTACTTTCCTTTAGCTTAAAGTCCTCCAATCATTCAAAAAAATTAAAATATTTAGTAAACTATCACAGCATAGCCATTGTTCTATAATACAATAGAGTCAGTAAAATAATCTAAGAGCAAACATTGTTTAATTCTTTTCATTTTAAGAAAAAATGGTTGGGTTTTTTTCTTGTTTTTTTTTTTGTTGTTGTTGTTTGTTTTTTTTTTTTTGTTTTTTTTTTTTTAGTAAGGTCCTTGTTTCCTTGCTGGCTTTTGGCCATTGGCTGGCTGCCGTTTCTAGAGACCACCCATATTCCTTCTCACAGGGTCTCCTCCATCTATAAGGGCTGAATAGTGCATCAAGTCCTTCTCACCCTAGACCCTCTTCAACCTCTTATTCTGCCATTATCTACATTAAAGGGCAAATATGATTATATTTGGCTCACAGGGTTAATTTCTCTTTTGCCATATAAGATAACACAATCACACGAGTGATTTTTTTTTTAGTTTATTTATTCTAATTAAGTACACATGACAGCAGAATGCATTTTGATTCATTGTACACAGATGGAACACAAATTTTCATTTCTCTGGTTGTATACAATATAGAGTTACACCATATATGCAGTCATACATGTACCTAGGGCATTGTTGTCCATCTCATTCCACCATCTTTCCTGCCCCCATGCTCCTTCCCCTTCCTTCCCTCCCCTTTGACTAGAGTTTCTCCATTCGTCCCATGGCCCCTCCCCCATTATGGATCAGCATCCATTCATCAGACAGAACATTCAGCCTTTGGATTTTTGGGATTATCTCATTTCACTTAGCATGATATTTTCCAACTCCATCCATTTACCTGCAAATGCCATAGTTTTATTCTCTTTTAATGCTGACTAATATTCCATTGTGTATATATACACCACAGTTTCTTTATCTGTTCATCTATTGAAGGACATCTAAGTTGTTTCCACAGTTTAGCTATTTTGAATTGAGATGCTATAAACTTTGAAGTGGCTGCATCACTGTAGTATGCTGTTTTTAAGTCCTTTGGATATAGACCAAGGAGTGGGATAGCTGGGTCAAATGATGGCTCCATTTCGGGTTTTCTAAGGAATCTCCATACTGTTTTCCATACTGTTCACAACAATTTGCAGCCCCACCAGCAATGTATGAGTCCCATCAATTTTATGTTAGATTATGAGCCAATAAATTACATAAATAATCTACTAATTATTTTAGAAAATCTGATCTTGTATAAAAACTCATGGTACAATGTGATAAGAAATTCATTGACTAAAAAACACATGAATAGGATGAAGACATATTTTACCTAAAATTATATAAAGCAAAGCATGCATATAAACAGATTACTAGAAAAAATTATTGTGGAGAGCATTTGTCTTCAAGTGTTTTATGTATATATATGTATATGTGTGTATATATATATATATATATATCTTAAAGCATTTCATATATATAATACATCTCTCTCTTTCTCTCTCTCACACATACACACAGACACATACACCTATCCATCTGTGTTATCTTTTTTTGCTGTGACCAAAATACCTGACAAGAACAACTTACAGGACAGATTTATTTTGGCACATGGTTTAATGGAGTCCATGGTTCAGTGAATTCCATTGCAGAAACATCATGGCATGATGACATGCCCTGCAACTCATGGCAACTGGGAAGCAAGGTATGCACCAAACAAAAGATAAACTCCTACAGGGCACCCCACACTGACAGATTTCTTTCACCTCCCAGAAGTCCATCCAGCTATTAGTGATGAAGTAGGCAAGAGTCCCTGTGATCTATCATTGCCTAGAAGCCCCACCTCTGAGACTTACTGCATTAGGGACCATGCTTTCAACATGTGGGCTTTTTGTGAAACATTTCAGATCCAAACCATAAAATCATCTTTTCAAAGATGAATATAGATACTTAAGTAGAGATAGAGACACGTATGCATATCTTCAGGCATACTGATAAGCCTAACTTTTAATTTACATTTGGTGAATGTAAACTATAAGAAGATTGGGCTATGTAAGACAGGATGTCAGAGTCAAGGTCCTGGGCTGAGGTTGTGGCTCAGTGTGGCACTTGCCTAACATGCATGAGGCCCTGGGGTTCAATCTCCAGCACCAAAACAAACAAACAAATAAACAAACAAACAAAAAACAAAAAGTATTGAGGGACCAGTAATAGTTATAGGAGGGCAGATTTTGCAAAAGAAGAAGACTGTTGGCACCTGGGCTATTTTTCATTTGCCTTAAGTATCTCAATTTTGTTAGGCTGGGTCTTCACCTCTAGTTGATCAATTATATTCTCATTCTATCAGAAAGACCCAGTATTCTCAGCAAAGCAATTTCCTCTAGACAGAATTGATGTCCCTTCAGAAGCTTCCTTGCATCATTACTGAACTGAACAGACTCTATTTTCTCTTGATCTTACTCACTAGATCATTCCTTTTGCAGGTTTCAGCTGTCTCCTGGACACTCCCACTTGATAACTGACACCTTAAACCCAAATATCACCTTAGGATTAAAATATCTGTAGTAATTATTAAAACTCCAAATTCTCCTTTAATTCTCTGCACTAGAACACCTACTGGACAATTTCCTTTTTCTAATTTGCCTTCAATGTGTACATTGTTTCCTTTTATAATATGCTCAACTAGAGATTTATAGCTAAACTACATGTGAGTCAATGAACATACTTAAATGCATGGAAAGGCAAGGAAAAATGGATGGAGTTCTGGAAGTTCTTAGACTTGGAACTTATATGGTAAAAAGGAAAATATAAATTAACTTCAATTTTGCCATTTCTTTATTCATATTCCTTATCTGGATTTGCTCTATGATTTAAGTAAATAATTTCACTTAAAGATCAGAATCTACTATGCTTCTCTAATAATCATCATGGGGCTCAAAGGATGATTTCTGCTGGCCTCATTTCCAAATGGGCTCCTAGAGCGAATGCATGGCAGCAGCTTTGAATGTGAAAAAACACAGGTGTTTCAGAACATAACAGCAGCAATGGAGAAACTTTGAAAACTAAAGATGTGGTAGAAAATTGTCATGAATACATGAAGTCCAAACTTTATAAATGTTCTATAAATTAAGACCAATTCTGAAATTGAAAAATGAAGGGGTTCAGAAACTACAGCTTGTTTTATGAATTGTTTTACACATGAAGATGCATTGTTATAAATAGGAGGAAGAAAAATCCTATACCTAATGGTTCAAGGCACTTTTAGAGAAATCCCAAAACAAGATAGTGATTAAAAAAAAATCAGCCTAATACCAATAAGTGGATGCTATAGAAGTGATATGCAGGAAAAAAACATTAGCACTAATGGCAATGGTAAAGGAAAAAAGGGGATGAAGGCACTTGATTTCCATCATTAGAGGCCAAATTATGACTGTTACTAAAGCAACATTGGCAGGAAGTAGAAGGGAGGAGGTTTCAGGCTTTACAGAGAGTAAGGCCTAGTAGCATGGCTTTAAGCAGAAACCTGAGCTTAGGAGTGCTGGAGTTATTATAAGAATGACAGTGACATGGGGATATGTATTTCCCCAAACCTGATTATGAATTCTTCAGTTCAGTCCTGGTCCACAAGTTAGAGATCATACTCAAAAATATATTTCCAGTTTGGAGTTAATTATAAATAGCTTGGTAAATAGATATTCTTGGAAACATAAAAACTTAGCAGCTGTGGAAAAGTTTAAGAACAGGAGAAAGCCTCTCCTGGGTTGACTGGCATCAGGTGACAACCTGAATCTGAGAAGACCCCCCAAAATGAAGGTTAGAATATGAGCTCTTTTGAGTCCAAGACAATTAAAGCCCTCCATTCCCTGGAGAAGAGGCCGGATTCACACAGAGATGAAATAGAAATGGCCAGGTGCTCATCTGATGATGCTCATCTTCTGTCTGAAAGGCTAGAGTGTCTGATTAAGGAAGAAGTGTGGTAGAGGAGCAGGTTAATCAGTTTTCTTCTAGTAAGCTTTGTGTCATTGTGATCAAAATACCTGACAAGAACAATGTGGAGGAGGACATTTATTTTGGCTCACAGTTTCAAAGGTTCGGTCCATGAACTCCACTGCTGTGGGCCTGAGGTGAAGCAAAAACAGCATGGTGGAGGAGTGTGGAGAAGGAAAGCTGCTCAGAGCATAGCAATCAGGAAGCAGAGAGAGTTTCACTCACCAGAGACAAAATATATACCCCAAAGATCCACCCCCAGTGACCTATCTCCTCCAGCCACACCCTATCTACCTACCGTTACCACTCGGTTAATCCATATCATTGGATTAATTCACTGATTATGTTAACACTCTCATAATCTGATCGTTTCACCTCTGAATGCTTTTGCATTGTTTCACATATGAGCTATTGGGGTCACCTCATATCTAAACCAAAACTTAAATTTTGGATAACCTTTATTCTAATATTGCTTATATAATCTATGACATCTCTAGAAACATCTTCCAGCATCTTCCTACCTCTTTCTCTGAGTTTCTGAAATGTGGGAATTTGCATGTGCATACTCAGCATGTGTGAGATCATGGGTTCAATCCTGGCCTTGTAAAACAAACAAACAAATAAAAAAACAAATTGTGGCATTCTGGTTGGCATGTTTTCATGATAGAAGAAACAGTTTGGTATGTGAGAGAACAATTTTTTTTCTTTTTATATTGGGCCCTAAGATAAATCTGACCATTAAATGGACTTCAGAGAAAAATTCTGCTTAATGCATTAAGGAAATGAAAAAGAAGTATTCATCCACAAGTCGAAAGACACTCATGTGCAACTATTAATAATCATTGTCCTATGTACAACAGCAGAGACAGTTTCCAATGAAGAACACCATTTTCTCAAGACATCATAGGAGAAAATACCATTACCAGAATTTTAGAGGTAGTAACAAACTAATTCTATAGCTAGCATAAAGATTGGAATTATACCTCCATGGGAATGTTTTTGACTGGAGATGTCAAATGTCAGAAGTAAGTGAGGCAGAATATTTAGGGCGCAAATTATTGGCAGTGCACAGTTCCATGATTTCTACAACACTCAAAGCTACTGGGTAAGTTAAACTAATAAAATAAATGGCTTGCTTGATATTTTAAAAATGGTATATGGTGAAAGTAAGAAGCTTGTTCTATATCTTATTGAATTAAACAATGGGTTTGAGACAAAGATTGAAAAGAGGTAGCAGAAGAATGGATATGTACAGAATACCTAGTCAAGATCTGGATTTAATAAAGCATGAAAGTGGGAATTGGAGTCATGTTTGTGGCCATGTTAGAGGAATAGGGACTCCAAGGTAAATGAGGTTTACATATAATTCTCATTTATATTTTAAATGTTCTCCTGATTATCAAGATCCTTTAAGACTCTAAATGGAATTTTAAAAGCCCAGCTATATACTTGCACAAATGAAAACCACCATGTTGAATACAGAGAAGATAATAAAGGAATAGTAAAATATAAGCCTAGAGAAGTAGAAGTTCTGCTAATGCAAGGCTTAAAGACTTTGATAAATTACATTTTCAATGTTGACTTTTTAAAAATGATTGTTTTTGTTTTTAAACGTATATTCTGTAGGACATCACTAAAAGGGTTAAGTAGAGGATTTGATCTGCAAATTTAGAGATGATTTTATATGCTGATTGACCATCTAGAGAATAATTTCAAGAACAGCAAAATCAGAAGATCAGTTCATAGAAATTGCACTGGTGCAACACAAAATAATGATAATGTGAATCAAAAGGAAAGAACTGCAAAACAATGAATGAATTTGAGAAGAACAATTCGTCTTAGAGGATTAGATACAGCATGGTAGAGAGAAGGAAATTTTATGGAATCTTGGTTCTTCTACTTATTGTCTGAGACATAAGGCAAGTTACTAAACCTCTTTATTGCCTCAATGTACTCATCAACAGTATGGGGATGACGCTAATTTTTTTCCAAATGCCTACACAAATTTAACATAGTAGTCAACTTCTGATCTCCAGAATGAGGCTGTTTGATTTACAATAGGGAGAGATTTACTGCAGTTGGCAGAGTTGGCAGAGTCAGAATTTTCTCAGAAAAAGGATGACTGAAGAAGATATTTATATCACTTTACAGGCCTGAATTGTGTGTTTTTAAAGTAGGTCTTGCAAGTAGGAAAACTGCTTGGGTTGGGCAGAGTTTATAACTTAACAGCTTTGGATTGATAGAGATAGCAATGAGTGAAGGACTTACCTTGATGAGTAAGTGGTTACTCTTGAGGGTTTAACTGTTACAGCTAATTCAAATCTTACTTTCTGGAGCAAGTAGGTAGTTTTTGTTGTTTTCTCAATATTGTTTAACCCTATAAAGGGTATATATTCCAGTTATTTAACAAGGACACATAATATTTCTAATAACTGTGAGATATTAATATACAGAATTTGAGAAAACTAGATAGAAGTTTATATAGATTCTTGAGTATACTTAGAAATATATTCTTTGTTTATACAAAATTTTGTCAGCTTGTTTTTTAAAAGTATAGTTTTCTATAATAATGAGCAATGGATTATTTTTTTGTGATAAAGCTAGACTAACATTTTCAGAGTTTTTTTTTCAAGATAATGATTATTGTATGCATTAATACTAAACTGAACTAATGTATTATGGCAAGATTATATATTTTAATAACACTAAAATTGATCTCTACATGACATCAATATTTCATAAAAGAAAGGGATAAATGATAGTGGTCACTTTAAAGTTCAAAAGTGCTTCTGCAAATATTTTAAAATTAATTACTCTTTTTTAAAATTAATTAATTAATTAATTTGGTCTATTTAGGTTTACATGATAGCAGAGTGCAATTTGATTCATTGTACGCAGATGGAGGATAACATTTAATTTCTCTGGTTGTATGTGCTATAGAATCACAACATACATGCAGTCGTACATAAAGCTAGGGCTATGATGTCCATCATATTCCACCACATTTACTGTCCTCATGTCCCCTCCCCTCTTATACCCCTGTGAACAGAGTTCCTCCATTGTTCCCGTATCCTTCCTCCTATTATGGATCAGCATCAACTTATCAACGAGCATATTTGGCATTTGGTTTTCTGAACTTGGCTTACTTCACTTAGCATGATATTCTCCAACTTCATTCATTTACCTGCAAATGCCATGATTTTATTCTCTTTTGTTGCTGAGTAATATTCCATTGTGTATATATACAACAGTTTCTTTATCCATTCATCTGTCAAAGGGCATCTAGATTGATTCCACAGTCTAGCTATTGTGAATTGAGCTGCTATAAATATTGAAGTAACTGCAGCACTGTAGTATGCTGTTTTTAAGTCTTTGGGGTATAGACCAAGGAGTGGGATAGCTGGGTCAAACGGTGGTTTCATTCCAAGTTTTCTAAGGAATCTCCATACTGCTTTCCAGATTGGTTGTATCAATTTGCAGTTCCACCAGCAATGTATGAGTGTACCTTTTTCCCCACAACCTCGCCAACACTTATTATTGTTTGTATTCTTGATAATTGCCATTCTGACTGGCATGGGATCAAATCTTAGAGTAGTTTTGATTTGCATTTCTCTGATTGCTAGAGATGTTAAATAGTTTTTCATATGTCTGTTGATTGATTGTATATCTGCTTCTGTGAAATTTCTGTTCAGCTCCTTGGCCCATTTATTGATTGGGTTGTTTGTTTTTTTGGTGTTAAGTTTTTTGAGCTCTTTATAGATCCTGGAGATTAGTGCTCTATCAGATGTGCGTGTGGCAAAGATTTGTTCCCAGAATGTTGGCTCTCTGTTCACTTCATTGATTGTTTCTTTTGCTGAGAAGAAGCTTTTTAGTTTGAATCCATCCCATTTGTTGATTCTTGATTTTACTTCTTGTGCTATAGGAGTCTTGTTAAGGAAGTATGGTCCTAATCCGACATGATGAAAATTTGGGCCTATTTTTTCTTTTATTAGGTGTTGAGACTCTGGTCTGATTCCCAGGTCCTTGATCCACTCTAAAATGAGATTTTATACTCTAAAATGAAATTTTAGAGTATAGAAACACTACTGTTTCAAGTTGGACATTGGTTTACATGTCACTTGCTGTAGCTCATTTTATTTTTTTACTATAAAAATACGTTGTATGCTTGACCTGGTTTTGTTTTACTGTGAAAGTCAATATTGCTTTTGTTAATTCAGAGTTTGGATTGTTTTGAATTTATAGTAGATACTCTCTGACAATATTTTCATCTGTTCTTTTTGCATCTCTTGTTAAGGTATTTACAAATAACTCTGATCTAAAGCAAATGTTTAAACACACAAAATCATCTTTGAATACTATTCAATGTCATTTTTAAAAACCTAATATGCAGTTCTTTTAGCAAGGATAGTGATATAACAATCTCATTTCAAAATTGCTACTTTAAGAACTTATTTCGCATGTAAAACTTGTTATTTTTGGAGCATCTTTGATAGGATTCATATAAAACACACAATGCCTTTTGCCTTCTTAGTTTGTCTTTATTTACAAAACAAACAACTTTAGCAGTAGACAGTACACAAAACCAGACCTACAGAACAGTCACAGTTCTGAGCCAGCCTGAGTGTTCAGATACCTCTTTCCAGAAATGTCCAGCTTTCTCCTTCAACTCTGGGTACCTGTGCACCCAAGATCTTGCTTACAATGCCACACCAGTACATTCCTTTGAGCTGCTCTATATTCATTGAGTTGTTATTCCAAAAGGAAAGTCATAATAGTTTTAAAGTTTTCTGAGTTTTTTCACAGTTTTTATCTTGGGCTTTTGGATTTGAAAAAATATTTAATTTTTTTTATTAGTTTATTTAATTGCATTTCAAGTCATAGCACATATATAGAGCTTAGTTTTTCCATTTCTCTGGTTGCAAACCAGATAAAGTTACACCAGTTGTGTTTTCATACATGCACCAAGGGTAAATTTTAAGAGATATGCCACAAGGAATTTTTCCATAGGAAAACTGGGCACAGGAAAGTATCTAGGCTCACATTGTAGTTTGTTTCGTTTTATCTTTGCATTGCTGGGGCACTGAGGGGTACTGTACTACTAAGCTGCGTTCTCTGCTCTTTTTATTTATGTTTTATTTTGACATAGGGTCTTGCCAAGTTGCCCAAGCTGGCCCCAAACTTGCAATACTCCTGCTGCTGGCTTGCCAGTAGCTGGAATTATAAGTGTGTGCCAACGCACCTGGCCCATTGTGTTTGAACAGGCTACAGAATTATATTTATTTTGATCCTAAAAGCTGATGGCCATCAAATTTTTGAAACAGCACATATTATGTATTAAATGATCTATATTGTTAGCAGTTATGATTAACGGGAAATCACCTGAATGTACCTAGACGTTATTCCTCCATTGTTGGATTTGACTTGATTACCTATTGGTAAAAGGATATACCAAGAAAAGAGGGAAGAGTACAGTTTTGGGTGTTAAATTTAAAATGCCTATGAAATATTCAGGCAGAGAAATCAAGGTATTAGTTGGCCCTAGGCTCTAGAGATAATGAAAATATCTGGTGTGAAGATATAAATATTATTGATATGAAGATAGTACATAAAGCAACGAATTAAAATTAGGTTATATCTACAGATAATTGACTGCAAGAAGAAAGGAGAACCAGGTTAACAGGAGACCTGGTCACTCATGCATCTTCTGAAGTGCACTTCCATATCACATTATTTTATCTTCTTGGCACAAATGAGTATTTCTTAGTTTTCTGGAAAATTAAGCAGATGTTGAAAAATTTCTTGATTTATGTCTTGATACTCTGCCTTACACATGGTATATTTTCCTAAAGCCTGAAATGTTGCTTGTATTCCTTTATCTATTCCTAACTTGCTGAGAGTTTGTTTTTAATCATGAATAAATATTGGATTTGTGCCATTTTTTTTTGCATTTATTGATATGATCAAGCAATTTTTCTTCTTCACCTTATTGAGATGATGGATGACTTTGATTTTCAAATATTGAACCAGCCTTGCATATCTGTGGTAAATCCAACTTGGTTGTGATGTTTATTCCTTTTTTTCAATTTTAAATGGCACTTAGCAATCATATATATATATGGGGTACAGTGTGATATTTTAATTCATGTACATAATATGAAATAATCAGGGAAATTGACATTCACCATCTCAAATATTTATCAATTTTTTGTGTTAGGAACATTCAAAATCCTCTCTATTAGCTATTTTGAATATAGGACAAATTGCTGTCAACTACAGTTATGCTGTGTTATAAAACAGAAGTTATTACTCTATTGTGGGATTTAATTTGTTAATATTTCATTGAGATTTTTATATCTACAATCATGACAGTTACTGGTCTGTACTGTTTTCTTTTCCCTTATAATGTCTTTGTCTGGTTTTAGTTTAGGATAAAGTTGGCTCTCATAAAATAAGTAGGTATTTCTTCTGCTTCTATCTTCTGGAAAAGATTGAAGAGAATTATTTCTTCTTTAAATGTTTGATAAATTTCACCTGTGAACCCTTCTGTGCCTGGTGCTTTCTAATTTGGAAGGATATTAATTATTGATTTAACTAATTTAATACATGTAGGGCTATTCATATTTTCTATTTGTTCTTATGTTAGTTTTGGTAGATTGGGTCTCATTGGATAATTGCCTAGTTCATCTAGATTATCAAATTTTGAGGCATAAAATTATTCATAACATTTCTTCATTATTATTTTAATATCCATGGGATCTGTAGTGAGGTACCCTCTATAATTTATAATATTAATACTTTATTTCCTCTTTTTTTTTCTTTTTTTCTTCTCTTCTTTATCTTTTCTAAAGGCTTGTCTATTTTACTGATTTCAAATAAAAAAATTTTGTTTCTTGTATGGTCTTCTGTTTTTAATTTCCTTTATTTCTACTCATTAATTATAATAGTTTTCCTTAAACTTATTTGGAGTTGAATGTGCTCTTCTTTTTCTGGATTCCTGAATTGGAAGCTTAAGTTGTTGATTTCATATTTTTCTTCCTTTCCTAAGTTCTCAATGATATAAAATTTCCTCTTAGGATTGATTTTGCTGCATTTCTCAAATTTCTGTATGGTGTAATTTCATTATCATTTTATTCAAAATATTATTAAATTTCTATCTAGATTTTAACTTTGAGCTATGGGTTTTTTGAAAGTATACTATTTAATCTCCAGGTAATTTGGGATTCCCCAGAAATCTTTTTGTTATTGATTTCTGGTTTAATTCCACTATGGTCTAAATGTAGTCACTGCATGATTTTCTATTCTACTATACTTGTTAAAGTCCCTTTTATGGCCCAGAGTGTTGTCTATCTTGGTGATGGTTCCATGTAAAATTGGGAAAATATGTAATCTATTGGTATTAGTATTAGATATGTAATCTATTGGTATTAGAAGAAGTATCTACAGAAATCAATTATATAAGATGATTAATGATACTGATGAAATCAATTTTGTTCTTACCAGTATTCTGACTGCTAATCTGTCCATTTCTGACAGACAGGTGTTAAAGTCTCTGTTATAGTAGATTAATCAGTTTCTTCTTGTAGATATGTCAATTTTTGCCTCTTAGCATTTGAAGCTCTGTTGTTAGGCCCATACACATCAAGGACTGTTATGTCTTCTTTTAATGAAGAGCCTCTTTTTATTATGAAAGGAACTCTCTTTATTCCCGATACTTTTCTTTGCTCTAAAGTTGGTTCTGTCTAAAATTAATATAGAAACTCCTACTTTATTTTGATTATAATGAGCACAGTATACCTATCTCTATTACTTTTAATTTGTATGTATCATTATATTTATAAAATAAGTTACTTGTAGATGACAATATTTAGGTCTTGTGATTTTATCTAATTGGTGAATTTAGACCACTGATGATACACTGGATTAATAGTTACCAAACTATTTTCTACTGTTTATCTTTCTATTTTTTTCCTATTTTTGTGCACAAATTTTCTACTTTTTGTGGTTTTAATTCAGCATTGTATATAATTCTGCATTGTCTTTTTAATAACCAATATATCAGTTATATTTCTTTTTTCTTTTCAGTTGTGTTAAATTTTGTTTGGTGAATTTTCAACTAATTGTACTTTTAAATAACACAGTGACATTTCATGAGTACAGTAATTATCCGATAATAACAATTTTCATTCCTCACTTCATTACTGTAATTCTCTCCACTTACACATAAGCACCTGCATAGACAAGCATATTCACACACATAAGCATACATTAAGCATACATAAGATATATTTTTGATATTATTTCAAACAAAATGTCTGTAAGATCAATATTTATTTAGAATAATAAAAATAAAAGTTTGTAGTTTACCTTCTTTTCTTCTCTGATGTTCTTCCTTGTTTTATGTTGATCCAAGTTCTAGACATATCATTTTCCTTATCTCTGAAGATATGTGATGAATCTAAGTAGAGTTGTTAATTTTTCCTTTTTTTTTTTCAGTTTCTTATTTGTTGATACATTGAATTGACTTCTAAACTCTTTACATTTCAAGCTGGAAGCCAGAGGTGAGATAGATAGGTAAGTAGGTAGATAGATGGACAGATTTTTTTTAGAGAAATTATTAAATCACCAAAAAAAAGTAAATGCATGTTGTGTTACATTATATTTTAAATGTTTTGTGTATGTTAGATTTGTGGTGATGCAGAGACGCCAGAGGCTCTAATCAAAAGATTAGTATTACAATTTAACTAACACAACTTCTACTATAAATGTATGGTATAATTTTGAAGAAGTTACAACATCTCTATGCTTTTTATGTAAGAATTAAATGTTAAGATCATTCCAGGTGCCTCCAACTTGTTGGCAGGACAAAGCAAACCAAAAAGTCAACAAATATTTATGCCATAAAATTTCTTTTCTTTTCTTTTTTTTTTTTTTTTGGAGGGAGGTTTACCAGGGATTGAACTCAGGGGCACTGGACCACTGAACCACATCCCCAGCCCTATTTTGTGTTTTATTTAGAGACAGGATCTCACTGAGTTGCTTAGCACCTCACCTTTGCTGAGGCTACTTTGAACTCGTGATCCTCCTGTCTCAGCCTTCTGAGTCACTGGGATTATAAGTTTACACCACCATGCCTGGCTATACCTTAAAATTTCTAAATGAATTAAATATTTTATTGGTATGATTAACTGATACTTTCAGAAATAAAATAATTTTTCTTGTTTGTGGTTTTTATGTTCAATGATACATATAATTTTCATTAAATTTTTTCGTACATGAATGGATATTTCCAAGAACTATTTAGTGTTATTAACTAAATGTCCCTCCTGCCTCCCAGAATTCATAGCCTTAACTTTCAGTGTGATTGTATTGGTTTAAAGGACCTACAATGATGTAATAAAGGTTAAATTAAGTCATAAAGGAGGAGTCTGATTCAATAGCATTTATGCCCTTTTAAGAAGAGATGTGAGGAGCAGGGTTGTAGCTTAGTGGTTGAGCACTTGCCTAGTACATGTGAGGTACTAGGTTAGATCCTCAGCACCACATAAAAATAAATAAATGAATGAATAAATAAATAAATAAATAATAAAGATATTGTGTTCATCTACAACTAAAATATTTTTTAAAAAGAAAGAAAAAGAAGAAGAGATATGAGAGACCTCTCTCCTCCCACTGCCCCCTACTCTCACATGAATGAAGAAAACACTGGAGCACAAAGAAGGTGGCTTTATTCTGCAAGTCAGGATATTTTATAACTGAGTGCCAGATAAGTTGTCAGTGTGTTTTATCTAAGCCAGAAAAAGAAAGAATAAAAGTGTGTGTGTGTGTGTGTGTGTGTGTGTGTGTGTGAGAGAGAGAGAGAGAGATGTTGTATGTCCAGGGAAATGTGCATGAAGAGCTGAGATCAAAGTAACTAGTATCCTATAGCTCATTAACTAATGATAATATTTAAAAGAGGAAATTTTAGTCAAATTCCTAATATGGTATTCAAGTGACTGCCTCTTCTGCTAAATTTTGGTACATAAAATGGAAAGGTTTTTTAAAGGTGAACTTCATATGTCATTGAGTCAGCAAAGGCAAGTAACCTTATTAGGCATATTAAAGTCTTGAAATAATTCTGTAGTGAAGTACACTGTGAATCATTCTGGGTAAGGAAGGCATTGTTAGTAGGTTGTGCTTTATTATGTAATAGAACCCTAACAAAGCACAACACCTATTATCCCTCAATTAGGAAATGTTGTATTAGAACCTCTTAAGATTGCAGAAATTTCGTTTAGAGTTGAGATCTTTGAAATAACTTTCAAGTAAAATTATATATTTTTTTTTTTTTTTTTTTTTTTGTACTGGGAATTGAACTCAGGGGCACTCGACCACTGAGCCACATCCCCAGCCCTATTTTGTGTTTTATGTAGAGACAGGGTCTCACTGAGTTGCTTAGCGCCTCGCCGTTGCTGAGGCTGGCTTTGAACTCGCAATTCTCCTGTCTCAGCCTCCCTAAGTGCTGGGATTACAAGCGTGAGCCACCACGCCCGGCTCAAATTATAAAATTTTTATTGAAGTTTAATAATAAAAACTTTTAGACCAGTAGCAGTAAAAATAGAAATCACTTGGATATTGGTTTCTAAGCACCATTTTCCAATTAAAAAAACTAAGTCTCCTTAAAGAACTGGTTGATTCCAACTCTGTCAAGAAAACAGAACAAAAATGGCCTACAGGATCTTGCAATTCTAAATTTAATTGCAATTCTAAATTTTCCTTAGGAAATGGAAAGACAAAATTAAACCAATCATAGCAAAGACATATCAAAAGGGCATAGGAACCATGCTAAAGAATCCCCAGTAGCCAACAGGAATAATGAGAACAACATATTGATAGAACTAATTATAAGATAAAAAGAAATTGACATTACTAATAAATTGATCAAATAGAAAAAAAGAAAGAAAACTCTTCCTTACTAAAGAATTCTAATTAATACATACAGAGGAAATGAGGAAAATACAAGATTACTATTAGACACCTCAATATTTGTATTAAGCAAGTTCTACCACAATAGCTACTAATCTGAGTAAGTAAACACTTAAGCATAAACAGGGTATTTTTTTATCCAGACTTTAATTTTTTATTTGTTCTTTTTAGTTATACATGACAGTAGAATATATTTTTGACATATTGTACATATATGGAGTATAACTTCACATTTTTGTGGTTTTATAAGATGTAGAATTACACGGGTTGTATGTTCATATATGAACATAGGAAAGTTATGTTTGATTCATTTTGTCTTTCCCATTCTTATCCCCCTTCTTTCACCCACTCCTCACCATCCAAACCAGTGAACTTCCTCACCTACCCACTCCCTTGCCTCACATCCCATCCCCACCTATTTTCACTCAGCATCTGGGACTCAGCCTTTGGTTCTTTGGGACTGGCTTATTTCACTTACCATGATAGTCTCCAGTTCCATCCATTTACTGGCAAATGCCAAAATTTCATTCTCCTTAATAACTGAGTAGTAGTCTATTGTGTATATGTACCACATTTTCTTTATCCATTCATCTGTTGAAGGGCACCTAGTTTGGTTCCATTGTTTAGCTATTGTGAATTGACTGCTATGAGCATTGATGTGGTTGCATCACTATAGTATGCTGATTTTACCTCCTTTAGATATAAATCAAGGAGTGGGATATCTGGGTCAAATGGTAGTTTCATTCCCAGTTTTCGGAAGAATCTCCATACTGCTTTACAGAGTTGTTGAACCTATTTGCTGTCCTACCAGCAATGTATGAATGTACCTTTTCCCCTACATCCTTGCCAATATTTTTTTGTTACTTGTATTCTTGATTGTTGCCATTCTGACAGGAGTGAGGTGAAATCTCAAGGCAGTTTTAATTTGTGCTTATCTAATTGCTAATGGTAGTGAACGTTTTTTCTTATATTTGTTGACTGATCATATTTCTCTTCATATTTCTCCTGTGAAGTGTTTGTTCATATCCCTTTGCCCATTTATTGATTGGGTTATTATTATTATCATATTTTTGGTGTGAAGTTTTGCATTTTTATATATCCTGGAGATTAATGTTTTATCTGAGGAGAGGTGGCAAAGATATTCTTCCACTCTGTAGGCTCTTTTTTCACATTATTGATTGTTTCCTTTGCTGAGAAGAAGTTTTTTAGTTTGATACTATACCATTTATTGATTCTTGATTTTACTTCTTGTGCTTTAGGAATCTTGATGAGGAATTTGGTTCCTAAGCCAACATGATGGAGATTTGGGCCTATATTTTCTTCTAGTAGACACAAGGTCTCTTTTCTAATGCCAAAGTCTTTGATCACTTTTAGTTGAGTTCTGTGCAGGTAAAAGATAGAGTCTAATTTCATTCTGTTACATATGTATTTCCAGTTTTCCCAGCACTATTTGTTGAAGGCTATCTTTTCTCCAATGTATATTTTTGGTGCCTTTGTCTAATATGAAATAACTGTATTTATGTAGTTTTGTCCCTGTCTTCTAATCTGTATCATTGGTCTGCTTTGGTGCCAATACCATGCTATTTTTGTTACTATAGCTCTGTAATATAGTTTAAAGATCTGGTATTGTGATGCCTCCTATTTCACTTTTCTTACTAAGGATTGCTTTGGCTATACTAGCCAAATGAATCTCATGATTACTTTTTCTATTTCTATGGAAAAAATAATTGGGATTTTAATAAGAATTGCATTAAATCTATATAGCACTTTTGGTAGTATGGCCATTTTGACAATATTAATTCTGCCTATACAAGAACATGGGAGATCTTTCCATCTTCTATGACATTCTTCAATTTCTTTCTTTAGAGTTCTGTAGTTTTCATTGTAGAGGTCTTTCTCCTCTTTTGTTAGATTGATCCCCAAATATTTTATTTGACAGGGGCTATTGTAAATGGGATAGTTTTCCTAATTTCTCTTTCAGTTGATTTGTTGATTAATTCCTGATGCCTATGAATTTAATTGATTTGTGGGTATTAATTTTATACCTGTTACTTTGCTAATTTCACTTATTAGTGCTAGAAGTATTCTAGTGGAATTTTTTGGGGGGGGTTTTCTAAATATGGAATCATGTCTTCAGCAAATAAGGATAGTTTGAGTTATTCTTTTCCTATTTTTATTCTTTTAATCTCTTTTTATTCTATCTAATCACTCTGGATAGAGTTTCAAAGACAATGTTGAATAGAAATGGTGAAACAGGGCATCCTTGTCTTGTTCTAGTTTTTAAAGAGAATGCTTTCAATTTTTCTCTATTTACAATTATGTTGGCCTTAGGTTTAGCATATGTAGCATTTACAATGTTGAGGTATGTTCCTATTTTGTCAAATGCTTTTCTGCATCTTTTGAGATAATCATGTGATTCTTTAAATCTATTGATGTGAAGTACATTTATCGATCTGTATGTTGGATTAACCTTGCATTTCTGGAATGAACCCCACTTGACCATGGTGCACTGTCATTTTAATGTGTTTTTGCATGCAATTTGCAAGTGTTTTATTAAGCATTTTTGCATTTATGTTTATCGAGGATATTTGTCTGAAATTTTCTTTCCCTGATGTTCTCTTGTCTGGTTGGTATCAGGGTGATAATAGCTTCATAGAATAAGTTTGGAAAACTTCCCTTTTTTTTTTTTTTCTATTTCATGGAATAATTTGAGAAGTTTAGGTGTTAGTTAGTTCTTCTTAGAAGGTTTGGTAGAACTCAGTTGAGAATCCATCTGATCCTGGGCTTTTCTTTCTTGGTAGGCTTTTGATGTCATCTTCAATTTCATTGCTTGGAATTGATCTGTTCAACTTTCTATGTCTTCCTGATTCAATTTGGGTATGTTATATGTCTCTGGAAATTTGTTGATATCTTTAAGATTTTCTATTATAGTATAAATTTTTGAAATATTTTCTGATTATTATCTGTACCTCAGTAGAGTGCTGTGATATTTCCTTTTTTATCAGAACTTTTATAATTTGAGTTTTCTCTCTTTCTCTTCATTAGCTTAAGAGTTTATCAATTCCATTTATTTTTTCAAAGGATCAACTTTCATTTTGTTGATTTTTTGGATTGTTTCTTTTGTTTCAATTTCATTGATTTCAGCTCTAATTTTAATTATTTCCTATCTTCTACCACTTTTGGTGTTGATTTGTTCTTCATTTTCTAGGGGTTTGGGATGGAATGTTAGGTTATTTATTTGCTGACTTTCTGTTGTGTTAATAAATGAGCTCAATGCATGAACTTTCCTCTTAGCACTGCTTTCACAATGTTCCAGAAATTTTTATATTTTGTTTTGCTGTACTCATTTACCTCTAAGTATTTTTTAAATTTAATCCCTCATTTCTTTTGCTGTCCATTAGTCATTCATTAGTGTGTTATTTAGTCTCCAAGTGTTAGCGTAGCTTCTATTTTTTTATTTTATCAGTGATTTTTAGATTAATTCCATTATGATAGAATGCTAGGTATTATCTCAATTTTTTTTTTTGTATTTGCTAAGAGTTACTTTGTCACACATGATATGGTCTATTTTAGAGAAGGATCCAAGTGCTACTAAGAAGAAATTGTACTTAGTCATTTATGGATAAAATATCCTATATGTGTCTGTTAAGTCTTATTCACTGTATTCTTTAGTTCTATAGTTGTTTTTTTTTTTTTATTTAGTTTTTGTTTGAAAGATCTATCCAGTGGTGAGAGTGGTATGTGCTAAAGTCACCCAGTATTATTGTGTTGTGGTCTATTTGAAATTGAGAAGTTTTTTTGTTTGTTTGTTTTTGTTTTTTAATGCATGTAGATGCTCTATTGTTTGGGGCATACATATTTATGATTGTTGTGTCTTGTTGATGTATAATTCCCTTAAGCAGTATGAAATATCCTTCTTTGTCCCTTATGATTAACTTTGGCTTAAAATCTACTTTATCTGATATGAGGATAGAAACCTCTGCTTATGTATGAGATCCATGTGAATGATATGTTTGTTTCCCATCCTTTTTACCTATAGTCTGTGGATGTCTCTGCCTCTGAGGTGACTATTTTGGAGAGAGCATATTGTTGGGTCTTGCTTTCATTCCAATCTTCCAGTCTGTCTTTTGACTGATGAATTTAGGCCATTTATATTAAATGTTACTATTAAGATATGATCTTTATTCCCTGTCATTTTAGTTTATCTCTGATTTTTAATTTGAATTAATTTGTTCTTTGATTGACCATTCTTCTAGTGTAGTTCTTCCCTTTGCTAGTTTTCACTTTTATTTTTTTATTTCTTCTTTATGCCTCAATCCTACTGAAACTTTGGCTTTCTTTAATCCCCTTATCCCTCCACTGTGCTCAAGGAGTGATTGCTCTGGCTGGTACCTCCAGCCATGGCAGCAGATGCTGTGGCACTGGCAATTTTTTCCTTATTTTATTATATCCAACTTCCTTAGTCTAATCTATTTGAATGTCCATAAATTCTAGTAAAGTCCTCCTCCCTTTTGTTTCCATTCACTCATTTTGCTGAGAAGCTGCCTATCTGCTTTCTTGGTTTCACACCACAGAGCAGCCAGGAAAGCAACCTGCTCTATTCTGCCATCTTGAAACCTCCTCAAACATGTTATTTGTGTAACCTCAAAATGGAATAGGACAGAAAAGAGAGAATCCTCTGCCTTATAAGAGAGGATTCTAGAACACAGCATGTTTGGCAAATGGTCAACATTAATACCACCATTAATACATGTACCACTTATACAGTACCCTAAGAAGCATATCTGCATGTTACCTTTTCCACTAATCTACAACTTAAAATTACAGGTGAGAAAACATCAAAATTTTTAAAAAATGATACACGTTCTAGGAAATTATTAATTAGTACTCTTCAAAAGTATCAACATCACAAAAGATGAGAAATCAGTACTTGTCACAGATTAAAGGCAACTAAAAAATGTGAAAAATGATTGTAATGTGGCATTCTGAATCACATCCTAGATCAGGAAAAAAAATAGATTATTGGAAAAACTGGTGAAAACTAAATAAGTTCTGGACTTTATAATATTATGCCAAAGTTAATTTCTTAATTTAAAAATATGTCCTTTGTTTTTTAAAGATGTTTAAAAAAGAGAGGGAAGTTTGGAAGAGGATACAGGAATATTCTCTTTTTACTATTTATATAATATCCCTATAAATTTAAATTTTTTCTCAAAAATTTATGACAAATATAATCAAATTTAATAATTAAAATCTAGGAATAGAATAAATACACAACTAGCTAATTAAATACAGACTTTGATATGACAGCATAAAAGCATGTCTAATTTCACCTCAATTCTAGCATGATCACCCCTAAAATTGAGTTTTTCACCTCTATTAAAAATCACTGTCATAATTACATAATGGAAGGATTCCTACTTCACTTTAGTAAGATATAAAACATTTTTCTCCTTTTATATTCTGACTTTTTTCTTTGTAATTCAAAAAAACATTGTTCATCTTAACAGCAATTGTTTAATAGATCT
>CM053402.1:80935504-81060858 GCA_028644305.1 Xerus rutilus | reverse complement strand
CTCTAGTGTCTGCAAAAGATTTCCTTAACCTTGGTATACTGCAGGCATCCTTTGAAAGATTGCCTTTGGCTTTTTGACTTTGATTAATCTGCATCTTAGTTTTTGTTGGTTGGTCTGTAAATTTTAATTCTTATGTTCCTTTCCTTTCACTTAATAAACTGAAATCAGTTTAACTGCCAGACACTACAACATTTTCTGTTGTTTTGTGCTGCCAGATTTTTAGGAAGGAGATTTTATATTCAAACACAGAATCCTACATGTTGCTTTAAATCAATAGATAATAAAAGTTATATCAATACTTTTAATTAATAGGATAATAGAAGTCACATTTCCAGTAACAGAAAATTTCCTTAGATTCACCTATCCAAAACACAATGATAACAACAATAACAACAAAACCCTGGCAATTTGTTGGATGGATATTGAGTTATCAGAGGAAAACTGATGAACTAAAATGCAATTGAAAATAGAATCCATTAGGGAGATAACAATCTGTCATTCATTCTCTCTTCCGATCCCTCCTCCATTTTTCACACCACTCCACAACCAAATACTGCAGTGTCTGCATGTTGCTTTTACTAAGTCTTCACATCTACAAATCTTTCATTCCGTCTTTAGCCTCATCTGTCATGGCTTCTCCATTCTTCTACAAATACTTGAATGTTTAAGGAAAGGTAAAATTCTAAAATCTCTGCATGAAGACTCTAATTGTCTTTGGTGTTCACCCTTGGCTATTACCAGTGGTTCTGGAGCAGCCACTTGCCCTATCAGCTAGGGTATATCTGATGGTTTGGATATCGTTTGACTGCCTCTCAAGGATCTGTGGTGGAAGACTTGGATCTCATTCTGGTGGTGAAGAAGGTGTGGATTTTTGGAAGCTTACTACTGCCTTCTCTCAGAAGGCATAAAGTAGTTCTCCATATGATGGCCCATTACCAGTCATGCTCCTGCCGTTGCCAGCTGTTGTGATGTGCTGCAGCTGAGAGGCCCCTCACCAGAGCCATGTTTGTTCCAGTAGCACACATTTGAACCTCCAAAACTGAGAGCTAAGTAGATCTTTCTTTTCCATAAGTAGACTGCCTCAAGTATTTTGTTAACGAAGAACCTCCCTCAGGTATTTGGGTAAAATTGACTAATGCAGTGTGTAAGGAGATTCTAGAAAAGAGCAACACATGCTTACCTAACACTGTAAGTTCTACAGCTTGGTCCATAACTTTTAGAGAGAGACACTGGTTTTTCATTGCATTGAAAGTAGCAAATTTATGTCTGTTATGTTGGTTTTGCATGTTGCTGTCTCCCTCCAACAAGATAAGGGAGCAGAGTAACCGAATTGATTGGTATAATTAAGTCCTCCTGCTGAGATACTCTCTCCACTAAAAAAATCTTTTCTCAGTAACATTTTCTCTTTTCCTTTCTCTAAACATTTACTGTCACTAATTAGGCCAAGATATTTTTCTTTTCCTTTCTTTTCTTTCCTCATCTTTTGTATTTGAGATTAAACCCAGGGCAATTTACCATTGACTTACATCCCCAGCCCTTTTTATTTTGAGAAAGGGTCTCCATCTGTTGCTTAGGGTCTGAATTGCTGAGATTGGCCACACACTTGTGATCCTCCTATCTTAGCTTCCCAAATCACGGAGATCTCAGGCATGAGCAACCACACCCTGTGGGCAGAGATCATTTGCAAGATTACTTTTAATTGAGTTAATACCATAAGACATATGGTTAGTTATATGTTGCATATGTGCTTCCCTAATTTTATGGTTCTCAAACATCAGGAGACATAAGAATTACTTGGAGGACTCTAAGGAACATACAGATCACAGAGGCCCATCACCCAGAGTTTTTCAATGAGTATGTCAGGATGTAGACTGAGAATTTGCATTTCTAACAAGTTCCAAAGTGGTGATGATTCATAGTTTGAGAATCACAAACCCAATTCATCTTTATTCTCATTTCAGGGAGAGTAAGCCATGGAAAGCTCCTATCTTTTGGTGGATCAAGAATCCAGTTGTGGGGAATATTTTCCCTTGTCCATCAACTTATATTATGTTCATATTCTAAAATCCTCTGGCTACTAAAATGGAAATGACTTTTGAGTCCTGTTTTCCTGAACATGCTTGTATTATGTTAGTGAGCTTAGCCACTACCAAATCCTATCTCCGCTATTAAGTCCTAAACATCTTTATTTCACTTATAAAAAAATTATATTGTTCCATTAGTTGGAAAAGAAAGTTTTTGCATTAAATAGAAGGTTACCATAAAATTAGTTTAAAATGCTGTATAATCTTAAAAAGCAATGAATATAAGTGATACTGAATCAAACAGTTTCAAAAATGCATATGCAAAAATAAATTACACAATGGAAACAAAAAAGATGCCATTATTCATTCTTAAAAAAAGGCATAAATAGGGGCTGGGTTGTGGCACAGTGGCAGAGCACTTGCCTTGCCTGTGTGAGGCCCTGGTTTCTATTCTCCGCACCACATATACATAAATGAATAAAGATCTACCAACAACTAAAAAAAAAACTAAAAAGGGGGGGTAATCATCTCAATGTTTCTTTGCCTAAGATAGAAAAGAGATTCAACATTAAGTCTGTTCCATTTTTTATCTATTTCCATTGTTGAGTTCTTTGCTTCCGTGAGAGTCCCCATGCTTATTCCCAAGCAGTCAGAAAAGGCAAAAGAGATCTCAGAGCTTTCCTTTCAAAGAGTAGATAGTCATATTTATTTCAACTACTGTAATGGAAGTTATTTTGTTCAACCAGCAGAGTTTCAATAAGGCCCCTAAAGCTTTCTCTAAAATGTTCTTCTGCTGAATCGTCTAATATCTTTGATGGGAAGAAAAAGTAGTTCCTTCTTTCTCATGCTGCCATATTCTCTTAAGAAAAGCTTATAAAAATCTTTTCATTTCTACTTTTTTTCCTAATGCTGAAAAATGTCTTAATTGAACTAGCTGGTAAGTATAGTCAGTATCTTCTGAGAAACATAAGTTTTAGTTTAATTAAACTCAAGTTTAAATGTAGTTTATGATTAGAGTTCATAGACCTTCTCTCAAGTCTGCATGATTGCTAAATGTTAAAATGCAGAATAATTCATTCTAATGCAAAAAAAAAAAAAATAGTACTCCCTCAACTGGTACTAGTGTATGAGAAAATTTCGAAGAAATAGTTTTGTTTTTTATTTTTTGATTTTGAACATTGTGTCATGATTTGAATGAAACTCTAAGAGCCTATACATCCAAAAATTTACCTGAAGCCTCCTATAATGTTGGAATAAAGCTAACAATTATCATGTTAATAGTGGTCCTATTAAAATATCAGTCACAGCAAAATAACCAATATGCACTCTGGGGTATATATAAAATATATTATAAACCTCATTCACTTCACGAAGTTAGCTCCATTTGCCAATTAATAGGGAGAAAATGTAGAGAGGATAAATGACTTGCCAAAGTTCGAGCAGTTAGCAACTACTGAGCCAACACTCAGGCCCACTCTGGAACATCAACCCTGCATGTGTAGTCTCAGGGGATTGAATTAAGATTGGTGGCTAAAGTGGGATCCTGCTTCCTGGGATTGTTCTCTCTCCACAAGGTCTTGGCCATTCATTCGACTCTCTGCACACCCTGCCTAAAAGCACCGTTTCGTGGAATTTCTTCACCTGCTGATCTAGAAGAAGGTTGTGAGGCTCACTGGCTTTATATTCGTATTTGTGTGATGGGGATAGGTATGAGCAAGTGTGCCTGGTACCAAAAGTCAAGCAGTTAGACAAGGAAGAATTAATGATGCCAGACACCTCACTCCATCTTATTTCTTTGTCTTTTCACCCCCATTTTCATTCTGTTAATTAATAGACATTTTCCTGTAAACTAGTGGGAAATACTAGTTTAAATCAATTCTGTCATTTTATAGGTTTTATAAAAAACTATTATTCTTCTCACTGATGCAACCAATCTTTCAAAATGCATAAATAAATGCATAATTTCTAACTGTTATTCAATGAAGAATCATTAATTTTAATATAAAAAATTAGCGCACTCTCAATTGGTATTAGTTTATATAAAAATTTGCAAGAAAGTATTTATTAATCTCTGAACATTGTGACCATGATTTGAAGGAAGCTTGAATGACCTATACATCCAAAAATTTACGTGAAATCTCCCGTAATGTTGGGATAATGCTGACAATTATCATGTTAATAGTGTTACTAGGTGTTACACAGTGCTACTAGATGTGCTACAAATCTACACACTGCATTAGTTACTAGATGTATGATGTGAGGGAGGTCATTTGTCCTTTCTGTGACTCAACTCCTCTCCTATAAAAGAAAACCAACTTTAGCGCCTGCTTCTATTGTGCAGGTATAACGTGGCCCATCCCACTGGGGGTACATAGCAAAATAATGAGGAGATTTTGTGACAGCACCTTCAGAGCTGAGGCACAGAATAGTGCTCTGGAATCTGTCCCCACATTGTTCCCCACAAGTCAGCCAGGGCTACAGAATTGAACTATTTGTAGAGAGCCCTCTAGTGAAAGAAATTTCAAGCCTGTGTTAGTTACATGTTTGTAGGTTGGAATAAAATTATGGAAAGCATAACTAATGTTATATGCAACCAAAGAGCTTCCTAGTCTAACATTCTTTAGAAATTTTCATGTTCAGTTAGGGAGTTGGAACACTAATGCTATCTATCTCTACCATCTATAGCCTCAGCCCCGTGGCACGAGGCAATGGGATAGGTTGCCAAGAGACCACAGAAAGTATCCAGACATAGCATGTGCGACAGTTTATTGAAAAATCGTCATGAGGAAGGTTCAGTTTTAAAAGTCTGGACTGATGGAAGTGCTATTGTCTACATACCTCATGATATTACTCCAGAAACTAGTATCTCCATGCAGAGCAACATCTTGTCTAGAGGCGACTGGCTAGATGAATGGCATTTATCACCTCCACAGTGCCCTTGGTTTCATATCAGTTACTGTAGTGGGGGAGAGTTTAGAAGTTAGGCTACAGAGGCAGTGACATCATTAACTTACCTTGCTTTGTCCCACTGTATGACCAGCTTCCCAAGGTATGCATGCAAGAAAGCAAAGTTCTACAGATAACTGAAACTTGCCTGAAGTCCTAGTATTCAAACGCAAATTATAGAAGTGCTCAAGGTTAATTGCTATGTATTTTATTGCCTGTTATATATAAAGAACTTTGTAAAGAATCTTGTTTTTGCGTAGTTTTCCTTAATTTTCTAAATGCTGTGAGGTAGGTGTTTTCATTTTTCCCCTTTTAAGATATCAAAGAATAAGGAAAACTCAAGTTCGGAGAGGTTCATGCCCAAGGTCACACAGCTCAGTAGCTACCAGGCGGTGAGACTTTAAGCCGATTTAATCTTCTAAAATACAAAATGTTACAGACCCTTCACAATGCTCACTGGAGAGCCTGTTAAAAATGCAGATTGTGGAGAAGTCGCATACTGCAGTTTATTCAGCAGGACTGAGGAGCATCTGCAAATTAGTAATTAAAAAAACTACTGACACTGACATGATAATTTGGTAATTACTGAAAACATTGCCTATAGGTGGAGGAAAATGATCATAAAATTATCATCCAAAGTATATTTTATGGAAAAGTAGGCATAATGGGAAAATAGATAAAATCCTAGGATACCTGAAACAATTTATCTGTAGATGAAATAAGAGGGAACTGGGTGATCAGATTTTGCACAGATTGGTGACTTTCTGGGTCAGAGTTTAAGACAGTTCTCATAGACTGACAGAGGTTTTATCAAGATAAGACAAAGTTGAAAACTGGGAGTGCTTCCAGGGCAGGAGGGATCAGGTGAGTAGCACAGGGCAGGTAGCGAGTGCTATGAAGAAAGCCCAGAGAGGGCAGAGCCAGGTCAGCAAGGGCCTGGAGCACTAAGCATATTAGTCCCACATTTCTTCGATATGACAGGCATGTATGCAAATATAGTGTCACTGGGTCACCTTCCCAGATAACACAGCTGATCAATTTCACAGTTGCTGAAACCCACCCTCCTGATCCCAAGTGTAGGATGCTGTCATTTGGCTAGAGCTATAGTAGAGTCTAAAAACTGTGCTATTAAATGAAGAAATGAAAGGACAAGCGAGAGAGGAGATGAACCTTCATCTCTTTTGACTTAATGCCTCACACAACACTGTCTGCTGAGTCCTGATTGAAAACAGGAAAGGACAAATAGAGGCCAAAACAATTTGCCTTTAATTTCTTTCACCATCTATTTTTTTTTTCTGATTCCAATATACAGGTACTATCCTCCAATTGATTAAAAAAAAAAAGATTTCATGAAGGAGTACATTGCAGTAGCCTACAAAGAAAATGGTGATGTTTTTGCTCTTTTGTGAAATTAGTAACATTCTTATTTTAAAGCTGTTTTTGGAACTCAATATTGTATTTACTCGAGGTGAGACTTTACAAATATCAATTACTTCTGATGGCTTAGTACTTTCTCTATTATACAAATCACCTAAATTCTAATTTATCACAGTTTTTTGAGAGTCAGTGGGCCTCTGTCAACAACTTCTAAAATTTTCTCAATTTCATGAAATGCTTCTGAGGTAAATGTTCACAAAGCCACCATAGCGGAGTTAATGATAGATTGTCCAAGGAAAGGCCCAGTTATACCTCACCATACAACTGGTTTATATTAGACAACCAAGGGATCACTACATGCAACATTCTTTCTTGGAGTAAGACAGTGTTGCCATGGTTTCTGATCTCCCTAGTTACACATCTGCATGAAAAGAAAAATAAATTCACAGAAAACATAACCAAGGAAACAGGAAACTATGATAAAACAATGGTATTCTTGAAATATAAAATATCCCAAATATGCCAGATTTCCCTTTCATTACCCTCTCCTTCTGCCAAAATCAGAAATCGCCCAAGCAGTTTAAAGATTCTATAACCTTGGAAAGGAGTTTAAATCTAAATTGATTAATCTAAAATGAAAAACTATACAAACAACAAGATATATTTCATATATGCTGTTATCTAAGATAAATAATAAAAGAGTAATTTACTTTAAAAGGAAAAAATATTTTGAGAAATGGCATGCAATAGAGTCTGCATTGACTGAATAACTCCTTGGCTTCTGTCTCCATCTCTGCAAACTTTGAGTTTTGCTTACTGCAATTTTATAAATGATATAGCCTTGAAGTATAATTAGAATTATGCCTTAAAATCACTAAAGAAATATTTTACAATTCTCTCTAATTTGTAGTTTGAAATGCACTCACTGAATTTGGAATTATTTCTTCTAACATGATAGCACTGTAGTCTGGATACTCTGGAACATGGTTCTGAAGAAGTATTATTTGGCTTCAAGTTCAAGTTTAGCACATGATTTTATATTGGTATGAATTTGTATATCACAAAATAAGAAAATAGTAGTATCAAACTTGGAAGGTTTATGCTTGATCTACATGAATGATCAGATTCTCCCTACTACTGGTAATAAAACTGCCATCTTATAAAGTAATATTTGTTGATTACTCATGAGATAGTCTTTTGAGAATTATTATTACCAAATATCAAATATATAATATATGAGTACCTAAATCAAATTTCATGGCCACCATGTAGTTTCTTTTTTTTTAATATTTTTTTAGATGTCAATGAACCTTTTTTTTTTTTTAAATATATGGTGCTAAGAATTGAACCCAGTGCCTCTCACATGCTAGGCTAGCACTCTACCATTGAGCCACAACCCCAGCTCACCATGTAGTTTCTTTAAAAACTCTGACCAGCCAAATTACTTGGTCTCTGGTTAACTTATCTATAAAATAGAGATGATGATAAAAATAAACCTATTTAATAAAAACAAATAGGATGCCTCAAGAGTTTAGTATAGTGCCTGGCACAGGGAATCTTTTAAAAATAGGAGAATTATTTTTTCTACATACACTTAGAATAACCATATATTTACTCAAATAATACTGTAGCAATAGTGCATTAAAGATTTGTACCAAATCATTTTTCTGCCAAATCTTGGTGAACATAATTTTTGAAATAAGGAAACCATGCCTTAATTTTGAGTTAGTGAAACATATTGTACCATATAGTCACATTTATTTCACTATTGTGTTAAAACAAGGAAGAAGCTTACAATGCTTTTTTTTTTTTTCTGATTTTTAGACATGCAGGATTAAGAGTTGTTGGCTTTTAGACATGCAGGATTAAGAGTTTTTGACTTTCCATCTTTTCCTCCACTATGTTCAGACACCTAAGCAAGCTTCATGAAGTGGAGAGGACAAGATTCATTGAGTGAATCAGAAATGAAGACAAAACAATCTGCTGAAAATCTTTATAGAAATGATTACTGAGATGTCCTCTAGATGAAGAATTGGAAAACTGGACCTTAATATATGAATAGGGGCAGGGGAGACTAAGTTTTTTCCTTGCTTTTTTTTTTTTTTTTTTTTTTTTTTTTGTTGTTATTTCTCTTCTTAGAATAGGGATTTTTAGACTATTTATTCTTAACTTTTTAAAAATATGCTGAGCCTTTCATATAAAAAAATGGAGTCCTGCTTCTGAATTTAAAACATTTTTAGTGCATTTTCTTATTCTTTTACTTGAAAAATAATGGTTTTTGGAATTTGAGTGACCTCACAAGAATTACAGAAGCAAACAGAAATGTTCCTTTACTAAAGTGTGGGAAGAAATTAATAATGCTGTAGGGCAAAGTGTGATAGACCATACAGACTTTCAGAATACTTGAATTGAAATGCAACTTTGCTTCAGTGGTTTTAAAAGAGAAATAAAAGCAATTCAGATGATCTTGCCTGGAAGTTGTATTATTGTCAGTTCTAATTGACTTTTTTAATGCTCTTATATAATGTGTGATAGTGCATAATTAGTTATTTGACTTAACTCTAGAAATACATTCTTGAAAGTGGTGACACACTCAAGCAAGAAATCACATTTCTTCCTAAATCACCACACCAGTCAATCTCTTTGTCAATGGTTAAGAACGGCTCTTGTGGATCACCACTCTCTACATGCTTTGTGGCAGTATCTGCTTTAGCAGAACACTGTCATGTGGTAGGATACAAGAAACCTGATTTTATTTCTGGTTTGGACACACATTATTTATATGACCTTAAGCAAGTCATTTCATCTCTGTTCTAGTTTTTTTCATCTGTTCAGTGAGAAAAATGGACAAGGTGGCCTCATAGAAAAAAGATGTTAAAGATGTTAAAGATGAAATGAACCATAGTTTACAGAGAAAGTAATGTTTTATAAATGAAATAACAGAGCTGCAGAGGGATTTAGTGACTTGTCACTGTATAGTTAAGGGAAAAGTGAAAAATAACTCTAGTATTTAGTTTAATCCAATGTTTGCCTCTATACATTGAAACTTTATATGCTTATTAACCAAAGAACTGAAAATTAAATACTTTTGATTTATAGGTTAAATAAATATCTTGTGACTACTTTTATATGTCTTATACAAGTATAGTCATATATTTGTTACATATATAGAGAAAAAATATTTCTCTTTTTGACATCATCAGTAGCATGTAAAGATGATTTTCATATATTTTAGAGTTTTTTTAAAAAATATTTATTTATTTTTTAGTTGTAGGTGGACAGAATATCTTTATTTTTTATGTGGTGCTGAGGATCGAACCCAGTGCCTCACGCATGCGAGGCAAGCGCTCTCCCACTGAGCCACAGACCCAGCCCCTTAGAGTTTTTAATTTCTAAGAAATTTTATATTGAAAAAAGTCTCTGCAATGCAAATAAGTCAATATTTGTTCACAATTGCTTGATAAAAAACTTGTGGTGACTGGATGTGGTTTAGATATTGCTTGACAATTAACTACATTAAGAAGTTAAGAAATTCATTCCTATTATATAAACTCATGTTGATGTTTCAGTAGGAACAGAGAATAGAGCCTGTACAGTAGCACAGAAAGATGTTTCCTGGGATGACATGGTTGCTGACTTCTAGGGTATCCATGGGGTCTTGTTAACTAGGTGAATTACTGCAGCTTTGGGAAAGTAATATGTCAAATTCTAGTAATTCTCTTGTCACTAAGTAACCTCCAGGACCTGCCCAAATTAACAGATATTGTAAAAAAGGATATATAAAAACTCAAAATTTAATATATTAATAATAACTAAAATATAATTTCTAAGTGAACTAAGGAGTTTGGTCTTTTGACCATATCATTCTCTGTGTAGGTAAGACTAATCACTTTGCAACAAGAATTTTGTTTTCATGAGTTTGAAATTAGGTCAGCAGGAGGTGATGTTTTCCTGTAAACACTTAACAACATGTAGTGAAGTGACCAGTCATTTCCTTGGTCACCTCACTCTGCTCAGAAACTATGCTACTTGTTCACAGACTGACAGAATGCCTGGCATTCTTGTTCTTTATTAAAGTTTATATATATTATATTATATATAATATATAGACAGAGAATGATTGAAGAAAAGAAATTTTGATTGGTAAATATCTTGCACCAATAGGAATAATACACAATATATTTTACAACAATATTGAACCAGAACAGAACAGTTCCCCAAGTCCTAGAACAGTACTTTAACCTCTGAACCTCTGATTCTGCCAGCATTGTTCTGTAGTTGCTGAATTGTGGGGCATTCAGGCACACCTGTGAGTGGAGGCCACCTCCAGGTGCTGTACAGCAACATCCAATCACAATGGAGATATCCCCATGCTATTTTAGAAACCAGTTTTGCTGCCCTGTACATACTGACTGAATACCTCCCCTAAATGTTGGAAGTGTTTCTAAGTATATTCCATTTTTTTCTCCTCACTTCAGTAAATTGTAACTTGAACTTTTTTTTTTATGTTTGAGGTGGATGGGAGTACATGAGTTATTGCAGCAAATTATAATAGCGATGCCCTCCAGGTTTCCAAAGTGCTCCAAATGATGCCAGATTGCTATGATTTTTAGAATTCTTAAATCTGCTTTTGAAAATCTTTTTTCTGTCTCTTCCTATCAGGGCTGTCACTTCTCATTTTTATCCTTGCACTTTCCTCTAGCAACAACCCTCAAATTTCTCACAGACTGAACCTAATTTAAATCTACTTTGAGCAGGAAAACCTGGCCAATTTCTTAGAAATATGTGAAAAATAATGATGAATAAATTCGAAGTCATGGCCTAAGGACCTATTTTATGAGCAAAGGGACATAAATTTTAGTTTTGGACCTTGTGACACATCTTGTCTATTTTGGAGAACTGTTAGGTTACTGCATGGTCCTTTCATGTATTAAAAACATTCTAGTTTGACTCACAGTAATCACTGCATAACTGATCTATTCTGCCTTGCATTGTTGCAAAGGTTGAAAATCAGTAGCCTGCAAACCCCAGCCAGCAGTTGTGTTTTAATTGACCAGCAAAATATTGGCATATGGCAATACTTTAAAAAACGGTGTTAAGTAGCTCTCATTTAAAAATCAGATATCTCAAATGTAAAATTGAATCTCTAGATTCACTTGAGAAATAGAAAGTCTGATAACAATGAACTTATATATTAATATGAAAAACAAGTAAGAACTAAATAGCAACTACTTTGGTGATATTATGGCTTAAATCACATCTTTCCCCAAAATAACATGTTGGATTCCTAAATCTAAGTACCACAGAATGTGCCCTTATTTGGAAATAGGATCATTTCAGGTTTGATTCTTTAAGATGGAGTCATGCTAGCATGGGGTAGATCCCTACTTCAGTCTGACTGGTGTCCTTATAAGAAGAATGCTATCTGTAGACATGGAGAAATACAAGGAGCAGAAGGACATATAGACTTGGGGATAGAGATTAGAGTTAAGTTACCACAAGACAGGGGATTCATGGACACAAAAGTTTGGAGGAACTTCAAAAAAGAAGGATCTGCACCTGGAGGCACTGGAAGGAGCATGGCTCTGCCAACACATTGATTTTTGACTTCTTTCTTCTGGAAATATGAAAGGATATATTTCTGATGCTTTTAACAACAGAGTTTGTGATAATTTATTATGACTGCTGTAGGAAATTAATGCAGATGGAATTTTCAGACTGATATTTCTAACAATGTGGTTGACTAAAGGATCACAACTTCTCCATAAAATCAATTTGAGGTTGAATAGAGTATTTAAAGACAATTTTTGCATAATTACATAGTTAGGGGACACAGAAATAAGAGAGAAGGTCGTGAATATGCAACAGAAGGAATATCAACAACAAAAGAAACCCTACAGAAAGAAGCCTCCTACCATCAAAGAGTTAAATAGAAACAGTCTTTCTACTAGTAAAGAGTCTATAGAGACAGAGGCCTAAGATACCTCTCTCTCTCTCTCTCATACACACACACACAGAAGAAAACAAACAAAAAACACGTAAGACTGGCCTGAGAATTTCACACCATAAGTCTGTAACTTCTTTGGGTTCAGGCTTATGGTTTAAACTCGAGTAGTTGACCAGCAAGCTAAGAACTAAACATAAGTGATCACAGGCTGACAGCACTCAATAGCACAACCCCTCTGAAGAGGTCATCGTTTCATGCCTTAAAATGTTCCTATAGAGAAAAGTATAATGCTGATGAATATATATGTTTTATATTTTTATATATATATATATACATACTACATATGCATTACATATATATTGCATATATATTCCTCAGAATTATATATTATACATATTTTATTATATATATATACATATTCCATATCCTTATATATATTCTGTGTGTGCTTGTGTGTGTGTACACAGAGTGAAAGCTAGGGAAGCCCTTCTTCCTCACTTTTAACCTTTTCAAATTAAATAAATGAAGTATACAGTACAAACCAATTTTTCTTAAAACAGAAATAGCAGCCAGGCACAATGGCACTCTCCTATAATCCATGCAACTCAGGAGACTGAAGCAGGAAGATTACAAGTCCTAGGTCAACCTCAGCCACTCAGTGAGGCCTAAGCAACTTGCTGAGATCCTATCTCAAAATAAAAAAAATTAAAGGGTTGAAGATGTAGCTCAGTGGTAAAGCATCCCTGGGTTTAATTCCCAATACAAAACAATTAAAACAAACAAACAGCCCCCAAACAAACAAAAACCCACAAATAGCAGCATTAAATTTTCAATTTAATGGAATTATTCAAAACAATTTAAAAAGAAAGAATATTCATTCAACAATACATTTATTTCATTTAACTAACATTTATTGAGGCCCAATTATGTCAGGCATATTGTATGTTCCTCAGTTTGAAATAGTAGCACTCCCCTTTACTGCCTTTTTTTGTAAATTATATTCTAATTCTAAGATACAGATATAAAGCACAATAAACCAAATATGTTTCATGGGTAAATGTGCTATAAATAAAAGCAGAGTAGGTCGAGGGTGGATAGGGAACTCCAGGTAAGGATGTGATTTCAATTTTACACTGCAGATCAGAGAAAGCTTTATAGAGAAAAAGATACCTGAAGCTAAGGAGGAAAGGGAGCAAGTAAGATGTATCTCTGGAGGAAAAATATTCCAGAAAAAGGTAATCAAATGTACACATGCCCTAAGAGGTATCTGAAACAGTAAGAAATGTTGTATGGCTGTGATGTAGCTTGGTCTTAGTGTTGCTGAAGTTCCATATGGTGAAGGCTGTCCCTCTGGGTGGCACTGAGGGAGGTGTGAAGCCTTTTGAGGTGGGATTAAGTGGGTAGTCTTTAGGTCACCCTGAAGGGAGCTCTGCTTCCTTCATCTTCATGTCCTTTACTCCTTGACCATGAGGTGAGAAGTTTAGTTCCACCATATTCATCTGCCATAATATGCTGCCTCACCATAGCACAAAATTTAATAGGGTCAATCTTGGACTATAACCTCTGAAACCATTAAAAAAATAAACAAAAACAAGCAAAAAACCTTTTTATACTTTTTAGTTGATTACCTCAAGCATTTGATATTTGTAAGGGAAAGCTAATTGATACTAGTTGAGTACGAATAAGAGAATAAGTAGTTGTAGTATTAGAAGATGAAGTCCTAGAGGTAATGTTAGGAGATAAATATAAGAAGAAATATACTATCAAGAAATACTGGAAAGGTACAAAATTGGGGGAGATTGGAGTTTCGGACAGGAAATCATGTAACTGTTAATATATAAATATTGAATAGATAGTTAAATTGCAGATAAGACAAAGGTGAAGAAAAACTTGGAACCTAAAGGAAACACTGAAAAAATTAACCAGGAAGCATCGTATAGAAAAGAATAGATGAAAATTACAAAATCCGGGTAAAAAATGTTTGATAAAAATGTTATAAAGAAGTCTCACATAAATCTAATAGGAGTTCTAGAAGTAGAGAACAGAATTAGAGAGAGGAAGTATTAAAAATGATATTAAATTGCAATTTCATGGAATTTTTAAAATGCAAGAGCCTTCAGAGTCACAATGGATATTAAGGAGAATAAATGGAACTAAAAACATATCCTGTCATAATGTAGATAAATTACAGAACATCAAAGCAGTAGAAGGTTATAAAAACAGCTAGGAAGTAGGAGCTAGGAATGTGGCTCTGTGGTAGGACTTATGCTTAGCATATATATGAGAACCCTGGCTTAATCTCTAATTCCAAAAAATTAAAAATAAAAACTAACTAGACAGCAGAAATAGAGATAACTTACATATCGCAAGTTCAAATTGTCAGAAGTCTTCTATCTTACCTGCTTGATTCAGTTTGCCTGAAATTTTCCTTATAAGCATTTGAAATTGTGATGCAGAACTAAGAATTTTAATAGTTCTAATCAATGTATTTTAACTCTTCTCCTTAAAAGGCAGTTTTATCATGAGGCACTTACTAAAAGAACTGAGAACAAACTTTGACATTTCTTTTTCATTATCTATTTCCTTGCTCTAACCTCTTTTATTCTGAGATGGAAATGGAAATGAGTGCAGAAAAAGAGCCCTGGCTGTTTCTTGATGCTTAGAAACAGATGACAGTCTTCCAGATGGAACAATGCTTAGACATGGGCATTTTTGTTTAGGTGAATATAGTTGCTGTGTGAATTCATTCTTGCTGATTATGTGATCTTGGAAAGGCTGGACAATTCTGTGAGATTGTGATAGGAAAACCAGAAGCTAGGACCAGGAATTCCAAATCTCAGCATCTGCCTATGGTAGAGTTTCCATTTCTCTTGATATGCCAATCGACCCTTTTATTTCCTCTGTACATTTGGTTGAAGATAATCCTTACTTATCACTGTAGATAATTTTTTGGATTTAGATCTTCCAATATATGTCTAACATTTTTACTAACCTATACTTTTATTAATCTTAGGGATATAGATAAATGAAATTTTACATTTATCTTCTAGCTAAGACAGAATTTTTTAATTTTTGAAATTATAAATCATATACACCATGCAATCTGTTATAATGAGTACATTTTCAAAGAAAACTTTTTATGGGAATTTAGACAGAACAAAATATTGTTATTGGTAAGTAGGAACCCTCTGATAAGTGAGAATTTTCACAATCTTCTCACTCCAATGCATGCAATTTAATTTAAGAAATTACACAGATTCACTTGGTAGAGAAAATAAAGCCAAGAAATAATTAGGGTTATTTCAAATTTAAAAGGCACTTTAAATTTTTAAAACAATTGCTAAAAACCCATGATTAGTATTCCTCTAAAATGACTTCTTGTGGTGAATTTTTCTTTACACAGTCCTGCTTCTGCCATACTGCTTATATTACAGAATTTAATGTTCTATGTCAGAGCTTAAATTGTAGGAGATATTTATTAAGGGTTACATATTAAATAACCATGGGAGCTTACTATATAAGTTTGAAAAATATGTTGGGCATGTTATCAAGTAGGGTAGGCAAGGAACTCCAGGTCATGGGCAGAGGCTGTCTTCTGTCTTCCATGAGCAGAATTTCTACCTCAGGGAAGCCTCAACTCTCCTTTGCAAGGACATTCAACTAATACACATCTCTTAGCAGGGCTGGGGAGCAGGTGGTAGAGAATTTGAACCAGTGAGATGTGAACATGGTAGGATTCCTGACCTCATGTGAACTGAGGTTCCAAACCCCATGCGCATACCTCATCATCAAATTGGAATTCACTTGCACACCAAAATTCAAAACTGAAACTATTTAGAACTTCAAGATGATGACCAGAGAACATTAAACTCCAAACACAAGGTCCCCTTTCCAACTTGGGCTCCTGTTGCTCTCCTGGTCATAAGCCTAGGAAGGTGGTACTAGGCATGAGCGGTAATAGCATGCAATGCCTCTAATAGGGCAGTGTTGCTGGAGGATGAAGGGGAAGTAGTTAGGTACAGGGAGAAACAATTTCTAACCAAAGTCTTACCATCACAGTGTATTGGCTTTGCGGGAATGAAGGGTCACTAATGACTCACTTAATAATGATAATCCGTTTAGCCTGGGGAAAAGGACTCCTGAATATAAGTATTGATCTTGTTTTCTTTAGCTTATTCATGTTATTCCTCCAACTGAAAAATATGTATTTGTTAAAAGTCTGAAATATACTAAGATCTCTGCTAATTTACAGGGATACAGCAAAAATAATATGTGATTTCTTCCTTGGAGAATCTCATGGTTAAATAAAATACATTTATTTATTCTATAGTTATTGGCATACTTAGCTAATAAACCCAGTGTTTATTTAACATAGAATAAACATTTAATTTGAGTGATTGCAAGTAAGAATGTGAAAGCAGAATTATAGGTCGTATGTACAAAAACCTTAACCTTAAAAGAATCCTAACTTTCTGAATTCACTCCAGTACTCCTAAAGCATACTGATTAAAGGTGTCTATATTTTCTCTCTAAATAGAGAATTAACACTGATGATTTTCTTGTAAACGGTCTAAATAATGAAGAAGAGATACTGTATGTTTGAGATTTTTAAGTCTATACTCCTTTCCAAGGAAATGTCTAAGCTATGGTTGAAAAGAACAGCATTTTAAAAAGTTACTAAGAATAACATAAATCAACTTTCTCAGCGTTAAATATAGTCATGTGATGGGTCCTACATATAATATTAGTGAGGAATATATATGATCATGAGTAATTAAAATCTGTAATTTCAGTGGCTTAAGTAAATGGAGGTTTCTATTTTTCATATAACAAGAACTTCAGAGATAGTTGCTGTCATTGGTTTTGTGGAAGAATATTTTTTTCTAGTAGCCTTACCTTAACATGTAGCTTTACGTTCCTCTCCTTGACTAAGCATTTCTGAGAATAAATATGTTTTCCTTTTTTTGTGGTAATATATCATTCTTGAAAAACAAAGGAAACTCTAAATCCCTGAACTTTCTCCTTTTTATTCCCAACAACCTAAACAAGTCAAGGAAACAATGAAAGCAGGCTCAGACAGAATGTACAGATAAGTATTATTTTGAAAGACACTAATTCTTTCTCTCATGAATACTGAAAACTAGGGCAAATTTGTGTTCTCTGTAGAAAATACTCTCTTGCACATATAGCAAAGCAGCTCTTCCTTGGAATGCTGGTCATACAGTGGAACAAAGCAAACTATTCATGTAACCCACCCTATAAAACTCTTCTCCCTGTGTTATGGAGAGGATAAATGCTACTCATCCTTCCAGCCACCAGTAGACTTTCTGGTCAAGGGCCATGAGAGATGGAGATGATTCTTGTTCATTCTGCTTCCACTGGATATTCCTCATAAGCCAGTTTCAAAAAAAATCTTGCATGTTGTTCACTATCTCCATGTGTCTTTTTAGTACCCTACCCCATTGACCTAGTATAGCTTGGCTGTGGACAGTTGGGGTTGTCAATCCCTAGATGGAGCCTATATTCCCACTTCTATGCTAAATAATTCTGAGATTATGCAATATAATTATTTGTTCCAGGAAAAACATGTTTCTTGATACACTTATTTATTGAGACTAATTTTTGCTCAATAACTTATCCCAATAACTTAAATACCTATTCTCACCTCATACCAAAGTTATCTTGTCATATAGTTTGTATAATGCCAGTCAATTCCCTGCCTTACAAGACCTACCTGAATAACACCTTTTTTAGATCCAAAGTCCCGAAATCATCCTTCTCTAATTTTCCCCCTTTGAAACACTACTAATACTCTCTCTTTCCAAGTAATATTCTTACTACAAGATAATCAAGTTTTCTGCAAACCATTTGGTTGAATGAACACAGAAGAACAGGAAGAAGTAAATCAATTACACTTGCCTAAGTTTTCAGGAAAACAAATATTCCCAAAAATTATCACAGTAAACTTTTCAATTTCTCTATCCAGAGAGATTGGGTTATTTCTCTGCCTCCATCAAAAAGGAAAGCTGGGGAAATGAATGCTCAGTAGATATTTATCACTTGTAGATTTCTACCTGGTCCCCCAAAGAACGAGTCTTCTTTAACCAAGAGAAGAGAAGCATAAATGGATCCTGGATAAGCAACGAAATAATGGTTGTCTTTTCCAACAATCAAAAGAGCTTCATTCAGAAGAAAGTAGGATTATATTTTCAGAAAAAATAAATGTTCAAAATTCAATATCATATTGAAAGAAAGTAATGCAATTTGAAGTTGGATAGGCTTGCAATTAGAAAGAAAAATCTAACCCCTCCCTACTTAAATATAATTATGCTACTTAGAAAGCATAAGATCAAAGAAAAGAAATAAGGTTAAGTTTGTTATACGTAGTAATAACAATATCATCTCTATGAAAAACAAATGCCTACCAAAGTAATAGACAGAAAATATTTTTTTGCTTTTTATTTTTATTTCATTTATTAATTTTTATTTATCTTTTTTTTAAACAGCAAAATGCATTTCAATTCATAGCACACATATGGAGCACAATATTTCATTTCTCTGGTTGTAAACAAGGTAGAGTCACATCATTTGTGTCTTCATACATGTACCAAGGTAATGATGTCCATCTCATTCCACTATCTTTCCTCCCCCCATACCCCCATCCTTCCCCTCCCTCCCTTTTGCTCTATCCGAAGTTCCTCCATTTCTATCATGCTCCCAATCCCCAACCCCATTATGGATCAGCATCCACTTATCAGAGAAAACATTCAGCCTTCGGCTTTTTGGGATTGGCTTACTTCACTTAACATGAAGTTCTCCAACTCCATTCATTTATCTGCAAATGCCATGATTGTATTCGCTTTTACTGCTGAGTAATATTCCATTGTGTATATATACTATAGTTTCTTTATCCATTCACCTATTGAAGGGCATCTAGGTTGTTTCCACAATTTAGCAATTGTGAATTGTGCTGCTAGAAACATTGATGTGGCTGTGTTACTGTAGTATGCTGTTTTTAAGTCTTCTGGGTATAGACCAAGGAGTGAGATAGCTGGGTCAAATGGTTGTTCCATTCTAAGTTTTCTAAGGAATCTCCATACTGCTTTCCAGATTGGTTACACCAATTTGCAGTCCCACCAGCAATGTTTGAGTGTGCCTTTTTCTCCACATCCTTGTCAACACTTATTGTTGTCTGTAATCTTGATAACTGCCATTCTTAATGTATTGAGATGAAATCTTGAAGTAGTTTTGATTTGCATTTCTCTAATTACTAGAGATGTTGAACATATTTTATATATTTGTTGATCAATTGTATTTCTTTTTCTGAGAACTGTCTGTTCAGATACTTAGCCCATTAATTGATGGGGTTGTTTGGTTTTGTTGTGTTAAGTTTTTTTGAGTTCTTTATTTATCCTGGAGATCAGTGCTCTATCTGACATGCCTGTGGCAAAAATTTGGTCCCAAAGCGTAGGCTCTCTTTTCACCTCATTGATTGTTTCTTTCGCTGAGAAGAAGCATTTTAATTTGAATTCATCCCATTTATTGATTCTTGATTTTATTTCTTGCACTTTAGGAATTTGTTAAGGAAGTCGGGGCCTAATCCGACATGATGAAGATTTGGGCCTCCTTTTTCTTTTATTAGGCATAAGGAAGAACAGAAAATATTTGCTTCTGCTTCACAGTTTTGACTATAATATTTCGAGAATCAGTGGTTTTCATTGGGAAAGCGTCTGCAGGTGTATGTGTACCCATGCTTTTGTTTGGCTCAAGTGTTCTGTGTTGAATAGTTTAAAAAGGCAAATGACAATGGGATTCTTCAATTCTAAATGGGAAGAGATAGGAAACACCACCTGTCTTGGAGATTAAGGGTTTCAAAAGAACTTCCTGAATATCATGCTAAGGCTTTTTCCTGTTTCTGTATACTATACCTCTCAATAGTCCTATTCATTTTGCCTTCCTCAGGTCACACACAAATACATGCTATGAAATTGTTCCAGACTGAGAATTTATATCTACCATCAAACAAGTGCTCTGAATTGTAGAAAAGTAAGTGACAAAAAAAAGAAAATATAGTAGGTAACAAATGTCATAAAATGTCATGAGGTAGAGAGAGATGGCAAGAAGGAGGTGCAATGGAAGAGAGTATTGAAAATACAATAGCAGGTTTCCAGAGACACCACAAGAGGAGCTCCTGGCCTAGTTAAGTCTCAATGGACATGGAAAAAGCCTATTTATCATACTAGTTTATTGATTTGGAATAATTACAGGAATCATACAGTAGAGGAGATTAAATATTTAAAAATTGGAATAACATTTGAGACCTTAGGGAATGGCATTGTGAAACAAATGGCAGATCAATAAAAGGGATACAAAGGTCCACTCTGTATGTCCCACTGAGAAGGCACAGCCTCTATGTGGATGGTTTTGTACAGTTGGTCCTGGAAAGTAAGTAGGAATATATGGAAGAGAAGGGAGAAATGGAGAAGAATTCTTGATGATTTAAAAAATAATAATAAAAAAATAACAAAAACAAGAAAACAAATCCTGAAGCAAAAATAGCCCAAAATTAAAATGTCTGCTTTCTTTCATATGTCTGGGGAAGGTGGAGTTGACCAAAGAAAAGCTGGATAAAAATGGTGCTCCTACTATGCATCCATTCCTTACAGTCATGTTGCAGAACTCTGAGCATTTCTCCAAATGCACTTGTGTAAATAATTAACCCAATTCTTCTAAAAATTAGGTTATACATGAGTTATACTATGGTCGACTATGCCGCCTACGTCCCACATGAGTGGTGGAGATGAAGTTCCCTCAGGTGGATTGCTCTGGCTGAGCAATAAAAGCTAAGAGAAATAAAATGGCAAATAACTACAGAATACAGAAAATAGTTTCATGAAAAGAGGGCAGTTCAGGCCTGCAAACCAGACAGGTCTGGTTTCTAGCATCTAACAAAATGGAGCCTGCATGTTCTTTATTTATATACAGGAACTTCAAAGGCCTTCCATTGAATATTCTTTACCAAGAAAGAAAGAGAAAAGGTAAGAGCAGTTAGGCTGGCTCAGTTCCTAAGGGATATGCCCATTTCCATACTGCAATGAGGACTTACCTAGCAGAGCAGTAGAGGCGAGGCACTTGCATTGGAGGGTCTTAGAATTGCAGGGATGCTACAGGAAGTTCCTAATGCCAGCCCACTTCCTCCCAGGCTACCATGCCGAGAGAGAAGTTCCTCATGGATTCCATCGAAGGCTTCCCGCACAACTACGTGGCCCACGATATAGTTAAGGAGGGTTCATTTCTCCTACCTCCTCTTCTGCACTGAAAATTCTGTATCATATTAAGCTTCTCCTTTATGAATTCCCCTTCTCATTCATGTGATTTATGTATATGCTTGTCAAGGATTTTCCTACCATTAAATGTTACCTTTTTAAAAGCAAAATTATTTTTGTAATTTCTGATTCTACTTTAACAGCCAACACAGCATTGAAGAGATTTGACTCAATTAACACATATTGAATTAAATAATAGTTCCAAAGACATACTGAATATATTTAGAATGCCTGATATCATTTAAACTTTTTCAAATAAGAAAAATATTGGCAGAAAGGGTGATTTATGGTAAAAATAGATAACCCGATTACATATAAATGTATATTATCTTCTTTTATAGCCATTGAATCTAAAAACAATAGACATGGTTATACATGGGAAAATAAGGTGAGCTTATTAATTTGAAAATGTTTAAGTTTCTTCACATTCCCACATATTAAAATAAGTCTAGCTACATTACTAGGAGACATTTTATTAATAAAAGAACATTATAGTTTTTTTTAAATATAGGGAGTAACTAAAAAATGAACAGTTTTAATGATATGCTTACAAGAGTGCTATTGTTTAAGAATTATGGTATCTTCTACTCAAATATAGAAAACTAAAATTTTGATCTCAATAATTATTTTTCCTCAGTTTTTAAAGGCAAACTTTAATGATGGTTTTCAAAACAGTAAATTGCATAATTTTATTCAAAATAATTGTTAAGAATACTAATTTTACTGGAAACTTTCACTATTTTATTTAAACTGAGTCATGTAAAGGGTTGTGATTTTGCCCAATTTTATATTAATGTACTTTCTTGAACTCATAGGTCCTAATTTTTTTTTGGTCTGATTTTCAATTATCAAAGCCAACTGTCTTATTAATCCCAGCATAACTCTTCTCCTTGACAGGATGCCAAATCAAGTGGTTTGGACCCTCTAAAGACACAATGAAAGTAGGTACAGAGGTGTGAACTGTGTTTAACTTAATTCTGCTCAGGACAGGCAAATAGAATGATTAACTGTTGTTCACACAACTTTTAAGTCACGAGGCTCTTCTCAGAAGAGGTTTGCTGCTAACTGGATAATCACCAAGACTTATTCTTGTTTCTGGATGAAACCTGAGTTAAAGTTCACCACCTGTAAAGCTGCAAAACTATAAGCCCCTCCTAACACATCTGCCCTTAGTTTTAAAGACCTGAAAAATAAAATGCAAGAATCCCTTTGCTTTTGGAAATGACAGTAATGATGTGTGCACAAAGAGTAGCCATGTATATAATAGTCTCTAAATGTATATATTCACTTCCATTTTTTCTCTTGATATCTAAGGGAGATTATTACTAGGCAATTCTACACTTTTTCAAAGACTATTCATAAATATTACAAAATAAGAAAGTTACAAGGACAAATACACATCTGTTTCCTTTTGAAGAGATTAAAAAACAGAATGTACTTGTAACTAAGTTCATTTTCTGCTATTAAACATTTATCACACACTCATAATCAGTGCAGTTATCTATGAGGAAACCTTATTAAACCAGAAAATGAATACTGAAAAATATCGTAATTAAACACTATTTTAATTTACTTAAGAAAAATAGAATAAAAGACGATGGTACTGATGTTGAACTACTAATTGTATCTCCAATCACAATGCTGTAATCAGCTTTCAACAGTGTGCATGAATAACACAGTGCTAGATTTGAATTGTGATTAATAATTCAAAATATGTAAAGATAAGATTCCATCCAAAAACAAGTTGGACAGCATGAGTACTAGATGAAAAAAATGATCAGAAACAACCAGTCTACAATAGTTTGTAACTATCTTTTTCTGCTGGAATATATGTCATATTCTCTACACACACACACACACACACACACACACACACACAAATTTTCCATATTGATTTCTGAAACTCAATCTAATGTTAAGAAATTTGGCAACAATTTTTTATAAGTTTGAAGGAATCTTATTTTTCTTTGTTTTCTTATTAATAGTAAATAAGCCAAATATTAGACCAATGTTTAAGAAGGTTGGTAAGTGAACTATTATTGAAGATGTAGCCATTAGAATTTCGGGAAATTTTTCATTTGTGTGTGTGTTAACTTGTCTGATTTTTTGCATTAAGAACCCTGGTTTGAGTTGGAATACCTAGTTATTTTTCCCTACTGCTTCTAACATACTGCCACTAAAGAGTTTATAGGCACAGATGCATCTCAACAATATGAGATCAAGTGCATTTTATGTTCTTTGACCCAAGGACAGCAAACTTTTGTGGGTTTAGTTTTTGATGGGTAGATTTTTGAAAACCTATTTTTGCCAGGGAGTCTATAAAGTAACATCATTGAGAGTGTCAGCTTCCCTGACAAGATAACTTGAAAGCAGAATTGTGTGAACCAGAGGAGATTTTCATTCACCCCCGGCTCAGTGAATTTCACAAATAGCAGTTTAATCTGCAGGGTGTCCAAGCCAATAATAAGGGGAAGCTGAGTCAGGGTTTGAGCTAGGAAGATACAGTTTTCTTGCTTTTTCCTTTTTCTTTTTTTTTCTCTTTTTTGATCAATTTTGAACTTTTTAAGGAGCCACTTAAGTTTCCAATTTTCACACCTTTAAACATTTGAAATTTTCACAGGCATAATAAGGATTATATTGTCAGATCAAAGTTTTAGGGGATATTTGCTACTAACATTAAACATAAAATCAAAGCAGGTTTTATTTTTTCAAAAAGAGGATTAACATTCAAGAATAACATCAATTTATGCACATTTCTCCCCAAGTCAATTATCCTCCCTGAAAATACTTAATGTATTAATGTTAAAGGTATTCTGACTATAGCTATACAGAAACATTTAAAAATTTTACACAATAAATATAGCTTAATACTATGTAATCGGGGACAGAAGCTCTTTTACATGAGATATAAATCTCATATCTTGCAACTTATCAAATGTATGACCCTGGATAATTTGTTTATGTTCTTTAATATGCAATATCCTGACTTTTAAATAGTGACAGTTCCTTGACAGTGTGATTATAAAGATTTAAATAATTAACACATTTTATATCAGAAAAAATAAATTGTTATTAACAAAACAGAAATATTGCTGTCGATTATGTATTCTGAGGAAATATGAGAATACCACTACTTACATCAATTTTGAGAGGGTGCGAGGGAATATACCATAACAAATATTTATGATTAGGATCAAGAGTATGAACACAGGTTATATTTTACCATATTTGTGTGGTATAGTATTTGAAATTGGAAATCAAGATAAATAGAGTGACAAATATGGAAGGAACAAAACAATTTTGGAAGAAATAATGAAAGTAGCTCTAGATAAAAGTGGACAGGAATTTAAATTAAAGTTAAGTTCCTACAAAATAAGCCAATCCCCAAAAATCAAAGGCTGAATGTCCTCTTTGACCTGGGAATGCTGACACACAATAAGCAGGAGGGCAGGGAGGAATAGAAGTACTTTGGATTAGACAAAGGGGAATGAAGGGCAGGGGATGGAAATAGGAATAAAAATAGAATGATTCAGACATAATTTTCCTATGTTTATATATGAATAAATGACTAGAATGGGATCTTAATTAGAATAAGTTATCCTCCATGTATGTATAATATGTCAAAATACACTATTGTCATACCTAAAAAACAACGACAAAGAAAAAAATTAAGTTCCAATAGTAGTGTAGTCAAGGAGAATAGTTTCCAGTAAAAAAAGTTCACTATATCTGGCATGACTGAGGGAAGTCAAGTTCAGTGGAGGGAAGGTTGAGAAGTAAGATATTTTATGTCCTGTGTTATGATCAAGCCTGGCTACCTTTAATCCTTTAGAAAAATATTTTCATCTATTCAATGCCTCTCATAAGCCATGTTTGATGGCTGAAAAATAAGGAGAAATAAGGAACTAGAGTGGGTGTTCAAAGACAAAACTGTAAACTAAGACAAGAATTCAGGAGAGACAAGAATTTCAAAAGAGGTAACTGGAAAAACCAGGAAAAAATCAAATTGATGTGCCAGCTATCCTTCCACTTTGTGATTCTTAGCAATATTGAGAAGTTTGCTTATCTTTGCACAGGATAGGTGATTATTAGAGAAATTGATAAGTATATTCAAGAAACAGGAGTCTCTAAAAGCCTGGTAGATTTATGGGTCTTCATGTTTCCCATATAAAACTGATGCCTCCCCTAACGTAGAAGCTTAGGGAATTCCATACATGAAATCTCCTCACTGAGTCTGACATAATTTTCCCATGTACATATATATGAAAACAACACAGAGAATTCCACCATCATGTACATCCATAACAATAGGATTCTTTTTTTTTCTTTTTTTTTTTTTAATATTTTTAGTACCTTTATTTTCTTTTATTTGTTTTTATGTGGTGCTGAGAATCGAACCCGGTGCCTCACACTTGCACGGCAAGTGCTCTACCACTGAGCCACAACCCCAGCCCAAGAATAGGATTCTAATAGGATAAGATATATTCCTTGTTAGTATAATTATATCAAAATGGATTCTGCTGTCATGTACAACTAAAAAGAACCAATAAGAAAAACTCTACACTATATTAAATAATTTCTTCATAAGTAAGTGAATACCCATGTTTACATGTAGCACATCTTCAAAATATTTGTTTCCTTAGTCTTTTGCTTTGTGATATTGATGTTCTATATTCCAAATAAAATCTTTTCTCACTTTGAATCTTATTTTTTATTGATTTATATTATAAAATTGGAAAAAAATGAAAGAGAATAGAAAAGTTCCAAAGGATTAAATTAACCAAATTTGGCAAGGAAAGAACATCGCAGAAATCTTCAGATTAGTCATAATTGTGTTCTGGAAACTAGTCCTACTGAGGATAGTGTAGGATTTGTACAGCATCTTGATAAAATAAAATGAAAAAAAAAATGTGGCCAGAGGAAGTCATTGCTGGCTCTTAGACAATGTTCTTATTTTTTTAAATTAGAAAAGGATATGAACTTTGAATGTACTTTAAATGTTCTGTTTCAAGAAAGTTTTAAAAATTTGATTTTATAGGAGAAAATGAATAACCTTAAAGTAGTCTACAAGAAGACAGCAGTTTCTTTCTTTAAAAGTAGCAATACATAATGACATTTTGATTAGTTGGTAAATTAATATCAACATTTATTAAGAAAAATTAGGTCATAGGCCTTCACCAATGGAATCAGTGTCCCTATAAAACAAGCCCAAGAAAGCTCTTTCACCCCATCTACCACGTAAGGACATGTAAGGACATTCCTTTGGTTGTTGTCAGGCAGAGAAAGCCTATGTGACTAGTTTCCAAAAAAATTTCTAAACCCTGAATCTTAAATGGACTTCCCTGGGGAAAATATTAGCCACAAGCTGCTACATTTTCACTGGTGGAAAAGGGACCATGCCTGATGTGTGCTTTACTGGGCTGGGAGAGAAAGTATAGGAAACCCATCTTGAGCATTTCTCCAGATGCTAGTTTTTCCCCCTAACAACCTGCTAGTTAACCTTACTGTGTCACTGTAATAAACTCTAGTTATTTGTGAAAAAAAAATTTATAAAAGTTTGACTATTAGTATTGAAATTATCTTCTACAATATATAGTTTTTACAAAACAAAACAATTATCACAGCTTCATAATTTTTTTCCCTTTCTCTTGTTTCCATTGAGATTTTTTTCCTTCCCTCATCATTCCCTGTTTCTTAAATTCTTTTTCAGAGACTATGACCTTATGCCTACCTCATTCATCTTTTTACCTTTCTTTCAAAGCCACCTTAGAATGAGGTACCAGAGATTGAAACCAGGGGTGCTTAACCACTGAGTCAAATCTATAGCCCTTTTTATATTTTATTTTGAGACAAGGCCTGGCTAAGTTGCTGAGGTGGCTTTGAACTCTCCATCCTTTGTCTCAGCCTTCTGAGTAGCTGGGACTACAGACATGTACCTCATGGCACAGAAAAAAAATATATATTTTATTTCGTGAGCTTAAATCTCTTGAAATGTCTTTCTTTGTGCATACAGAAAGTAATGGACAATTTGGTCTCTAAGTCACATTAAATGTTAATTTGATTTCTCATGTATCTCAAAACCTATTTTCTATACTTAATATTTTAAACTTGTTTCTAAGGGATGAGAAGAAAGTAAAGATGAAGGGCATAGGAATATTCCTACTGGGAAATTACAAGCCCTTAGAATGGTGACACTCTTAGAACTTAGATAAAGTGGTAAAACAAGCTCTCATTTCTATTATATTGAATTTGAGGCAGCGGCATGCTGTTTTTGTATGAGCTAGGAGATAAGAGCAGCCCACTTGGGTAGGCATTTTGGGATGTTTAGGACAGACAAAAATGTGCTGGGAAATGATAAAACACTTATGTGTGAAAGTATATGTACCTGAGACTTCATTTACTTGTAAGTAATAAATATCTGACCCAAACTGGATAAGCCAAATATGGAGGAGGGTTAAGATTTAATTGTACTCAAAAAGCACAGAGGTAGATAACTTCATGCTAATCTATACATGACAACTAACGTACCCAAGACTTGGTGTCTCTTTCTTAGTTTAAGATTTTTACCCTCCTCAGAAATTGCTGTTTGAGTTCCACATTCTCTGTCAGAATATTGTAGAGCTTTGTCCTCCTACAGGAAGGAAGTTTCCAGTCCTTACACCTCACAGACACACACACAGTCACAAACACACCTAACCACAGAAATAAGTTCTTTTGGTTCTGATGGGCAAGACTTACCTAGTGTCTATCTCTAAATGGATCATGGTGACCAGAGGATTGGGAATTTGGTGCCTCTTAAGAGCAGGGAAGCCGGAAGCAAATTCTGAGGAGACAACCCATATGTCCCAACTGCGGCATCTGTGGACATTTTCCTTTTAGTTTGCAGATGATGAAATACATAGAATCATAGCAAAAACATGAATGTAGAGTAATACCTTGTAGGAAGGTACAAGTCCTTATATAGGTACAAGACCTGATTTATGCTGCCCTTTTGCCTTTTCCCATGGAGGAAACAGTAGAGAGTGCCAAATGAAGTTTAATGGTTAAGTTACATCAGTGTTTTCTACAAAATGAGTTATATTCAGCTTTTATTAGAATAGCTGATGACAGGAAATTGCAAATAATTTATAGTCAATTTGAGACTATTTAGTGTGTTTTAAAAACTAATTGCTTGACTTGAAAATTAACTAGGAAATTAGCGTCATATTATAAAACAGTTGATTATGGTCTTGTGGTTCCTCTTCCTTTCATGAAAGAAATTTTGATGTCTTTTTTTTTCTTCTTCTTCTTTTTTTTTTGAAGAGCAGCTTAGTTTCTAGTTCATGTAAATATACTTCTGTTCAGCTGGCCAATAAACTATTCCAACCACTTGCTGCTTCTTCCATTTTTTAAGCCCAATACTTTCTCTTTAATTTGATTTAGAATTTTTATATCCTTTCACTAATACATGGAATATAATGGCATTTAGATTCTGTCATGCAAAATCCTGACTGCATCTGCTATTTCAAATATCTTTCCTTACATCATAACAATGAATAATTATTTGGGGGTTTTTCTTATATTACCTAGGAAAAGTAGAAAAGATACATTGTTTATGATGATGAAAGTTATGGCAAAACACAAATCAAATTTGTGAGACTTGTGGTTATTTGATCATAACCTAACATGACTTGTGGAGAGGTAATCTGAATGTGTAACAGGCAAAAGGATGATGTTACAGTGGTAGGGTTCCACACTGGTGTCATAACACTCAGAGAAATCATCTCATAAATACTACAGATTTTTTCAGAAATTCATTTTAACTTTGATTTGATTTAATCTCTCCAATTAATTTAAGGATTATATTGTACCTCCTTTGTAAAATAGAAAATGAATCTGACCTGACCTGATAATCATCATATTATTAATCCATTACCAACACATAGAGCAATTAAGATAATTTAATAGTTTCTTGTTTGCTACTCACATGCTTTATAAGTCTTTAGCAAAAGTCCAATACTTATTACCCAGTTAGGTCACAATGTTACCTGAATTTCAAATTACATCTGAGGCACATTCAGATACCAATTAAAATGCTAGACTTAATAAAGTTTAAAGCTGCATTCTGAGTTTTGCATAAAATGAAATAATTGCGTTACTTTTAGAAGTAACATTCCTTCTTTCAGCATCTACTTCCATAATTCTGATATTCATATCTAGATTTTTTATTGTTGTTGTTGCTGGTTTTTGAACAACTTACTTATTATTACTTTTATTTATTTGTTTGTTTATATTTAGTGTTATTGATCCTATTCCCTTCTCTGAAGGCAAACCTAACATAAGAGAGTTAAAAAGATGCAAAAGAGTATTTTAAGGAATTTCAGTAAAGTAGAAGCTCCTCTTCAAAGTTTTCTTCTGGAAGAAGCTCCCTTTTCTTCTGGATAAAATGGAATAAAAAATTTGAAGTCTCAAGCTAATAATTTGAGAATGAAGCTAACAGAGAATGCTGTAGAAAGACAGAAATCAGGTTTTTATTTTTTGTTTTTTGGCATTATTTTTATTGTTATGTCAAGCAATCTCTAAAAAAAATTTTACAGAAGATATTTTCAATCCCACAAGCCAATGAACCAAATTCTTTTTTTATCTTCCTAATCTATAACTAGAGTCAATCTTCTCAAGACTGTTTTACCTCTTGAAGTAAATTTATATAAGTAAATTGCATACATGTTAAGTATATCATTCTATAAATTTTAATAACCTACATATTCCCCTATCAAGATATAACATCACTTTATAGTTATGTCACTTTCTACATAATCACCCCAAATATCAACAATTACAGATTTTCATAGTATAGATTAATTTTACTTGTTTGAAAATTTTGGGTAAATGAAACCAAAAAGCATAAATTTTTGTTTTATGTTATGAAAATAATGTTTTGAGATTCATCTATATTGTTGCATGGATTAGGAGTTTGATTATCATATTGCTAATTAGTGTTTCTGCTTTATGTACCCAAATCAGTTTTCTGTTCTTCTCTTGAAGCATTATTTCCAGTTTTTTTTTGCTATTTCTGATGAAACTACCGTGTGCATTCTTAGACAAGTGTTAGAGTAATAACATATTTTGTAACTTAAATTTGTTGCTTTTGTTGTCTCTTTTCTATTTCTTTTTTCTTTCTTCCTGTGTTATTTGTTTTATCTGTCATTCATTTTCTGCTTTCTTTGGATTTAATATTTCACATCATCCTATTTTTTTTTTTACAGTATCAATTCTATTTTTTTTTTTTTTTTTTTTTTTTTGTAGAACTGGGAATGGATTGTTTATGACAGGGACACTTTACCATTGAGCTATACCACCCACCCTTGTTATCTTTCAGTTTGAGACAGGGTCTTGCTAATTTTGCTGGGATTACAAGCTTGAGCCACCATGCTTGGCACTTATACTATTTTTGAAAAATACTCTTGGTATTTGCTTTAGAGTTAGCAATGTACACTTAGGACTAATATAATCCTTTTAAAATTTACACTGTACTGATTCAGGTGTAGTGGCTTCTAGTTTCTTTCTCCTTGCTCTTGTAGAACTGCCGTCATTCACTTCAATCACCCATAAAATGTGATTATCTGATGTACTGCTGCTGCTACTTTTTGAATACATTTATCTGGTCTATCAATTAAGATTAAGAAAAAAGGATTTTATGTTACCACACAATTCTCAGATATGCCTCTTTTTAAAATGTAAATACAAGTTTCAGACCTATTTCATTTTCCTTTTGTTTTTTTGAGAGAGCGGGGGAAGATACCAGGGATTGAACTCAGGGGCACTCAACCACTGAGCCGCATCCCCTGCCCTATTTTGTATTTTAATATAGAGACAGTCTCTAAATAAAGAAGCAGCAGAGATGCCTCTGCTTCTCCCTACTGATTCTCTCTCTTGCCTTGGGTGCGGCTATCTCTGCCATCCCCTCAGATATCCCCTTGAGTTGCCTTTTAGCAAATTTAAACTCACTTTGCCTTACTCTTTACTTGAAGGCACAGAAACTAATTCATTTCTGCAACAAAATTTGGTCCCTGTATACCTTAGACAATGATTTCAAATGACTGCTTAATGGCACTCTAGATCCCAACATTTTGAGGGACCTTTTTAACTTTTGTAAGCGCTTGGGGAAATGGAAAGAGACCCCCTATGTCTAGGCCTTCTCCTGTCTTCATTCCAAACCATCCCTCTGCTCTTCCTGTTCTTCAGCCCAGGTTCTGCTGGCTCTTCTTGACCTCAGGACCCTCCCCAAATCCCAGACTATGACCCTGCTGACAAACCCCCTTCCTATCATTTTTCACCTTCTGCTTTGACTCCTCTAAGACCTCCCTCACCTGCTTTCAGTCTACCCACTACTCACTCTCACAGGGCCCCGTCTACTCTGCCCACACCTCTGCTTCCCCTTCAGGAAGTAGCTGGGTTGGAGGGAGTAGTCGAAGTACATGTCCTTTTCTCCCTTATTGACATGTATGGGAAACAATTTGAGGTGACCTACATCTTGCCTGTGCCCCAGCAACACAAACTAGAAGCAAACCTAATTATCCATTTGGAGCACAAGAGATTCCCAAAAACTATCCTAACTGGGATCCAAATGATGAGCAGGATCTCTGAAAAATTATAGAAGGCCTTCAGGAAAATCCTGCTATTCTCATGGAAAGACTCAGGGAGACAATAAAAACACACCACCCTAGATCCTGAAACCACAGAGGACCACTCACTTTTAAAGTATAAATTATCATTCAGTCAGCTGCAGACATTTGAAGAAAATTACAAAAAATGGCATATGACCCTGATCAAACCTTAGGTGATATCCTGCAGCTTACAACTTTCATTTTTTTTTTTTTCATAATAGAGATCATTTAAAAAGGACAGAAAGAATGTAAAAACAGGAAAAGACTGAAGCACTAGTCTTGGCCCCAGTAGGAAATAAGCTTTCTGGGAGGAAAAAGAAGGCCAAATTCTTCCACAGAGGTACAACAGAGCCCTAAGTCAATTCTAATGGCTCTTGCAACTCCAATCACCACGTGAGCCCCAGGTATGCATCTCCTGCTTCTCTGTAGGGAGCCAAGAGCTCCATTTCCTCTTGGATACTAAGGCTAGCTTTTGTGTTCTCACCTCTTACCCTAGACCTCTTAGGGATATCTGAACAGCCTATTACCAAAAAGTTTACTCTTCTCTGAGTTATGAGCAGGCTTTGGAAGCCTTTAATACAATTAAAATGGTGCTTTATTTTGAGCCCCTGTTCTCAGCCTACCTATGGAGCAAGATTTAACCTGTTTGTCACTGAGAGACGAGGAATAGACCTAGGAATGGTCACACTAAAGAATGGACCTGCTTAACAGCCAATAGCTTATCTCAGTAAAGAGTTTAGTAGCTTGGTTCTCAAAAGTAATGAAAAATAAGGTATCATAATTTTCATTCAAACCTGTCTGATTATCAACTGGGGGTGGCGAGGGTGTTAAAACACCTTAGGCATGAGATTTCTGTTCAAGAATAGCAGTTTCCCCCAGGTTCTTCCAAATCTCAGCCAAACTTACATTGAAATGTAAATGAAGAAGCCTGCAGGCTCAATAGGAGACTAGTCTGAGACCCAAAGTGGGGGAAAAAAAAGAAAAAGTATCTTTTAATTTGGCTAGCCTGAACCAAAACTGTATGGTGATTTACTAAAATAGTTACTAGCCACATAATTTTTTTAGGACTCTTGCTTTTTCTTAAATTCTATACATTTTTTTGAGCTCATAATTTTAATCCTACACATCTAGGTTAATGTTTCTCTGATCAGTCCTATTTTTATTCAGTGATGGAGTTTTTTAACATCTGTACCATTGCAATGAAAATTCACCTGCAAGAAGCTATAAAGCCGTTGCTATTGTGTTATGTGTGCACACTTGTGTTATGTGTTGTTATGTCTATACATGTATGTCCATATATCATGTACATGATATCAAAATTGACAATGAGCACTCATAAATTAAATCTAATTTAAAAAAAGAATCCAACTGCCTTTAATTCATATGAATTAAGAATGTTCAAGCCAGGCACGGTGGCGCATGCCTGTAATCCCAGCATTTGGGAGGCTGAGACAAGAGAATCGTGACTTCAAAGCCAGCCTCAGCAACTGGTGAGGTGCTAAGCAACTCAGTGAGACCCTGTCTCTACATAAAACACAAAAGAGGGCTGGGGATGTGGCTCAGTGGTTGAGTGCCCCTGAGTTCAATCCTTGGTACCAAAAAAAAAAAAAAAGAAAGAAAAAGAAAGTTCAATTTAAATTGGGTAAACAGATAAAAGAAAGATGTCTTTAAAATTACTTAACTACAAGTCTCTAGGTGGTCAAAGAACTAATAAAATGTTAATGTCCATAAAATGTCTAATATCCATTGTTTGTAGAATTTTTTTCAACAAGAGAAAAATGGCTAATACAAGTCAACAAGGTGAGGATGACTAATATTTTTCAATACACTTGTCTAATATCTTGGTTTTTATAATAAAAATAAGTAAATTAGATTTGACATGAGATTAGTCATAAATGCGTTTGTTAGAGACATCTGATTAATTTACAAAATTGAAGTGCTAACATTTAAATATAAGAAAGTATTCTTAACTCCTTGAATTCTATGAGGTAATATACTAAACATTATTGGTGTTTTCATAAATTGGTAAATGAAGAGAAAAGGGTTTAAAATTGCTTTATCATCACTGAAAACAATGTTGCTAGGAATTTAAAGTCCCAACAGGTATAATTCTATATACTTGAGCATTGTGTTTTCATGAAATGGTGAACAGACGTGTTTCTATATACAAAGGTTTATACAAGATTTCTATATATTAAGGCCCAAAAGTTTATACTGTTTCAATTAGAGTACTGTAAATAACATAAAGTATTTCTTCTCATTAAAATGGAGTAATTTGTCTAAATTCAGAAATTTACAAGAATTGTTTCTGATGTGAACAGAAGAAGGATTTAACAGATGGGAAAGAAAAATTAGAAGGTTCTAGGTATGAAAACTATATTTAATAGAAGGAAAAGAAAATGTTTCTTGGTAAGAAAGCATATGTGTGATGAAATAAACAAGAAAGTTTAAGTAAGTGATAAAAAATGTCTGTGTCAGTAATGAATGAACTTCAAGTTTTTCTGTAATAAGTTAGTTTTATATATAAATATGTATATATATACTGTCATATATATATATATGTCATATATATATATATATATATATATATATATATATATATATATATATATATAAAACAATCTGTCAAAGGTATTTAAGGTTTTTCCCTAAGGTCAAATATTAATGCACTGATATAAGCCAACAGTTTAATATATATGATAAAATGTCAAGGATTTCCTAAAACATTAATTTACTAACATGATGTCTGTTAAGCTTTATTCTTTAAAATAATTAATCTTGAACGAATTAAGTTTATACAACAGGTTAAACAACAACTGTTATTTTGGAGTATTGTACTATGTTACAAAGTATAGGTCTTTCTTTACAAAAACATCAATGTAATTATGGTGCTATTACTCCTATTTGCATATCAAATGTGTTCATATCTTCCAGGTATAAAATCTTTAAAGGTTTAAAAGAGCATTTTATCAAGCTGGTGTTCTCCAAACTAAAGTTGTATGGTAATTTTAGACTTACGGAGATAACAAATTTTATTGGATTTGTTTATATCATTTAATGTCCTATGATGGAACCTATTATCAATAAGAGATAAAGTTTTATGATACTTTTTACACTGGGGTAAAATTCAAATGTATTTTTAAGTAAGTGAGGGCCTAATATATTTAAAGTTTAATATTGTGAGACATGTAAACATTTTCCTACTTTTTCACACAAAAGGAAAGTTAAAAGCCCTCTCAGCCTTTCTTTAATTCATGTTTTAGATGTAATACCATATTGTGTTAGCTAACATTCATGTGGACTCAAGTAACAATATATATAAGCTTTGTAAAATGATATTTAAGAAACAAGGTTAACTCCAGAACTAGAGCATTTCACCTAAGATTTGTGAGGAGCCCCACCTTATCTGAGATAAGGCCCTGTCTCCCACCTTACTACATGTTAAAATGGCTTCAAAGTAAGCCAGATTTCAGTTCTTTTAAAGTTGTGTGTTCAAAAGATTGATTTTGTTGTAACAATTACTAGGATCTCAAATGGGATATAATGTATAACTCAGCCAAAATTCAAGATAGCTATTACACAAACTAAATATGTTTTTACTTTTGTTAATTTCATTTTGTATTTCCCTTAAACTCTATGATTGTTGCCTGTTAATGTTTTGCACAGGTACTGCTTCAAGAACACAAAACCCCGGTTAATTTAAGATAAATAAGTCATCACCTATAGGATAGATAGAAATTGAAGTTAAAGCCCAGTAATTTTACCTTAAGACTGATGAGATTGGCTTTCTGGGTGCTTAAGATCAAGATTTAAAAATTAAAGTTAAATTAAAAGGCCCAAGAAAACCAGTATTTGGCTCTTGCCCTCTGAGTCAGCCTGAATCCAGGTAACAAGGGAACTTCTCTAAAGAGCTTTTCAACTCTGGGCCACATAGCCTCCCAATCAGGGAGATTAATGAGGCCACTGGAGAATGGAAAGCCAATCGGTACCCTTGCTATGAAGAGGAGGGTCACTGGAGAAAGGAGACCTCCTTGATGCTTCCAAGGGAAGCCACATGGTCAGCAAAACCTCAAACCATCCTAGTGCAAATGGCACTAGTAGAGCGAAGAAGCTGCTCTCAATTTCTCCAAGAGTGACTCCCATGGGAACTCAACTGACTCTTAACAATAGATAGGAACAAGAGTCAGTTTGACGTGCTTCATCTTAAACACCTAGCAAAAACAGTTAAACCAAAACACAGCCACTCCTGGGCATTTAAAAAATACTTAAATGTAAGTTAAGACATACACTTGTATTAGCTCCCAAGAATAAATAAGACTGGAGGCTACAAAAGAGAGATTTTGGGGCAGGAATATCTAATAACTATCAAGAGAAACTGCCAGAGTCAGAAGTTTTTAGTCAGTTTATGGCCTACAGATCTTCCTAACCTACACAGGTAGACTTCATGTTTGCTAGTATAATTATCTAGCCCTAAATACCAGAATAAAGGGCTTTCTACTAAACACAGAGATCATATCAATAAAAAGATATTTTATAAAATCAGATGACATTAAATAGCTTAACTACATCTTATGAGGATGTACATCTGTGACATTAAAAATTAAATATTGTGTTTACATTCCTTATCCTCTCCAGCTTTGTTATGGGGACAAATTATCAACCCTTACATCTCCTGATGAGAGATTATTGACTTCCATCATCTTCATGATACTCATTGACATGTTCCAGATCCTGCAACATTTATTTTGTTACTCACATCATTTTTTTTTCCTCTCTCATAGAAGCATACACCCCAGATGACTTTACAACCTGTTCTTCCCCAACCAAACTTGATCTGACTCAACTTCTAAAAGGGAACTCGAAGCTGCTTGCCCCACCTCACGTTGCCCCCTCTCAGCCCAAGAAGCCAGAGTGGTCATGGTCTTATTTCCTAACAGCAGTAAGGAGTTCCAAAATTAGAGAGGGGGATAAAACCAGAATTAGACAGGCAATAAGTATAGATAAGTAAATCAAGTCAAGTTGAACCAAGGAGATTCTGAAGGGCTCTGCCTTCAGAGCCCTTCCTCCACCCTTGAAGACCACCATCCCTGCTCCCCATATCTATAAAAACAAAAAGGGAGGAATATTGGCATTAGATCCACCGTTTTAGGTTGGGAGTCATTTTATCTAGGAACCCCTAAGTTTCAATCCTGAGGCAATGCTGCTCAGCTTCCAATAAGACATGTAACTGCTAAAAGTTTAACTCATCCCTGCCTGGGTCGCAACTCCCAAACATGCATGTGGAATTCCTCCTGCAGGTTATAAAACTGCTCTGTGAGTGCCAACGTGCTGCTGCTCTCCTTGAGGGACAGCTTTGTTGTTTTTTTCCTTGATACTGACAATAAATCTCTGGTGTGAGATTCTGGCATGTGGTGTGGTCTTTGGACTCTGTGTGCACTTTGCGAGTATCCTTTCAAGGTCTGCTAGTAAAAAAATGCCCTCAATATTTGTTTATTGAGAATCTTGGTTCTTATTTCAATTTTGAATGATAATTTTACTATATAAAAATTTCTAGTTTTCATTTTTCTTTCATTCTTCTTGGTTTGCATAATTGTGCCCACCACTTTGTAAATAATCTCTTCATTAATTTTTTTCCATTTAACTCTGAGTATGTCGTAGTGAGAGGTACTAAGATCCTGATTAATGCAAGCACAATAAACAAATGCTAATTCCATTTCTTCTTCAGAAGTAGTTTTACTTTAAAGCTAATGTACCTGGCACTTCAATTAAGATGATTTATGAGACAAAATTGTAAAGTGACTCTATTTTTTCTATTGTTCTTTTGAAATGTGTTCTGAACAACTTGTTCTTTTCTTGTAGAAGATGAAAACTTGAGTGGGCTCCATGACTTTTATGAACCCTCAAAATTGAAATTGCTAAGTAGTCTCAACTTAGCAATTAAAATAGGTAGTCTCTGTTACCTCAAAACTTTGAATTTGATTTGACACTGATGTGTCTCCTGCATAGTCCTGCTGTTCTTGGGAAGCCTAGAGTGCAGAGATACAGTGTGGGAGGTGTGTGCCTTCTCTCCCATAGACACTGACTCCCCCTTTTCTTTCCACATCTAACATCTGACCCTTCCATATTTGGAGAACAAAGAAGTAAAGAAAGAAAGAGCCACACAAAGCTTCATATTCTTCTGATATTGAAGTAAGAACAGAGGTCAGGCAGTTAGTGTAGATAGATGATCAGGTCAGGAAGATGGCAGCTGAGTTGAGTCAGGAGGATGGAAGCTGATTCAAAGGGAATGGGATATTCTTATCTTTAGGACACAACCCTGGACTCCTGGCCAAAGTCATCTTCCTCTGGGGTACTGAAATGCTAATATCTCCAGAGCCCTTCCACTTGCTGCAACCAGTAGTCAAGGTGACCTAATTCCAGGAAATTTTTTCTCCCCATCACGGGCTGTTAATCAATATCTCCTTGGCCCACCTTTTGGTCATGGGTCACTTTTAGTCACAGGTCACATAGGCAGGATGTGGGGGAAAGGCCATGAGAACAAAGAAATTCTAAAATGTATAAAAGGGGAAGGATACACTTCCTTGGATCCAGCTTTGTATGCCAATCCTGGATCACTTTCTCCCAGGAGAAGTCTGTTACCATCCTTTAAATAAAACTTGCTCCTGGGCAGAATGGTGCAATCCTGTAATCCCAGCAGCTCTGGAGGCTGAGACAGGAATATCATGAGTTCAAAGCCAGTCTCAGCAAAAGGTAGGTGCTAAGCAACTCAGGGAGACTCTGCCCCTAAATATGGCTGGGAATGTGGCTCAGTAGTTGAGTACTCCTGAGTTCAATCCCCAGTATCCCCAAAATACATACATACATACATACATACATACATACATACATACATAGGTAAAACTTGCTTTCTATACTTGCCTCTGCATGTTCAACTCAGCCCTGATTGATTCCCATCACTGGTGATTAACCTTTCTATGGATAAGCACCTACTTAAATTCAAATGTTGTTTGGGTTTTTTTTTAAATTTTTTTTCTCAAACTTTCACTCATGTTTCAGGGAATGTCTACCTGTGGCTTCCTTGATGTGAGTGATCATTTCTTCTGAGGGGGCCATATTTTTCACCTCTTTCTGCACTCTCCAGGCAGCTAATAGTAACTCCAGCATCTTTCTGCTGAGGTCTATTAACCTAGTTGAATGGTCCTTCTGTAACAGGATAAAAATAAACCGTTCTCTCTGGGTTGACTGGATTCTGGTTCGTGGAAATCATCCCTGTATTCTTTCAAATTAAAAAAGTAATAAATCTTTCAAAATATAGTCATTCCTTTTTAGAACTGTATATTTCATTGTTCAATCTCTTGTCTTTCAGCTTTTGATGTAAATCAAACATCAGAGTACTGGACTTCACAAACTCCACAGAATAAAAATTAAGGTCTCAGAGGGTTTTCCTAGAATTCTTTTTCTTAGGTTAATGGTAAAAATAAAGAACCTCCCACTATTGAGTGAGGGGAAATTCATGGAATTGCTCTCACTAATAAATTAAAAATATTTCCCCTGACTTGGTCATCTATTTCTTGTCCTTTTCTGCTATAGATGTGGATGAAAGTGTGGCCAATCACTTTGGAATATGGTGTTGAATTTCTTTTAGATCTCTTATGGTAAATTTCCATTTAACAAGCTGTTATATTTCTATCTTTTTGTCATTGCCACATTCTGTATTTCCCCTCCCCACTCTCTACTCCTCCCTAATCTCTTCTCCTCCTTAATCTCAGGGGAAACAGGATTACCTTTTTTCCCCATCCTACACATTTATCTGTTCTTGAGTACTCACCTACTATGGGAACAAAGTAATCCAGACTTTGGGGATGGTACCAGAAGATCTGAGAAATTATTATCTCCCATATTAACAAATGAATTACAACTCCAATTGAGAACACATGGTATGTAGCCTTTCAATCCCCTCTTTAAAACCCCTGTTCCTGCTGATGGGCACAATCACAATCCCTGGGACAGGCATGCTGAAAAATGTAGACAATAGGCCTCAAAGGAACTTAAATTTTTGTTCCCCTACAAGCCCTCCCACCCCACCTTAAAGTATCCTGCCACCAAAACTTCTCCCAAGACCTGGCTCTGCTATAAAACCCAGACCCTCATGGTGGCCCATTGCCATTTTGCCCCCAAAGATGTGCCCCTCCAGTGTTAAATAAAACATTGGTGGTCCATGAGATCTGCCTCCATTTTTCTTTTTCTTTTGTATTCCCTTCCATGTGCTTTCAAGTTCGCTGTGTTTCTCCTTTGCTAGTAAAGCAATAAACCTTCTTTTTTCTTTTTCTCAAAACTGTGTCCTTGTTATTGGATTGACATCAGGGACCAGGAACAAGTTTTTGGTAACAAAATAAGATGATTTCTTTACTTATTTAAATAAAGAAAAATGGAATACATTTTTTATGGCTTTCTTACACTTTCTTCATATTAGTGCTTTTTTCACAATATACTGGAATGTTTCTTCAAATATTTGTCAGGTACAATTTCCCCTCAGGTTTTTGGTAAAACTTGAATTCTCTTCTTTCTCTTGTTTGAGTCAAAACATGATGACATATGAGAAAGAAACAGTGAGAATGAAGATATTTCCCTTTTCTGTTCTTTCTTATCAGTTTGTTCTGAAATCACCTCGACTGCACTTAACCCAGAATTTATTCATATCAGTGGACTCCAATACAGAATCAACAATCAATCTCTCTCCCTCTTGCTTTCTCTCTGTGAGCAGATTGCTTTGATTGTAACATGTGATTTGGGTATTTGGGTGACTACCTTAATCTGCAGCTTCTTCCAGGCACTAGTCTCCTAGACATTCATTCTTGATCTCTTTGACTTCATCTGTCACCAGGTTACTCGTACCTCATTGATTTTTCATTAGAAAAGTCACAAGAAATTTTGGAAAGGGATAGATAGTGTTAATGCATTATGTACAAGGATAGGGTTGCCAGATGAAATATAGAATGCCAAGTTAAAATTTGCATTTAAAATAAACATACTTATACATTCACTGTTTATATAAAATTTAGATTTCACTGGGCAACCTGTATTTTGTTTGCTAAATCTGGCACTCCTACACAGAGAGAATTATTTATTAAGAATAATTTTACCTCAATATAATCATATTTAGTATATGGCTTTCCTCTAGTCTTCCCTAAAATGCATTGCATCCAATCTTGTATACTTCTATTTAACTAGTTTCTATACATTTTCTCCTTTCTATATGTGTTTAATATTATATAAAGACCTCCAAACACTGTGGCTATAGAAAAAAATAAACCATTAATCAACATAATTTATATAACTAAACCCTTTCCTATTCATTTGTGGTCTACCATCAAATTCTTTGCATAGTCCTCATTAATAAGCTAGTTACTTTTATTAGTCACCTTATCTCCATTTTTAGAGAAGTATACAAAATGTTAAGAGATCCAAGGATCAGCAAAACAAACAGCTATCAACAGATCTATCCTTGACTGGGAGGCATAGCCAGAGGCCAGTGATATCTGAAGCCAAGGATGAAAAACCATCCAATGAGCAGTGCCAAGGGTACAGAAAACATCTTCTGCTGCAAATGTGGCTTGGCACAGGATAGAGGGGATGACTTTACTCTGATTTCCCTCTCCTGCTTTCAGGACAGTGATATCTCCCCTTATCAAATACCATCCAAAGACCCAAGGCAGGGGAGATGAATTTCATGGGTGTCATCCTAAAGATTAGAGAAAATTAATCTGGAGAAAAATCAACTTAAAATAATCAATAAAAGAGGAAAAATATTTAAATATTTAAATCTATCCATAAAAAGACATAGAAACATTTTTAAAATATTAAACAAATAATTACGGATGTGAAATGAATAATGGATATTGACCCAATTCTTTAAGCACTTAATTTAACTTTCTCCATGAGTAGATGTATGACTGTAGGCTTGAGGAAGGAACTTACTATCTTGTAAATATATGTTTTAATGATAATATTCTGTGATATAAATGTGAAAATGAGAAGTTTCTGATATTTTTAGTGGAAGTATAATTTTATCCAACATTTTGAGAAGCAAATCGCCATGGTGTATCAAATTGCCATGTGTCTAAACCCATATTTTGAAAGTCAATGTATAGGAATTAATTCTGAGAAAATCACCAGACAAATGCATATGGTTATATAGATACAAAGATTTATAGATAGATATATGAGAATATTCATTCATGGTTATAAAACTTGGAAGCAACTTAAATATGAAAATAAATTTAATAAAGTTATACAATATCTACAAAATACTATGTAGTCAAAAGGATTTTAAAAAGATGGATGTGTATGATACATACTTAATTAAAAGCAATTATGTAGACCTTGACTTGAATTTTCTTTACGAAAAAAAATCTAGCTTTTTCATAAGCCTAGAATTATGCTGAGAAAGAAAATCTGATAGTAAATATCTCTGAGTGGTGGGATGACAGGTGACTTTCACTTTCTTCTTTACACAATGAGTTTTTAAACTTCCATTATTTGTGTTATAATGTATATGTAAGAAATGCACCTGACTTTGGTATGCACTTGAAAGAGCTCTGACAAGGGAGTACACTTGCTTACCTATCACAACAGCTAAGATATAGTATGCTACCCTCATCTTAACACAATTCACACCTACATTTGATAACCAACTCCTCCCCTCATCCCAATCCCTATGAACTACTGAGCACACTGCTCCTATGGTCTTCTTTTTCCAGAATGACACTTAAATGGAATCATAGGGCATGTGGCCTTTTGTGATTGGTTTCTTTCACTTTGTGTAATGCGTTTGAGATTTCTTCCTGTTTTTGCACGTGTTAGTTTATTCTCTTTTATTGTTGAATAGTCCATTATATGGCTTTATCATAAATTGTATGTCCATTGATTAGTGGATGGAGAATAGGGATGTCTCAGCTGGGGCTTTTATGAAAAACACTGCTATGAACAGTAACTTTCAGAGTGTGTAGGCAAATGCATTCACTACTCTTCCGTAATACCCAGCAGAAGGTCTGGAACATATGATAATCACAAATGTAAATTTACTTAAAAACCTGCTGAAATCTTTTCAAAGTAGCTGTACTATTTTGCATTTGCACGCACTATATATGAGAATTACGGTATATTTCTATTAGGCGACAGAATATTTTTATGATAAAAAAGTTAGGCATTCAGTTTGGGAGCAAACATATAGATGCCATTAACAATATGATAGTCTTGATATGAAATAAAATAATAGATGGCCAAATAAATTAAGACAATCTGAGGGCAATATTTATATCTTAATAATAATTATTGTACTAGTGATTCCTATTCACCAATTCTTAATACCTTATGTCTGGTACTCAATTCACTACTATCATGGAGACACCTAGAAGTCAAACAATGTTTATTCCCCTGAGTCTGGTTCTCCAATCAGGATTTAGCGTCTTTCTGATTGTGTGACTCTTCGGTGTTGATTTCTGTTTCTTTGGTTCTTTCTTCCAGCAATAGTCAGCACAGTTAAGGCTCAGGAATTCTTTCCCCTTATCAATTCTTATAAGCATTCCTAAACTTTAATTATGAAAAAATTCACTGCTTTATTGCCATCTGCTTTGCCTCCATTTCCATTTCAAATTCTTCTTTTGTTAATCAATCTTCAGAGAAATGATTCAATGTTCTCACAGTCTGTAAATGAAACTAGTATACAAAATGCTATATGGGTGAAATCTGCACTTCAATATTATTCTACTTTCCTATGACTAAGCAGAGTACATTTCAATTAAAAAGGGAGAATATTGTGGTAAATTATAGAAGACTTATTTGTTTTCTTCTCTCATCCTTATTTATTTAAGAATTTACTCTTTGTTTAGTATTGACACTGAGTTTCTTATTCATGAACTGATATGTAGAATAAAATAAATAACCATAAAAGAAAAAAAGTCTCAATTACTTCACCACTCAGATCTGTGGTTTACTCTACCAGTTAGTAAATGCTGCTTTAAAATTAATCATTGTCATCTCAAAGGGACTTTGAAAGGTCATGCTGACCATGTCTTTGTCTCCAGTCAGTGTCACTCCTAATTATTGGGGGCAATGCAGCAAAATAATTTTTAGAAACAGATAAAACCATAACATGTAACCTATAACTTGCCCTGTAATCATCAACCAAGCTGTACTTGTATAAATTACTTTTATTGAGTTCAGAATACATTTTATTAGTGCTGTTCCCCTTCTATGGGATAGAATGCATATGGCTAATGTATTAAGTAAAATTGCTTATAGATGTACATTTTTATGACTTTTTAAATGTTAATGTATGGCTTGTTAAATGTTAAAGTAGTAAATAGCTTCTAGGAGCTCATATATACTAAATTTCATTTTGTAACCCTCAGCATTTAAGGAAAGAATTCACAAGATATTTGTCAAGCTAAGATTTTTATAAACTTGCTGGTTTTAATATATGATTCCACAAAAGAAAGTAAGGTAATTAGAAAATAATGTCAATGCCATATTAAAACAGCCACTGTCACAGAACAGCAAGCATTGATTGTGAAAGAAAAATGTTGTAAAATATAATAATTACGAGTTTTAGCTATTGCTACAAACTAAGATAAGCTTTCATGGTCATTATACCAGATCTATGCTCATCTGCATAGGGCTTCTTACAATTCTTATTACATTAAAAATTTATTATGGATAAATACAGTGAATATTTTATCACACATGACACAAACCATAATTGTAGAATGAATGAAATCAGAGATTAGAGCATTTTAAAATGTTTAACCCCACGGTCAGCATTGAAGGGTTGGGTTTAGTTTAACTGTATACACTAAAAAAATAAAAAATAAAAAATGCAGCTAAAATATAATCACTGAGACTGAGAATTGAGGCCCAGATTGTGTATTTTAAAAAGCTGATCCATACATTTTTGATATGCCCTTTACCTTTTGCCACATATGCCATTTACATATTGTATATGCACATATATATACTGATACTTAGTGTGTATATACATATATATATATCAATACTTAGTATCAGAATACTGATAGTTAGAATTTTAAAGATTCATCTATGTTAGACAATGAATAGTCGAACTAAAATCAAAACCATGTTTATGCCTCATTTATACATGAAAGTAAAGGGCAGTTGGAATCAAGGCCATATGAACAGGGTACCAGCAGAGTGAGTATCCACTTCTTTCCAATTCATAGATCTCTCCAGGCAGGGTCATTAATAGAACAGGTGAGATAACCTTGACATGTAATTTCATGTTGTTTTTTTTCCTACTTTGTTGTGACTGCACCAACCTGCTTGACTCAAAAAAAACAAAACAGAACTTGACTTAGAGTTCTGAAGGCTACAAATCTAAGATGAAGCTGTCAACAATGTTGGTTCCTTCTCTCTTTCAGCTAATGGTCCTTTCCTGCTTTACTGGCAATCTTCTGTGTTCCTTGGCTTGACTACCCTTCACCCTAATTTCAGCCTTCATGCTCACATTTTCATGTTCCCATGGCATATCTGTCTTTCTCTCCAAATTTCCCCTTTGAATATGGGGGAATTTAACTTGATTAAGTACCCTGTTTTCAAGGTCCAAATATGAGATTTGGGGCTTCAATATATCTTTTATGGGGAAACAAATCAATCCATAACAAATACCTACCAATAGCCTGTAAGAGAAGCAGAGGATTATCATACCCAGGAGCTCCTTTCTAAATATAGGTTTAACCTTTTCCAACAACAAGTTCAAATGCTGTATATTCATGACATCATCTTATCTCTAAGCAAACAAACCTTCCAAACTTTACCTCTGTTTATAATCCTGTAGCCATTCCCCTAACCATCATCATTATTTTAAGGATCATTATTATGAGATTTGATTGTGTATATTGAAGTATATCACAAGTTTTGTGGCACATATGAACAGGGAAAATGTTACAATAGTGAAGCAACTTGGCATATTCATTTTCTCTCACAGTTATCCAATTTTTGTTTGTTTTGCAAAAGCAGCTAAAATTTACTGAATTGGCATAAGTCCCATATATGATACAATTTTATTAGCTGTAGTCTTTATGTCCTACATTAGATCTCCAGAATTATATAATCCAACATGTGGATTATATAATTTGTATATATTGTATCCTCTGATACAAAGTAGGTTAAATTAATTAATTTTTGGAAAACACTAGAGGCTTTCTAGACTTTATGAAAAGTCTAGAAAGCCTCTAGTGTTTGTACTAGAGTATCCTACAAAGTATACTACTTTGTATCCTCCAGTAACCCCTTTTTTTCCTATGTATGTACACTTGAGTTTTTTTCTAGATTTTACATATAAGAAAGATAATACAACATATTTTTTTGTTTCAGTGTTTGGCTTATTTCACTTAGCATAATGTCCTCCAGGGTCATCTAGGTGTGACAAATTAAAAGATATTGTTCTTTTTAAGGGCTGAATAATATTCCCTTGTACATATATATCATGGGTTCTTTATCTTGTCATCTGTCATTGGACACTAAGATCATTTCCATATCTTTTCTATCATGAATAATGTTGAAATGAACATGGGAGAGCAGATATGTTTATAAGATAGTGATTTAATTTTATATGGTAGTTCTAACTTGAATTTCTTTAGAAACATCATAGTGTTTTCCACAAAGGCTGCACAAATCTACCTTCTCAGCTACTGTGTGCAATAATTTCCTTTTGTCTACACCTGTGCCAACAGTTGTTATCTTATTAAATTTGCATTTAAAAACAATAGCATTAGCATAATAAGGAGGTATAATTTACTGGGTTATGAGTAATCCAACTTGAAAGAGGCCTTTAAACTCATTTATGAGCTATCTAATAAGGCATATTGCTCTCCCTTTTTTATATGGTCACTTCTGATTAACTCTTTTCATAAAGTCTAGAAAGCCTCTAGTGTTTTCCAAAAATTAATTAATTTAACCTACATTATTTCTAAAAGTTAACTGTTTTGCCTTTTTGTTTTGCTAGACAGTATTTTTTATTTTAGTTTGAAATATATCATTTCTTCCTATTCAATACTCCTTACTTCTTTAACTTATATAGTAGTTTTTCTCCCTCTTTATTTAAAAATTATCTCTGGTCTCAGAATTGTTTTTTCCCATGGCTTCACATATTTGTTTTCTCAAATAATCCCATTTACTCAGTTGATTCCACTTGACAAGAAAAACACAAAAGATTGGCCCAGATTCTTCACCTAGATTATTTGGAGCCCTATTCTAGGACTTGTGAACTTGAGACTAAATTTTCTGTCATTTATTCTTTCACCAGGAACTGTTTTTTCTGATATTACTTAGAAAATTTTCAGCTGATAATAGCAGAAAATCCAATTCAAAGTATTTAAACAATATTGAAATTCACTACTGTAAATATCAAAACAATGTAGCTCTAACATAAATTAATTGAACAACCCAATGACCTCATCAAAATTTTTCCATTATCTCATTCTGACACCCTTACTGTTGGCTTCATCTCTGGGTTTGCAGTAAAATGGCTATCTCATTTCAGGGCATCTTATCAAGACATAAAGATATCCAGAGACAGAAATAAATGATTTCCCTCAATGTGTTTAATTTTAAAGGCAAGAAAACCTTTTTAAAAAACATTGGTTAACTTTTCATCACTGGCTAGAACTACAACCTATTCCAACTCCTAAACTAATCACTATCAAGGGAACTAATTCCAGTACATTTGGTTAAAGGCCAGACATGGGAAAAAAAAAATTCCTATGGTTGAAAAAACATACACCTTCTCACAGTCCTGAACAAAAACCACACGTCATAAAAACCAGCATCTGTTAAGAAGGAAGAACAAATGATGGGTGGATTTTTGTAAGTTTCTGCTAATCCTTCAATAGGGAGAGCAATATCCCTTATTAGATACTTCATAAATGAGTTTAAAGGCCTCTTTCAAGTTGGATTACTCATAACCCAGTAAATTATACCTCCTTGTTGTGCTAATGCTATTGTTTTTAAATGCAAATTTAATAAGATAATAATTGTTGGCACAGGTGTAGACGAAAGGAAACTACAGCACACAGTAGCTGAGCAGGTAGTTCAGATAGTGCACCACAGAGAAGCACAATAAAAGATGGAGAGTGACCTGGTTGTTTTCAGGTCCTGTCTCCAGCAGGTCCCGAAGCCTAACCACATCTCTTCTCATTCCACAGTGTGTTTGGTCTTGTGGCCTTTTTCTCTTTTTTTGGATTGTAAGAGATTATGAATGTTTCTTTGTTCCAAGTCTAGTTAAAATAGAGTTCCTGTCACTTGCAACAAAACGAATATACATCACCATATTGTGATTTTATTTAAGAAATATTTATATTTGTCATTTTTTTCACAGCTAGAAATTTTCTTCTCCTTTTTTTAAAATATTTTATTTTATTTTTTTTTAGTTGTAGGTGGACAGAATATCTTTATTGTATTTTTATGTGGTGCTGAGGATCGAACCCAGTGCCTCACGCTTGCTAGGCAAGGACGCTACCACTGCGCCATAACCCCAGCCCCTTCTTCTCCTTTTTATAGGCAGTATGGCTTCATTTCTTTAACCAATTTAATTATACTCAAAGAAGTTCAGAAATAAGTTTACGTTTGCTAACAATTTCATCAGACCATTCTGAACATTTTTCTATTTCTGCTCAAACTAACGTGAATTTATTATCATCTAAAATGTGATAATTATGTCAATTCTGACTTCCTTTTTGAATTATCTGTGAACTTATAAAAGCTGTTATTCATGTGAAAATCATCATCTTTGAGTCAAAAGATCACTTGACCTGAATAACCACACCCACTACTTCATATTTGCATTTTATTCTTAGCTTGTTATATTATAAAATCCACACTTTAGTTTTGTCATATTATGAATTATTTAGCAAAATATCATTATTTCTACTTTGTTTTAAATGGCATTGATTTGAACACCTAAACTCTATGTGTTAAATTGTTAATGGTCTCCCATGGGTTTCCATTTCTTACTGTGAATGTTCAATGATTTCCTTGGGGTTTAGTTGATACAAATTTTGCAATTTATGCTTATAAGCAAGAAAGTTTTCCTGTGTTCCTAAGTAAGACTTCTCCAGAATCATAGTGTATAAGCAGGGAAACTTCTCAGATGAGCAGTAGTTTTGACCCTTCTCTGCCCTATGGCTTTCATTAGACTTATTTTTGAATTCGCCATAAATTGTTGGCTATAATTTGCAGAAAAGATAATAGCAAAAAGAAAACTTATTTTCAATGCCCGGATATCACCTTTCTGTCCACACTCCCACTTTAGGATCTAAACAATTTGCTCTATTTGTTTAGCCATATTACTCTTGACCTTCTATCTACTATACAATATGGTTGATAGATACTTGTGCTGAAGGCTGACAAAATATATATGGCAAACTGTTTAAGCTAAAAATGCTATTTTTAGACTTTAAAATTATAGACTTCAAATACTCTCATATTTAAGATAGAAAAGACATAGAAGATGAGTTCATGATATTTGATGTTATACACATTTTGGGTCAGTGGAATTCTGATTGATACTTGATTTAAGATGTTAAAATTTTGTTAGAAGCCAGGCATGGTGGCTCACGCTTGTAATCTCAGCACTTTGGGAGGCTGAGACAGGAGAATCGCGAGTTCAAAGCCAGCCTCAGTTACGGCAAGGCGCTAAGCAACTCAGTGAGACCCTATCTCTACATAAGACACAAAATAGGGCTGGGGATGTGGCTCAGTGCCCTAGTTCAATCCCTGGTACCAAAAAAAAAAAATTGTTAGATAAGCTTAAAACTTTAAATAGTGCTCAGTGATTGACTGACTAATATGTATTTTTACTTAACATATAAATAAACCTGCCACCTTTTTTTTTTTTTTTTTGGTACCCGGGATTAAACTCAGGGGCACGCGCCACTGAGCCACATCCCCAGCTGTCTTTTGTGTTTTATGTAGAGACAGGGTCTCACTGAGTTGCTTAGCGCCTTGTGGTTGCTTTGGCTTTGAACTCGCGATTCTCCTGTCTCAGCCTCCCAAAGTGCTGGAATTACAGGCGTGCGCCACCATACCCGGCTAAGCCTGCCATATTGACTTATTAAGAAAGGAGTTAAAAAATAAACTGTCCACCAGAGTAGAAATGTTTGTTAACTGTAGTTTTCTGTTGAGGAAGAAATTTAGGAATCAAAAATGTGTCATGTCACATGTCACACTAGGCCAGACATAAACTGGTGTCAAATAAACCACGGTTTATGAATAAAATTTTACTGAAATAGAGCTACATCCATTCACTCACATGTTGTCCAGGGCTACTCTCTTTCTAAAAATGACAAAGTTAAGTACTGTTATTGAAACCATATGGTCCAAATGTCTAAAATATTTATCTGATATCTGATATTTTACATAAATAAATAAACAAACAAATAAATAAAGGTTTAATGACTCTTGTCCTAGGTAAGTCTCTATTAGGCTCAGAATATCATGGAACTATTGATACTGCATAATATAATATATAAATGAGCATATGTTATAGAGAAATGAGGATCCATATTACAAGAAACCAACATGTACTAATGTAAATGGATTCTATAATGGTGGTTTGGCAACTCAAAAATGCCAGGCAAAACATTTCTTCAATTCTTCTGTCATTTTTCTCTGTGTTCCATTACCCAGAGTATGTGCTAACCTGCGTGGGTGAAGGAACATGAGGGTGAAGATGAATTGGATTTTGGTTTTACTTAGTCTAAAGTTCAAGAGATAAGAAAGACAGTGTTTTTCAGAATACCTTTGGAAATACATGTTAAAATTAAGATTCATTTTCATTGAAGTGATACTAGAAGTTAACAAATGACCACTTCAAGAAGTCTGGTAGTGAATGAATGAAGAGAAGACTGAAGATTCAGAGGGAAATAGGCCAGGGGGAATTCTTTATTGGGAAAAGGGGACTATAGCACCTTTTTACATAGGGAAAGTTTCATGTGCTAAAGATTGCAGGCCAGGCAAGGAGTTAAGGCTGCCTGGGAAGGCACAGTGATCCTGAGTGACAAAGGCAAGAGAGAGGAGGACTGAATGGCTGCTCTTCAAATATAAAGCAGCAGCAGCCGAGGCCTACCTTGTTATTTCTGAGAAAAACATTAATGAAAGGATGGCTACTCCCTGGGAGAGTTGGCACTCCCTTTTATAGAATTCTATAATCACTTATCCTTCCTGGATTATTTTAAAAGCAATAGAAACTACAGATTGAATGTGTTAAGCAATTTTTTTTTTATGGTAGCAGCCTACATGAGGGTCAAAAGTCAACTCCATAACTTCATTTTATATCTTATACAGAGGGATTCTCAACTTCTTGTGTGAAGATCTGAGCAGCAAATTCTATTAGAAGAAGTTAAATGTACACTAAATCCCTGAGCTTGATCTTGAGAAGGCTGTGTGCATTTTACAATTTCCAGTGGATCGTATTTTCCACCTACAAGGGGAAAAAATGATCTGGAATTAAGTGCTTTGTGATTTGAGCCCCATTTCTTTAGAAATTTCCAAACAATAGTGACAGCCACCTACTGCTTTCTGTAACAGTAAACAGGTTGATTTAGACTATAGTCATTATATCAGCACACATAAAGAGAAAATATGTGCATGTAAACAAGATTGGACTGCAGCTACACACTTATTTTTCCTTTGAAAATGAAGCAGGTTGGCAGCCTTACCAATAAACAGTGTTCAATGCTATCTTAGTCATATGTTTGAGTTTTGGAAAGCTGAATCTTAGGGTAATTGCATATTACATCTACATACTTCAAATGAGTTTATAATGCCTATTATCATCAGAATGAATAGGAAAACAATTAACCATGATTAGCCTTTTTATGTGAAGAGTTACCTCCTTATTTTGGCATTCAGTTTGCAATCATTTGGAAATTAGCTATGAGTTTGAATAATTTTATTTATTTATTTTTGTATTTCAATGGTATAAAAACAAATGAGTTTCTTAACCTTGTACATTTCTATAAAAAGTATAAAATGCTAACAGGGTTTATTAGAATATAAAAAACATCTCCTTAACTAGTTTTCTAAAAAAGCAAATCAAAAGACCAAAAGAAACCTTTCTCATATTTGTTCTAGTTTAGTTTAAAACTGATCCAGCTTTCAATAACTACTATTAAATTCATTATTGTACTTTATATTCTTCCCTAAATGATTTGTTTTCACGACCATAGTTCACTTTCAAAGGTAAATGTTTTCTGAGAAAAGGACAAAGACATGATTTGGTAAATACACACTGATAATATGGTTGATATTTCCAAATATCACCCTTTGAAATATTGAAATACATGCATGTTTTACATTCCATATGTATTAATAGTGTCTCTTTTATCATGGAGATTCCCAAGTTGTATGAATGAGAAGTAAGACTTGGGTTAGTGACAACATAAATCACAGCCAGAATCCCTTTGTTTCTTGCTGAATTACTGGATTATTATCTGGCTTGCCTGTGGGAGGTGTTTGAGTCCTACAAGTGACAACTGGGAATGACATCCTAGGGGAAGTGGGCGCAATTTAAAGATTCCAGCCAGTTATTGTGCAGCCAATACACTCAATTCTTAAAGGGAATTCTTAGGTCCTTGGAGATCCAGCCTTCTGCTCTGTGCTTGCCTGTACAGCTGGAGAATTGCGGCTTTCCAGTTCTCTGGAATGACTGCAAATTTCAGAGGTCTAAGCAAAACTCTGGGGATCTGTGTTTTATTGAAAAGATAGTAGCAACTTCTTTCCACCCCCCAAGGAAAAGAGAGAAAAGTAGCATAGTAGTTGATTTTTAAAAATTAATTTGGGTTACAGAAAAGTCCATTGGGGTTTATGGTACATGGTGCTAAGTGCAGTAACCATGCATGAATAAAGCAGCTCCCTACATTGCATTCATTCCTTTAGTCCTTTCTCTGTGTCTGTAATTTTCCATCTTCATACTCATTATTTTTCCATATTGAAGAATTTCAGCAGCTGATTCCTTAGAACACTTAAAAGAATTTTCACCATAAATATTCAAAGATTAAATGTCATCATCATTATTTTCTGGAAGTGGCAATCTTTGGCATAATGTATTCTCTGCAACCTTATTGCTTTGCTAAATGATTTACTTCTCACAGCTAGGGCAAGATATTGTTCCTCCATTAAGGTTCAACCAAAAATTCCACCTTTCAATATGTTTAAACCAAATATATAGATTTATGAAAAACAATTTGGTCTTATTTTATATTTTATATAGGAAGGAATTGAGAGCTATACCTTATGATGCATTTTTAATTCATTTTCTTAGTTGAAATCTCTCACAAATAAATTTCTTAGAGAGAAGACCTGTTCAGATCCTTTGAGATCAACTTCTACCCTCTCTAATATGCTCTATTTTAACAGTTTTTTTGAATTATAGTTTATAAATCATTCAATACACCAATCATATGTACAAATTAAATGGTTTTAATAAATTAATACATTATGCAACTCTCACCATATTCCAGTTTTAGAATATTCTTCTAACTCAAAAATGTTCCCTCATACCAATTTGTGGTTAATATTGGCTCACAGTCATAAAGCCAATCAGTGGTTTGGCTTTATGATTGGCTGATTGGCTTTATGACTACAAATATTTTTATTAGATATTACATATACATGGAATTGTACAGTAAATTATCTTTTTCATAGGATGTTTTCACTTAGCAGAGTACTTTTGAGGTTCACCATGCTTAGCATTGTGGTAGCCAAAAAGATTTTTTTCCTCAAGATGTATTTCACTCCCCAGTAACTCTGAATATTTATGCTACATGGAAAAGGAGAACTACAGTAGCAAATATAATTATTTATGAACTGTTTTTAAAATAGGAAAGTTACCCTAATGATCCAGTATGCCCAGTGTATATACAGGGATCTTTAAATGGAAAAGTTGGAGGCAGAAGAGTGAAGTGAATAGACATTAAAAAGAGTTCATTGCTAGTTTTGAAGATGAAAGGGGATTATGAAGCAAGGAATGTGGGCAGTCTTTAGAAGCCAGGAAATGGATGAAAACAAATTATGACCCAGAACCTTCAGAAAGAGAAAACACTGACCCTGTCAATTTTAGTTCAGTGAGATCATTTTAGATTTATAATCTCTATAAACTCAGAAAATAACATTACATAGTTCTAAGTCATTAAATTTGCAGTTGTGTTATAGCATCAACAGAAACTAATATAAGCATGTATTGTCTCAGCACTTTGTTTCTTTTTAATCATTGAATATTATTCTATTTTTTTGTCTGTGGCCATATCACCCAGAGCATGCCTGGTCTTATCTGAATATTATTCTGCTTTTTGTATAGACCATAATTTGCTGCACTTAACTCTGATGGATATTTAGATGGTTAACAGTTTTAGGTTATTGTTAATTATGCTTTAATGAACATTTGAGTTCATTTTCTATATGAGCATTTTCTTTTTATTTCTCTTAGTTCGATATCAAGAAGTGGATTTATGGGTCTTATGGTAATATCATATTGAATTTTTTAAGAAACTACCCACCTGACTGGGTGCGGTGGCACATGCTTGTAACCCCAGCAGCTTGGGAGGCTGAGGCAGGAAGATGGCAAGTTCAAAGACAGCCTCAGCAACTTAGTGAGGTCCTAAGAACTTGTGAGATGCTATCTCAAAATAAAAAGTAAAAAGGACTTGGGATGTGGCTCAATAGTTAAGCGCCCCTGGGTTTAATCCCTGGTTAAAAAAAAAAAAAAAAAAAAAAGAGAGAGAGAAAGAAACAAGACTATCACCTATGTTTCTGTGTTCCACAGGGTGGTTTCATTTTCTATTTCCATCATTAATGTACAAGACTTACAGCGTTTCCATCTCCTACCACTAGATATCCTCTATATTTTATTTTACACTGATTCTAAGTGAGTATGTAATAAATTTCACTTAAATTTTAACTTACATTTCTCTAATAACTAATGAGTTGGAGCAAATTTTAATGTGTTTGTCATTTATGTATCTTTTTTGATGAAATGTCAAAATATTCATTTTTAAAAGGGGTGTTTTTATTCTTATTTTTAACTTCTAAGATTTCTTTATTAATTTTAAGGGCAAATCTTTATTAAATATACAACTTGCAACTTATCTTCCCCCTGTATGTGGCCTATGATTTCGTTTTCTTAGTGTACCCGCTTAAGTGCAAACATTTTAAATTTTGATGAGGTCCAACTTTGGTATTTTGTTATTTATATCATCTTTTTTATTCAACCTAAGGTCAAATTTTTCTCCTTTGTAATTTCCTTTGTAATATTTTAGCTCTTACACTTAGAGTTATCATCTAGTTTTAGTTAATATTTGTATATTGTATTTGGGCTAGAGTATGACTTTTTTTTTTTTTACACAATATTCAAATGTCAAGGAGAGAGACGATGGTGAATTAGGAGCAAGGATACACTTCCCAGAAGTTCCTCAGCACCACTTAAAAAGCAGGAAGACTGCTCCTCAGTGAGGTGGCTAACTAAGGTAACTCACAGAAATTCAGTACTGGACAGTAAAAGAAAACACAGAGACACAGAAAATCAGAAACTTCAAACATAGTACATTAGAGAAACACCAGTTTGGCGGCAGCTGCAGTTACTGCAGCTGCTGAGTAAAGAGGGAACATTGAGGCAGAGACAGAAATATGGCAAGGGAAAAAAATCTGCTTGGGGAAACCTGTGGAGTAGAGAAGGAGGTTTATCTCAATGGACCCATAGTTGTTGGAGTGAGTTGTCCCATGAAAAGCAACCAAAATCACTCTGCCCATTCAGGCAGATAGTTCAGTGGGAACCAAGGTCACCATTGTGGGAACCATTTATAAGGGCTGGGTGGCCGAGGAGAGACAGATCAGAGACTCATAAAGGAAGAAGTTGCCAGGTGACCCCAGAGTCACCTATTATGAGCCCCAGAATGTGCCTGGATGAGAGTAACTGAAATAGACACATACACAAAAAAATTGTGTCTAGGGCATCCATGCTCTGGATACTAAGAAAGAAATCTCCCTCTGTTGGGAAGATACCAACAGGAATGTCTGCAATCCAGGGTCCACATTGGGTAATTCACGTCCGTAGTGGTGAACGTGAAACCTGTGGAGGGTTAGACCTTACACCCTAAAAGTGGATTTGATGGGATTCTCTGAGATCCAGGCACCCAGCCATCTCACCAGCATAGGGAGTGTGGATCAAATCTGGATATGTTTGCATGTATCCTACCAAAGATTAATTTAACATCTTAGGTTTAAATTAATATTTTCATCAAATTCAGGCAGGTTTTTTTGTTTTGTTTTGTTTTAAATTTGAACAAAATTGAATCCAGAGGCACTTAACCACTGAACCACATCACCAGCCCTTTTTAAATTTTTTTTTTTTTTGAGACATGATCTTGCTAAGTTGCTTAGGGCCTCATTAAGTTGCTGAGACTGGGTTTGAATTTGAGATCCTCCTTCCTCAGCCTCTTGAGCACTGAAATTGCAGGCATGTGCCACTCTACCTGGTTCAGGAAAGTTTTAAATATTTTATTTTATTTATTTTTTCTTTTTTCTCTTTTTCTTCCCTTTAAAAAAATCCCTATCATACATATCTTAATATGTTCAAAATGTTTTACAGCTCTCCAGGACCGTTTATGTTTCTTCAATTGTTTCCCTTCTCTGTTCTTCACATGGGCAATTGAGTATTTTTCAAGTTAACCGATTATTCTGCCAACTGAAATCAGCCACTAAGACTCTATAAAACATTTTTTTTTCAGTTTTTAATCCTGGAATTACATTTTCTAAAAAAAGGTATATCTATATTCTGTGTCTTTTATCATAATTCATTATTCTAGTGATTAAATTAATTATAAACATATGACTTTTAGTTATTGGAATGCATATTACATTAGCAGCTTTTATTTGCTAAATCTAAAATCTGATTAATCCACAAACATTTTATTTTATTTATTTATTTATTTTGGTACCAGGGATTAAACTCAGGGGAATTTAACCACTGAGCCACATTCCCAGCCCTATTTTGTGTTTTATGTAGAGACAGGGTCTCACTGAGTTGCTTAGTGCCTCACCGTTGCTGAGGGGGGCTTTGAACTCGTGATTCTCCTGTCTCAGCCTCTCAAATTGCTGGGCACAAATATTTTATTTTGATTCCTTTCTCCCTGGGAATAGATTACACTTTTCTGTTTCTTTGAATTTTTAATGTTTTTTCTTTTTTTTGAAATCTGTACATTTCAGATGATTTGTTATAATGAGACAAAATTAAATATTTTATTTCTGGAAGTTACTGTTTTTGCTGTTTTGTTCATTTGTTTAATAACTTTCCTGGACTAAATTTCTGAGATCTAATAAAAAAATAACTAGTAAAATAATAAAAATAACTAGTCCAATTTCTGTTTCATTTTCAACTAAGACAATGAGAGAATATCCACAGTGTGTAAAATAACACATTTTTGCTCAGAAAATTCCAATTAAAATATTTTATATGATCTTAACCATTTTAATGTGGTTTAGTGGCATAGATTATTACAATTGGAAGAAATTTCAAAGGCTTACACTAAAACAACATTCATAGAAACCCTGAAAGAGAATGTTATCTTTTTTGTTTAGAAAATATAGTAAATGTGAATACTATCATATCTATGAGTTTAAAAGTTATATTTTTTAAATTAAATGAGTACACATACACATACACACATAAAACCTTAGGGATACTCATCTTATAAATAAAGAAAACCAATATGTTAGCAAGATAACAGAGTCTTTCAGTAGATCTTATGCATTCTTATCTAAACAACTCTTTTAATACACTAATCAAATAGAGTGCAATGTTTTTGCCATTTTGTTTCTGGTAGTAAGATAGTTTTGAGATGTTTAGCGTCACTGGCAGTTAGGCTTGCTGTTTATTATGGAGAAACATGTAGATTCAGGACATGCTTTCCCTCAGATTCCTTCCTACTCTTCCCCAACACTGCCCTGTATTAGAAAGTGGCTGAATTCTAGACTACATTCCCTAGACACCTCTAACAGCTGGCTTCTGGCTTAACAAAGCTATGGGAGGTATTAGGAAGAGTTTTGAAAGGGAGACAAAGGGAGAAGCCAAAATATTCCCCTCACCTAAAGGTAATATGAACTCCATGATTCATTTCCTGCCAGACGGACTAGCCTGGTTCTCAGCTATTGTCAGGTGACTCTTAGATCTGAGCACTGATAATATGACTTCATCCTGTCCCCCATACTCCCACCCCCGCCTTGTAATTGCCATATTTTCCTACTATTGTTAATTGATATGTTTCTTCATGGTGGTTTCTTATTTGTGTCTAAATTCAGTATAAACTATGCATTGTATCCACTTATGGCAAATTTTGAAATTGTGTTTTTGGTTAGACCTCAATTGATTCAGACCTTTTTATATCCTATATGATGTTTAATTATGGATTTCTATTTTCCTATAATTAAAAGGGGAAAAAAAAACTACTTTTAATCTAAATGGTGATGGATATTTTTTAAATTTATGTGTACTTCGAACAAATTTTTAAATCTGGATTTGGCCTTTACCTTGTTTTTAGTAAACAAAGGAAAACAAAACCCTAGATTATTTTTTATGTATGTTTTCTTCCTTTGATGTATATGAATATCAATAAAACAGTATAATTAATATTCCTTAACCTCTTTGTCATACTTTTTCTTCTTCTCCTTACCACTTCACAAGAGTGTTGAAAAGATTCATGATTTAATCTTGGCCAACAATCCTGAGTTGCAAAATGAACGCGGAAGCTTTTAAATAAGACTGACACTAATTCTAATTCATGCGTCCTGCCTTTGCTCAACTTGCTCCACAGACACACAGCTGATTTATGTGAAGTCCCTCTGCCTCTGCCCCAGTTCTTTCACTAAGGAACTCATTGCAACTTCCATTATTTTGCAGAGTTTTGAAACCCAAAGTACATGATTACATGAAATTTAACCACAATGTGTCTCTTTTTAGTTAAAACACCTTCCTTTTAGCCACATTGAACATTAATATGCTTTTGACAAACCTCTACATTCCCAATATTTATTTTGCTTTTCTAGAACATGATATAACAATCAAAGAACACTGCTCTTTTTTTCCCTGCTATAACTTTTGTAATTTCAACACTGTAATATTGCTGACTATGTCCCTAAGGAACTCTTTTCAAACACCCTAAAAATCCCCTAAAGGATTGTCCCTCCATTCACCAGTTTGAAATTGTTTTCTTTCCTTTCTGGTTGAATATTTAATGCGTTGATGCTATATAAGAATCATCATTGTGCTAATTGTTCTAATTATAGGCTAGCTTCCGTATTTTCCAGCAATAAATGCTACTTTGTTTGACCAATTAAAAATTTGGATTATTCAGCAGTAGAGTGTTTATGAGGTTGATTGTTCAATTGTACCATCATCTCATTTTATAAATCAACATTTTAATTTGAGGCTATCAGATATCATAACAGAATCTGAACAATTGAATAGTCTAATCAGTTTTCATTATGCCATTTAATATTCGAAAGAAATCAAGAAATGATGTAGTTTAGTCAGAAGTCTTACATTTTGTGTCACAAATTCTGTTTAATGGCTTTTGTGAAGTATTGCTTCAATTCTATTTCCAAAAAGCAATAAAGCAGAAGTTGTTTTTACAAAGCAGATAGAAAATTGATTCACTGGTGCTGGGCATTTTCCAAGTGTAATGCAGTATTTCCAAACTGTTACATATGTAATAATGGCATTGGTGTTTAAGTAAGCATTTCATTAAGTAGGTTGATTTCAGTTCTAAAGCAAGAGCTAGAATCACTAAATGATAAAGAGGTGAGAAAGTATCAGTCCTGTAATTTCGTGTTTAAAGAAAAAAAGAAACTACACAAAAACAAAACAAAAAAACTTTGCTATCATTCACATACAGGTAAATCTATCAGGTGAGGGGAAGACCAACTGTGTTATGCTTCATCGGTTTTTATTTCAAAATTCAAGGTTGATATAAGTACTTTATCTTTTAACAAATGTATTAATATAAAGAGTTGTACACAGAACATTTTTATCTATGAGATGAAAACTATCATAATTCCTTCTTCATTTTTCTCATAGTTTCAATTTCAACAATATTTGCCTTTATTAAAATTTCATTTTTTTCTCAGAATTTCTCTTAGTGTTTATTGATATATTTCTAAAGCAAACAGTACAGATTAAAAAACTTATCACTGCACTAATTTCCATTCTTTTCAACTCTCTAAAATAAGTGTAATCATTTTTATCTACCCATACAAAGAAATCACGTTAGACCTACTGATTTTAAATCCAATTATTTAAAATTTTCTAACAACTGTCTCATAGTAAATGTGTTAATTATTCTTAAACAATAGTAGGCCTGGATCAACTTTTCAGAAACTATAAGGTTATTATCTGGAAATTTTCGTATTTAATGTTCAAAATATAGGAAATAAACAAAACTTAAAAGATTAGAATTACATTAAACAATAGCTAAACTTTATGTAGAAATTTTAAGTAAACCAAAAGAAAAAAATTTTCCTAGATCACAGCTGTAGTTTAATATTAAGTCACATCCATAATAGTAGTAACATCACAAACATTGGTATTCAGTTCAAATTCTGATAAGGATTCAGTATAAAAATCAATCAAACTCAGAAATGTGTTACTAGTCCATCTCCTTGTTTTACACAATTGTGAATTCTAGGTGTTCAAAAATGAATTGTCAGAGGTATTTGCTCCCACACAAGAATGGATTTTCTCCTTTTCCAATAGGCTCATGAACGCAATTCACCAAGGTTTAGTACCTTTTCAATATATCGTAGCTTGACTAACTAAGGGAAAGAGGTTTATTTAAGAAATTTCGTCAGGTTCATTTTTTTTTAAGTACTGGCTTATTTCATTTTCTATCTCTACTACTATTCTTTACCCTAACATGCTAAAATAGCAAGGTCAGGAAAATGATTCCAAACAAATAGGGAATATAAAATTCATCATTACAAGAGGACAATATGTATATTGCTTAGCAAGTCTCCTCAAACTGGGCTCAATTAAGAGAAAAGCAAATGATAGAGCAGCAAATGAGTAAGTATCTTACTTTAAGCATGACAGTTTCAGTTTAAAGAATGAGCACAGAGAAGAGGCATATTTGATCTAAACAAGATTTGACAACATTTTAAAAAGCTGATTACTTATTTCACTGTTTAATTTCAAAAGCTATAAGTACTATTCTCTATGAAATGTTACCTCTCAACAAAATTTTCACATATATTTATAATATTAATTCACATGTAAACCGGCATTTCACTTATTTCTCAAATTAGAGTGAATCAAATGCAATTTAAAAGATTTCTTAGTCATTTTTTTCACATATCATGACAGAGACTAAACTGGATTGTACTTTAAAACCTAGGCCTAGAGGATTATCAGTGTTGAGGTCAACTAGCTGCACAGACTAAGCTCCACTTTGAGTTCAAGGGCAACTATGCCAGAGGACACAGTTGTACATGTTCCAAGAAGCTTGCTTGGATATCCTGCCCTAAAGCCTCAAACACAACACATTCTAGGTTGGGCTACAGGTATAGATTCTCCTCTCCAACTGTAGCTATATCTGTCTTGTCATTCTATTTACTGAATAGCTCAGGAAATTTTACTATCATTATCGACCTCATTATTGGCCATAGATTTTTGAACATTTTTTGCGCAGTTGCTTTGTTTTGTATTTTGTTTCTTTTCTTTCTTTTTTTTTGAGTACTGGGGATTGAATTCAACCACTGAATCACATCCTCCACCCTATTTTGTATTTTATTTAGAAACAGAGTCTCACTGAGTTGTTTAGTGCCTCACTTTTTGCTGAGTCTGGCTTTGAACTCACAATCCTCCTGTCTCAGCCTCCCAGGCCTCTAGGATTACAGGTGTGTGCCAGCACACCAGGCTTGGTTTCTTTTTGTATAATTTATTTTCATGTTTCTATTTTATCCACCAGGAACTTGCTCATTAACCTGCATATGTTCATTTAAAAAGATGGTTTAAACAATGAGGCATGAGAGTTGAGATGAATAATGTGGAAAATTAAGAGTAAATAAACTTTTCAGAGAAAGCAAATCAATTACACTGGCCAAATCAGTTTTCTTAAACAACATGTGCTTTTCCTAGATAATATCCTATTTTGCACTAGTTTGGAGAGGAGTTTATTGTTTTCATAGGTTTGTTGAACACAGTTCTAGAATGTGAGGAGTTTGTCATGCAGCCAGTGACAAGCATTCTTCTTCACTTCCTTCAGATTCGAGTGATCAGTCTCGTGTCTGGCACCTGCCTCATGGCAGATGCTGATAATATGAAGATAAATTAGACGAGGTCATGACTATGAAATGGGCAACAGTTTTGCTACGTGACAATACATAAATACATAAATTATAATAAAGTCTTTATAAGACATGTTATAAAACAGTTTATCAGCCACTGTCATGACAATCCTAATTCAATTAATGTAAAAATAAATTACAATAGGGCAGAACTTTTAGACATGGCAGTAGGAGAAGGCCAGAAAATACTGCAATCACACTAGACAAATTTTTCAAAAACAAATATTTCAACATTCAGGAATCACTGAAGGTAAAAGAAACTAATTGAGATATACTTATTCAGGAAAAACTGTTGAGATTTGGGGATGATTCTTTCTTACAGCTGATCTCAGTCAGTAAGGTTGTTCTACCAGGACAAAGCAGGACAGGAAAACCGATAGCCTTCCCACCTTAAGGTCTTACTGGCTTTGGAGTAAATGGCAAAATAAAAAATAAACAAACAGCAACAACAAAAACATGCTTTTCTGCTTTGTCAGTAAAAGTAGTAATTTTGGGTAGTGAGCAAACGGGGAAATTTAGTGACTTCTGGAATAATACATAGAAGTGGGCTAGCCAGATCTTTAAGGAGATCCCAGGGATAAAACACAAGTATCAATTTTGGTTTGAAGCCTCTATATCCTTGGCTGTCTTGTGTGCATGCGCATATGGGACAACAAAAAGTGTCCGAGCAATCTATACATCCCTGGTCTGATTGTCAGCATGCCAGCCATGTAGTACAGAGTCAATTCCTAGGAAAAATGTTTTCTTAAAAAAATTTTTAAATAAAAACTGGGCAGAGATATAAATAATCACACTGCACATGGGCAACAGGGATGTAGATGCCAAGCTTTGGTCCAGACAGGCAACTTCAAATAAAATAAATAAAAAGGAATGCAAGTAGGAAAATGTAAAGAAAGAAAAATGGAGAAAAAGAAAGAACGAAGGAAGGAAGAAAAACAATAAGCACACAAAAACAACAAAACCAAAAACCTTTCAAAGAGGGAAGAAAAAGTCTCACTGTGGTGCTCCTACAATACAGTATTTATAGTCTCTTGTTTTCAACAAAATTTATCTACTAAGCAATGAAAATGCAAAGTATGTCCTAAAGACAGAATAAACATAAATCCAACTGTGTCTCTGAGGTCCCAGAGGTTAAATTTAGCCAACAAAGATGAAAATGCTGTTATTATAAATACGTTTAAAGAACTGAGGATAATCTTTTTAAAAAATTTTTTAAAAAATGTTTAATGACAAAAACTAAAGAAAATAAGGAAACTTAATGAAAACAGAAAACACTAAAATGGCCCAAATGGGAGTCTAAACTTGGAAAATGCAACAAATAAAATGAGAAAAGGTTATTTTGAGATGTAAACAGCAAATCTGAGGGCAAATCAGTGAGCTTAAAGGTAAATTAAATATAAAATACCTGGCTTAATCGCCAGCACCAAAAATAAACAATAACAACAAAACATTTCCCAATTCATGAGGATGTTCTGTTATTATTAAAATTAATAAGTTAATAAGTGTTAATAAATATGAGTTCATAATGTATAAAGAAATGTGTTAGTACTCGGAAGAGCTGAATAACTTAGTAAACTGACATATTACAAATGACCAGGACAAAATTCTATCAAACTGTGCATAATAAATGTCAGCTATTCAGATTGCAAGGTAGACCAAAGGATCTTAATGTAATGATACAAAAAACTCATTGATATTGGTTTCAGGTTCCATATTGTAACTAACCATTAAAACCTACTAGATCTTTAGTTTGTGAATAGTGTCAAAGAGGAATATCTATGAATACCTATAATGACTAGCAAACTATTTCTCATTTTTCCCAAATAAATGTCTGTGTAAAGCTGTATTTTGTAAAAATATTTCATATAAAACAATATACCACAAGTTAAAGCAGGAGATATTAGAATCCAATTGTCTTATGTCAAGAAGACATTAAAAATACTTGTAATAAAAAGTAAAAATATTTCATAAAATTTATAAAATGCTATGAAATGTTATTTTGGAATGTATAATTATTTTATAATATATCATATATGTCATCATTAAGTGGGTCTACTATGTAAAATAATTGATGACAAATTATTTTTAAATGTCTATGTTTTAGATTTTAATTCTAGAAAGATTGAGTGGACATACTTTTCTTTATTCTTCCTACTAAACACAATTAATAACACTGGAAATTATATACAAAACAAATGTGAAAATTCTGAAAGGTCCAAAGAAGGCAGAATATCTACAGAACTCAGGAAACACAAAGCAAAACAGTGGTGAGTTCCCTGTTTTTTTGTTTGTTTGTTGTTGTTGTTGTTGTTGTTTGTTTATTGGTTTTGTATAATGGATCCCAGACTTGGATCTGAAGAAGGTAGCAATCTGGAAACACCAAGTGTCAAAAAGAGAAAGAAAGAGAGGAAGGAAGGAAGAAAGGAGAGTAGGAAGGAAGGAAGGAAGGCCAGACAACCAAAATCTGTTGTTTGTAGGAAAAGGGCAAGAAAAGGGACAGCCAGGCCAGACAATAGCTACCTTATATCAACTAAATACCACAAGGAAAAATTCTGTGGCCCCCTCTTCACTCATGTCAATTATCCCACTGGATTAGTGTATAAAACAGCAGAAGAGGAATTTGGGATTTTCATTGCCACTGGATGACAATGAAGCCTCTCACTGTGGTGTTATTGCATACAGGCTGGCTTCACTCTACCTGACAATCATGAGGTGCCCACCCTCTCTGAGCTGGGGTGATGTCAGTATTTCCAGTGGATTCATAACATTCATTAAGGCCCAGTGGTAACAAGGCTATCACAGTTTACAATGAGGCTACAGGGAGTGCAGTAATGAGGCATTCCCATGTCTTTCAGCCAGGGAGCTATCAGGAGGCCCAAGTATGATGCTAAAATTTTCAGCCCAAGATGCCTCCACCCAAGGTTGAGGCTGATGGGAAATCTGCAATTCTTCCACCTAGCAGCATGTGGCAGCACTTCCTTTTTCCATGTCAGGGCAGTAGTACAAAACAAAACAAAAACAAAAAAGTAAAATAGAAGAGTTAAGGTTTAGAGTTTCATAATGCATGCCAAAAATGTCCAGGTTTCAATTGAATTACTTGTAATAGCAAAAACAATAAGGTTCTCAAAGTGAATTTTTAAAAAAGAAGCAATCAATAGATGCCTACTAAAATGGCAGAGACATTAAAATTATCTGACAGATATTTTAAAGCCACCAGCATAGAAGTATTTTAAAAAGCAATTAAAATACACTTAGAACAGATGAAAAAAGAAAAAAAAAGAATTTCTCAGCAAAGATAAAAGAAATAAAAAGGATCAAAGGGAAACTTTAAAACTGGAAACTACATAACTTAAACAAAAACTGAATGTAAGGGGATGCAGCAATCTATGCTCTAGCTCTTAATGTTCCTCTCTAGAATTAGTAGCATAACATCTGCTCACATACCATTTGCCAAGACAAGTAACATGACCATGCTTAATTTTAAAAAGGTAGGCAAATGTATTCTACCCAGTGCTCTGAAAAATAAAACATCACAGATTTGACAAATAAAATCAATATTTACCAGATATCATCACAGTTTTCAGTCATCAGATGATTATTAAGAGAAGAATTTCTTCTGCCATCAGATGTTTTCACCAACACTGTTAGGGCCAACAGAATTCTCTTCATTGCACAGAAAATTTAACCCTGGAGGTAGTAGGTCAATAAGCATTGAAAAATTATATTTTTCAAATCTCCATTGTCTACAGCTTTTTGATCACCATACATAATTATAACAACTGTGATTTGGAATGTCCACCAGTGATAAATGGGATCAGGACAAGAGACAAGTAACTACATTTCTTATTCTCTAGAAATTATTTTTTTGTTTGTTAGTTTATTTTAGCTTTTGTTGCACAGGGGATGTTTTCTGGACAATCCAGAGCATGTAATATCTATTCAAGATAGAAACTCTTACAGAACCTTTTCCGGATACTCTTTCTCAGACAGTACTCTAGATTTCCTCAATCTGTTCAGGTACATTTTGAAATTGATACAAACCCTACACTCCACATAAATAGTAACAATGCACATTATCACTTTAAAGTCTCTGAGAATTTTTATAGGAAAAAAATCTGTTTGACCCAGGGGAACCAGAACTGGAGAAGTACCTCTATGTATTTAAAGGAAGAGAGTTGTTGATTTGGGAAAACCATAATGTCAGGCCTAAAGGCACAAGTTACAAGATGTATATATAAACAGAACACAAGCAAAGTAATAGCAGTCTGGAAGGTGGTGAGTGATTAGGGATCTGACAGTAATATCTGGACAAGAATTATGGACAAAGAAAGAGAGTAAAGACTAGGATGTATAGAAAATGTTCTTCTGGTTCCAGCGTTCTCCTGAGTTACCCTATTAGATAAATTGCCAACTCTCCCCCTCTTCCTTCCCAGCACACAATCCATGTCAATTTTACATATTTGAGTAGAACTCAGATTTCCGACATTTTAGTGAGCAATCTACTCTCTAAATTGTTAGTCTTATTATTTTCTAACTGCCAAAATATTGTCATGAAAGAAGAGTCCTACCATGAAAATCACAGCAAATTTTATAATTTCGTTTTGCATGTGAGAATGGATGAGGTGAAATTCTGTTTTTTGAGACGTAGAATCTTTGTCTCTAATTTAAAATACCTTTCCAGGTGAATTTTGTCAGGTTATTCTAGTAGCCTGAAGCAATTTTGAACTCAAGGTATCGTTTAAAATATCTTTCTTTCATTTTTTGATAAAAAGAACATCTACCCATAGTAACTTGTTCAATATTAATAGAAGCTTTACAGTGATAATGTATAATAGTTTATGATTGACAGTGCATGAAAAATTATATGTTCTCTTCTGCAAATGTCAATGAATATTCCATAAGCAAGGGAAACTAATGTTCTAGATAAAATATATATATGTAAATATATATATAAATATATATGTAAAATATCTTTTAATATCACTATAAATTTTGATGAAAGGTATATCTAGCTAATGAAACTTACTGTTAACTTATAATGATTTCCTAATTAATATAAATTTGAGGAATTTGTATTTTATAGAATATTTATGCATGTTCATAGAAACAAAAAGATAAACATTTCTAACATTTTTATGTTAAATGTTATTTGAGGATATATAGCAGAGATATTTGTATAGTTTAGAATTATGAAGCATTCATAACTTACACTTGAAAATATATAAGCAGAATTGAATTAAACTTGGTAAATATTTACTTGCAAATTAAAATTGGTGTCTAGAAACTGAGAGTGAATGTATCACATAAAAGTGCAATTAATGACAAATGTGTAAAATGTTAGATGTAAGTCTTGACTTATTTTCTTATATAGGAGATATTTCATTTTTAGCACAAGTATCGATTTTTAATGCTCAGAAAGGATTGCATTCTCATTTCATGTTTACTCCCAGCTTCAGATTCTGTGAATTTGGCTTGCTTTCTTTATAGTTCCTGTCTCTTGAGATCTTCCAAGAAAGGAAAGTAGATCACCAGTCAATATTTAGACCTGGGCATTCTTCTGATTAATGAAAGGGCCAGGACATGGTCTCCTAAGGCACCTTGTGCAATTTCACTGGTTTATTCATAACCAGACAATCGAAATCTTCATAAGTAATTGTAAATCCCATTTTGGCAGCAATTGCTACATTTACTTGTCAACTCTGATACTCATAAGTGCCTCACTGCCATTAGGTACTTTATTACATTTTAATAATCCTTTCATAAATATTTTTCTTAACCTCATATTAGATATTACTAATGATGGTAGTGCAGAAAATGTGTGTACTCTGTGTTGTTATTCCTCACTTCAGAGGAATAATAAAATTACATTTTAGATTGCATTGCCTAAGCACCATTTTAATGACAAGAATGCATATCTGATGCTACCATAGAAATAGAGGATGACTTACTATAGACATGGGACATTTGTTTTCCGGGGATAAACAATAATATGATTCATCAATTGGAGACAAGCCAAGAGAGAAAAATATCCTAATGAAAGTTAAGATTATGGTGGCATGGTATACTCAAAAAGATTCAATATGTTACTCCTTAACTAAATTTATTTAGCGTCACCACTGCAAGTGTAATACAATTACAGAGTATTTTTGTAACATCAACTACTTGGGATAACTGATGTATTATTCCTGCATACCCTTCTAACATATGTATATAATCACCAAAAATCTTTTTTATAGAATCAGTATTATCAATTGTTGAAAATGTGACTTTATGTCAACTCTTCCACATCAAAATCAAGTAAATCTTCCTCCTGAGGTAGTCTTGTTATTCAGTGCTTTAGTATTCTTTGTTTTACAAATCTGTAAATGAGTCCTACTGGGTATTGTACATTTGGCTGTATGGCCACTGTAATGATGTATTTTTGCCAGGAAATCTATTCTTTGGCTATTTGGACTCAGATTTCTCTCATTCCAGTTTCTGGTTTTCAGGTACATTGAGTCCCTTAAACAGGCATGAGATTCTTCAACCTGCTCTGTCCCACTGGACTTTATCTTTTTAAGCCTCTGTCACACTGATGAGATTCTCTCTTTATCAGTCTTTGTATCATTTTAAATGTTACCATAGATGGTGCCCTGGAAGGTAATGTTGATATCCAAATCTTCACATCTCAGAATGTGAGTACATTGGGAAATATTTAAGGAGGTACTTAGGTTAAAATGAGTTCTTTAGGATGGACCTTCTTCCAATATGTCTGACGATCTTACTAGGAAAGGAGATTGGGAAGTCATACACACATAGGAAAGAATATGTGGAAATTTATGAGGAAAACAATCTGACTACAAGAGGGCAGAGGCCTAAGAAGAAATCAATCCTGTGGGCTCATTGATCACAGACCTCAAAACTCCAGAACTATGAGGAAATGAATTTCTGTTGCTTATGCTACTCAGATTGCAGTATTTAGTTATGGCAGCAGTAGCAAGTAACACAACTAGGTTCCCCCACAGATAGGTTGGAATGAGAATACAACAGGATCTCTGCTCCACCCCCACAGAACTATCAGTTCAAATGTCAGATTAGGAAAAGAAATGCATAGCAGGAACAAAAAGAGTAAGAAAGGAAATAATTTCTGAAGAAAGACAATGAAAAAATATTACAAACAAAATGAAAGGGTGATAACTAATTTAGCTGAACATATAAGCTAAAGATTTTTATGCTTTATAGCAGAAAATGATGATAAACAAGACACTTTGGGCTAAAGAATCTAGGGAAATTAAGAAATTATGTATAGAAAACAGTAGGGTTTAGAATGTGGATGAAAAAGGAAAGATTAACTGAAAGCAAATTTTTCTTTTTTTTTAAAGGAGGTCATTTTTTTAATATTTATTTATTTATTTTTTAGTTTTAGGTGGACAGAATATCTTTGTTTTTATGTGGTGCTGAGGATCGAACCCAGTGCCTCACGCGTGCTAGGCGAGCACGCTACCACTGCGCCACAATCCCAGCCCCTGAAAGCAAATTTTTCTTAGTGGACAAAATTCCCTTTTCTCACAGAGCACATTTGGCCATGGCATACAAGAAGACTGCTCTGTGAAGAATTGACTGGGAGATGTTCCAGATCAGGTGACACCAAGTAAGAGAAAAATTACAAATGAGGACTGAAAAGAAGATATTAAGGAGAAAATCTATATCACGAATATTGAAATTTTTGCATCATTTCTCATATTGGCTCCCAGATGATTAAGTCAAGCATATCAATTATTGACGTTTGGGCAGGATTTGGAAGACATTGGATATTGAGTTAGATTTACAGTAAAGGGACAAATGTTTTCTTTCATTTGTGAAAACTAGAGTGAAATAAGGAATTTTTTACAAAGGCGATATTACAGGAAAACAGAAGAGAGACCAGTAGAGTAGAGGAGGGGATCCAATTGAGGGGTAGGGAAAAAAGGAGAGGAACTGTGGAATGAAATCTACCAAATTATGGTGTCTTTGTAAGAATACGTCACAACTAATCCAACTTTTATGTAAATTGCACATGCCTATAATCCCAGTGACTTCAAAGGCTGAGGCAGGAGAATCTCAAGCAACTTAGAATCACAAACAAACAAACAAATAAATAAATATTAAGTAGAGAAGAGGAAAGGGATCAGGGAGAAGGAGGAAAAAAAGGAAAGGGAAAGTACCTATAATGAGATGGAGCAAATTATGTTATGTATATAGATGAATGTCACCTCACTGTCACATATTATTAAAATGCACTAATAAAAAAGTAAAATAAAACAGATGAAAAATCTCAAAAGAAAAATAAAATATTTATATTTTCTCTAAAAACATGCTCAATCATTTTAACAGGGAAGAGCACTGGAAATAAGCTCCACTCATGAAGGGGATATTCAAGCCAAATTTTAAGTGTTTCAGTGACAACTATAAATGACTATCCAAGGATTATCAAACAGTTCAGGAAAGCCTTCAACATGAAAAGCAATAATCAAACTAATAAAAACATAAAGTGATATTTTAAGAAAGAGAAAAATAAAAAACAAAAATACTCAAATATCATTAAAAAAGAAAAATTAGAATAAATTTATTATTTTAGAAAAAATGTTTAGAGAAAAAAAGAATATTTGGGTTTTAAAAATATGACCAAATTTTTTTTTTTTGGTACTGAGGATTGAATTCAGGGGTACTCAACCACTGAGCCACATCCCCAGCCCTATTTTGTGTTTTTCATTAGAGACAGGGTCTCACTGAGTTCCTTAGCACCTTGCCATTGGTGAGGCTGGCTTTGAGTTCACTATTCTACTGTTTCAGCCTCCCAAAGTGTTGAGATTATAGGTGTGCGCCACAGCGCCCAGTATGATCAGAATTTTAAAGTATAAAATATGGAACAATAAATTTGAAAACTATTTCCAGAAATTAGAATAAAAAGCAAAGAGATGGAAAAGAAAAACAAAATAAAATTAGCATTGATTTTTTTAGTCTTAATAGTTACTTAATAATTTTTCCAAAAACTACATAAGAAAGATAAAGCCATAATTTAAGCTTCAAAGAACTAGCCAGGTGCAGTGGTACATTCCTATAATCCCATATACTTGGAAAATTTAGGTGGGAGGATAGAGAATTCAAGGGCAGCAACTTAGCAAGACTCCATCTCAAAAAAATAAATAAATAAAAATAAACACATTTCACAGAACTGAAAATATGAAAAAAGCACAATTCATACCAAGGAATATAATATTTAGTTTTTAGAACTATAATAAACATAAACATAAAAGGTACCAAGAGAAGAAATGTAAATAAAAATAAATTAAAAATAACAATTAAACTAGCCCTGGAGTATGCTAAGGGCCTAATGGCAACATTAGGATCCAGTTTAAAGGGAAATAATTCCTACATACTTGTCAATGATTATTAATTATCAGGTATGTATTCAAGAATACTAATAATCCTGAAAGATTATTTCAAATCTAGTAAAATCTATTTCAAATCTCAAGCTATTTTATAATGATTCATTATGGAGATGCCATCTAATATGAAAGAAATGGAACTTATCAAAGAGTGATTTTAGCCCAAACTTTAGAATTTATCAAGAAAATGGCAAAAAAAAAGTAGTTTCACAGTTATTATTCACTGCTCAGTCAGTTCAAGTGTAAAGTGAAAAAGGTGAGGCTATAAGGAAATTAATTTTGGAGAAAGATCTGCTTTTGTCTCCATAGACTTGTCTATTGAGAGAGAGGAATGTGTGGTTCCTGCTCCAACTCAAGACTTCTCAGTCAAGGATTCACCTTTACCACTGCAGAGATTAATATGTGTCTTATGTAGTAGAAAGATTAGTATAGAATCTGGCTTCCACCCAGAGGTAGTATATAAAGAGAAGTCATCTGAAGATTCACCTAAATCATGAAAGATTTTCTAAAGAAATATAGAAATTTTTGGACACTATTCAACCTTACAGGTGCTTCCTATGGATCATTTTAACTTAAGAAAGAAATTATTTTTCATTATTAACATTGGTATTAGAGGTGTTTATAGAAATCCCTAAGTTAAGAAATTTCAAACTTCTTGTTTTTTTCCCAGAATACTTGAGAATTACTAAAATATGGGACAACCCTCTTTTGACCAAAACAGTATCTGAATATAACAGTGTGCTCTAGTTGACACTCACATCTAAACATAGAGTGTTAATCTATTCTCACTGAACGATGAAAGCTTTGGCCACCTGGATTGCTCTCTAGGATTTGGATATATTCATGGAGAATCATTTCCATCACATCTCAGTCATGCACTTGGTTCTTTAGTTTATGCTGAAACTTCATTATATGCTAATGAGAATACTAACTAGCCCCAACCTCAGACAGGGACTTTTCATAATGGAAAAGGAAGAAGCTGCAGCTGTTTTTTTTTTTTTTTCTCAAATGAATTTATTTTTGTTTTTCTATTTTTGTTTTTTCAATAGAGTTCAATTTTTACCCTTTTCTTGCCAGAAATACAACATTGACCTCATGAGGACTCTCTAAGTAGTCATTCCTCCAATAATTTTATGCCATGGTACATTCCTAATTATAGGTATGCAAAATTGGGAAACTTACCTATGACTCTAGAATAAAATTGTCTAAATCTGCAGGAATCTATTCTGGTAAGTGAAATATTACCTAGTATATAGTAAAGGATTAAACTTAGTAAATTAGTACTATTTCATCTTGTCTACTAATTCCTTTTTAATTGATTATATGTAATATGCATTTGTTATCATGGGTTCAGTATATATGGATGTTCAGGTAACTATAATTATATGCTTCTTCCTCAACATTATGAAAGCCGGTCTCTGAGGCCCACTTTCTGATGTACAGCATACTGATTATGCTGTCACCTCAGACTACCTTTTTTCCCTTCTACTGTTCTCATTGCCATCCTAAAACATTAAATGAAATGGTAAGAGAGTATAAGCCTTCTGCATGTCCTTCTACATCTGTGATTTTTTTTATTCTACTTTGGAGTCTTATCCAGTGATGGCTAACATGCTTACAGATAACAAGCACTACTCTATCCTGTGTATGTGTATTTTATTGACTTTACTTACAATCCACCTTCCTTTAGCACTGCTTCTCTCAGATATGAGAGAAAAAAATCAAAGCAATGTGCAATAGTTATTTTCAAAGATTTCAAGTCTATAAAAAGCAAAGAATATTTAATATATTTTCCAAGTAAAAAGAATGGGCAGCATATACATTGAAACTAAATACTGAAAGCTTTTCATATGTAGCAAACAGAGGAAATCTATATCACTCTGAACCTTCTTGCATTGTCTCACACATAAGCCAGAAGAAATTTTAGTAACATCAATGAGGTTGTTTCTGAGATTAATTTACTGTATTATCAACATTTAATTGGCTTGTGTTTTAGTCAGCTTTCTTGTTGCTGTGACTAAAAGACTCAACCAGAGCAACTAGAGAGGAGGAAAAGTTTGAGAGCTCACAGTTTCAGAGGTCTTAGTCCACAAAAGGCCAGCTCCATTCCTTGGGGTTTGAGGTGAGGCTGAGTATCATGGTAGAAGAGTGTGGCAAAGGAAAGCAGCTCAGATGATGATGAGAAAGCAGAGAGAGAGGTCTCCAATTGCCAAACGCAAATATATACCCCAAAGATACTCACAACCCTATAGTTTCTCTTCTGAACCTTCTTGCATGTGAGCTTTTAGGGGACACAGCACATCCAAACTGTAACAGCTTGGCTAGTGTTTAAACAATTAGTTGATATTAATATACATATGTATATTAATATACATATCTACAATAGTTGATATTAATATACATATCTACTTTGTCTCATTTTCCCCCCCTGCACTGGGTTTTGAACTCAAGGCTTTACATATTAGGCAAATTCTCTACCACTGAGCTACATCCCAGAGCTGGCTGATCTAATCTTAAAATTATTCCAAATATAAGAGTCCCACTGCTCTTTTGTAATTTTCTTTTATATACTCTGATAATGCTTGTTCAAATAATTGTACTGAAAAATAGAAACTGTATTGATACTTGCTTTTTTTTTTTTTTTACAATAAACCTTTCATCTGAATCAACAGCACTACTCAAATTCTGCATTTTCTTCTTTGTGTATCTATTCCACTTCTCTCTTCATATGTCCTATCCCTTCTAGAAAATTCTTCTGTGTATCAAACTGTCCAGATACTTCCATTTAATGAATTATAGAAAAATTTGAACAACTATAAAGGGAAGGGAAAATTAGGAAGATAATGAAAATGGTACTAAAATAATATGTAAGATTTTAAATAAAAGGGATATATTATTAAGCATGCATTTTGATGTAAAAAAGGCATGAAGTGTGTTTATAAATTTTATACAGAATTAGGTTCTGAACAAGTTGTTTATGTTGGCTAAGTCTATGTATATAAGTTTTCAGTATACCAGATAAGAAAATAATTTATTTCAGGTAACTGCTTCCTGAAATATTGATGATATTCTGTATTCTTTCCATCTCTTTTTCATTACACATCGTCAATGTTATAATTACCCATCCATCTATACATTTTTATCATATATTGTTATTTCAGGTACTATGTATTGGTCTTAGATATAATTATGAATAAGACATAGCACTTGTCCTCATGGAACTTATTGTTCAGAGACATAAAAAGACAAGCAGATACTTATATGCATAAAAAGGGAAAGTAAAAAGGGTACAAAAACATGTAAGAAGTATACATAGAGTATCAGCAGATCAGAGAAAGCTTACGAGAAGCTTAAAAAAAGAGACTAGGGCATAAGCATTTAAGGAAGAAGTAAGAAATAAGAAAGAATATTTCAAGGAGAGACTATGGTTTATACAAAGGCCATGATATAAGGCAATCAGGGAAGTGGAATCTCAAGGTTTGTGAGTGGTAGTAATACCCTGCTTCTGAGGGAATGCAAACGGAGTGGCAGAAAGTGGGACAAAGATGAAGGAATGAAGTAGGGAGTTAGAACAAGGTCAATTCAGGATCTTCCCAATAAAATATATGTAGCTGATGGAGGAGAAAACACTAGCATTTTAGAAAAATGATTCTGCCTGTAGGATGAAGAAGTACAAAATTGTCATTTCAAAGGCCAACTGATAAGCAATAAGAACAATCCAGGGATAAATTATTGTTGACTAAATTAGGGTTATAGCAGTGCAGATGGAGTAAAATAGATGGAATTGAGTGATATTTAAAAGCTGCAGGATAGGACTTATTCATTGATTGGGAAGATCCCTGGTTTACCATTCTATTGATGAATGAAAAAGAGGAAGTATTTGAAGATAATATCCAGATTTCTATCTTCAAAAATTAGATGAATCTAGTGGCAGGAACTGTGGAACTGCCTAGGTCAGTGCTTGCTAATCAAGGTGACACAACATTTAGAGAGGGATGGGGCTATGTGTTGCAGTAAGTGATCCAAAAGGCCATGGTTTACATCAATGTTGCTATGTGCACAAATTCATTGCTCAAAGCATAATATAATATAATATAATATAATATAATATAATATAATATAATGCAATACGATCAGGGATGTACAAATACCAAAAGATCTTCCTAGCATGGAAAACTTACAAAGAACTGTTTCCACATCCATACATTAAAAACTGAAGGATGAATAGACAGGTAAGCAAGAGCACAGTAGATGAAAGAAACTGTATTGTAAAAGGCATGTAAGAGTAAGAAAACATATAGAAGTAGTTTAACAAGACATTTTGGTTAGTGGGAAGAAGTCAAAGATGAAGAGATAGAATCAGTAGGCAGAGATGATATCAGCAAGTGTCACCAGTTCTCTTTCAATGTCAAGTCAATATTTTGTTCTCAAAATAACCCATTAACTGATTTTTAAAAAGATTTATGTAATTATAATTTACTAAGACATAACTGGTGATATTAAAATATAAATATTGAGGAGGTAGATATTAACTCTGAGAAAATTATTCAGAGAGATGGAAGAGTCCAAGAGACTACTCCAGTAGTCAAGGTAGAGAAAATAACTTGCTATTCTTTGATAGCAATTAAGAACAAGAGAAGAGAACAAGAAGGCAACCATGCTACAACTGTTGAATGGAGTAGGTGCAACATTATGGTCTGCAAATGTAAAACATTTACTATCTGCATTTTAGGAGAAAGTTTAGTGGTCCCTGGTTTAGACTTTTTTTTGTAGAAGGTGCATAGTAAGTTTTAGAGAAGATTAGAAACTAGGAACAATTATTGCTTTAGAGTATGAGGTGACTACATTTATGAATCAAGGAGAAGACAATGAAGATACTCAAAAAGATGGACAACTACAGAAAGAAGTTCTCGGAGAAGATAGAAGGCAGAGGATTTTCTTTGATAGAGGAATCTTTGTCTATTTGGGAAAGATCAAGGATGGATTTGGGTGAAAATAAATTTGTCATTGGAGAAGAGGGAAAAATCAAAGCTCTCATGTCTAGTGGTTTCTTTTTATTCTATCTGGTAGGAAGCAAAGTCATGTACTGAGAGTGAGGGAGAAACAAGAAGGAGCTGTACGAAAAGGTGGGATCTTTGAGAATTCACTTTGAGGGACTAGCAGAAAAGAAAACTAAGGAATTTTCTTAGCCTTTCTAAGGCTATGCCTTGGACCAGTAGATCCTAGAAAATCCTAGTTTCATGGTGGCAATTGCCAGTCCTTTGTATAACAGCAGTTCTCTTTCTACATAACTAGAAGTAGAATCATGAGAAAAACCCTACATTAAATGTTAAAATAAGTATTAACTCCAAAAACTACTTAGATATAAGTAGGTTTCTAATTTTTTTTAAGTTGATATATTATACTCCAAATTAAATATGTGGTGGTTGTTTTTACCAAGGTCACAATTTATAGGTAAGAGCAATATATGTAGTACATGTAGAAAACATCAGAAGGGCCTGAGAATTGTCATGTCCTCAATGTAAAACAATGTCTTTACCTGAAAAGAAGAAACACATTACTCCTCACAGAGGTAAGGGTAAGTTTTAACTGAGGAAAAATTAGTTATTAGTACCTAGATAATGTGAAGTCACTATGATGTGATCTTTAGGTAAAGTTATTACTTATTTAAGTGTTTTAACTGACAATTAATAATCATATATTCATGACACAAAATGTGATGTTTTGAAACACACATGCATTGTGGAATTATCAAATAAAGATAATTAATATATCCATCATCTCAAACATTTATCATTTTTTTATGATGAAAACAGTAAAAATGTCTGTCCTAAAAATAAGCACTATTTTGATTTTTATCATAACACTATAAAAGTTCACTTTGATATAAAACATCTTCTTTATGATTAATTTAGTAAAATAAAGTGTTTATGTTCTTACATTGCAGGTCACAAAGATAATGGAAGGTATTTCAATGTACATTTCCAGTCTGTCTTCCTACAATGACTAAGTGCACCAGATAATTAACACTTGTATCAGCTCATTTTGTGTTGTTCTGTGTGGACCAGAAATAAAAGCCCTCACTTGATGGCAACCCTTCAAAAGCATTACTCAAGAGTCATGATGAAGTTCTAATTATTTTGGGGTATGTACTGAATCTCAAATAAAGTCAGAGTCTTTGAAGGCAAAGAAAGCCTACATTTCATGCCTCTAAGTTAATGAAGATAAAAATTCAAGGTTTACACATTGATGGCAACTACAAAAGCTTTGTTAAAATAATAGCCTTACTCTTCTTATGATATAACAATGATGCTTCTGTTATAGAGTTTCACAGAAGTTTGGCAGATTGAACAAAATTGGAGAATAATGACTTTCTATTAGTGGTGCAAAATAGCAAAGCCATTCAATTCATCCTAGAGTAACTTGTCACATTTTCCAGACTTTTTTAAGTCAGAAAACAAAGTCTTTATGTGTACTATGTGATACAGTCGTACATGCCCACAGAGCACACTCATCCATGGTGTTTTAAATAAAGGTTCATCTCCTAAAATTCTTAACAGTATATGGCAGATTTTCCATTAAATCTACTTCAAGACTGGGAACAATCAAGAATGAAATATAATGAACTTGTTGGGCTTTAGTAAACTGCACATGAGTTATGGACAAAGTTTGTTTCCATGGAGTTGAATGTGACATTTCTTCATTTGGGAAACATCTGTAGAGCCTCCACTACAAGGAATTGTGCTACATATATTCTCTTAGGGAAGCAAATAGAGTGAGAATTACTGGCTTGATAATGATTCAGCCTAGAAGAGAAGGCAAGGCGTATAAATAATGATGCAAACAGAAGTTTTACTATACATAAAAGGGGTACATGTTAAAATTACTATTTGTGGAAGAACGGATGGAAAAACATGGAAGTAGAAGACTGGAATCACAATGTATTTCCTGATAGCAGAGAAATAGATATATCCTAATTTTAAAGTCCTCACCACACCATCCCTTCACTATCCCAGGATCACAACAGTTTCCACATATTTGTTGCTATTGCTGTGCTGTGCCCATCTCTGTGAGTGTCTTATGCACTTCAGTTTTACCAGTGTGGTGTTCTCCTAAAAAAAAAGTCTTTTCTTCTCTTCTTCTTTTCTTTTCAGTATTTCCTTCAAAAAGGCCCTCACTAACCATGTGCACTCTGTGTGTATTCTCCCAACACCATTTCCTCACAGTTTAGGTATAAATCTCATGTTACCTTGCTGTAACTGGATGAGGATTGCTTTCCTCCCTGCAAGAAAATGTGGCTACAGTGTTAGAAAAACATCAAAAGTTTCAAACTTGTGCTCAGAATCACTAAAGAAAACTATAATAATGTTACCCAAATTTCCTTTTTGATGTCCAAAAGAGAAATAAAATGATGAGTTACATGCTAATTGGTTGATTACAATAAGGGCCAACAAACTATACCACACAGCTAAATTGAATATGCCACCTCTTTTTGTAAGTGAAATTTTATTAACAAACAGTTATACCACCTTGTTTGTGCATCGTCTATGGCTGTTTTAAAAACAGACAACCACTCAGCTGAATAATTGACAGATGCCTTGTGGCTTACAAAACTTAAAATAGTTCTAGCCCTTCACAGAAAAGCTTTTCCACCACTGCATCATAGCTTTATGTATTTATAGTGAAGATAGATTTCTGTCTCTAAATTAGATTTTAAATATGTGTTTCCCAGATTAGATTTGTTTATATTGACACTACTAATTCAACAAATATGTATTGAGCAACTTTGAGGAAGCCAACTCTTTACTTGGTGCTAGAAATACAGGCGGTCAACAAAATTCCTCAGCCAGGGGCGGTGGCGCACGCCTGTAATCCCAGCAGCTTGGAAGACTGATACAGTGACACAGGAGGATCACAAGTTCAAAGCCAGCCTCACCAAAAAGTGAGGTGCTAAGCAACTCAGTAAGTCCTTGTCTACAAATACAAAAAAAAAAAAAAAAAAAAAATAGGGCCAGAGATGTGGCTCAATAGCTGAATGCCCCTGAATTCAACCCCCAGTAACCGCTCCCCCAAAATGCCACTCCTCATCAGTTTACAAAGTAATTGCAAACTAAACAGTCAAAAATCAATAAATCAATAATGTAATCAATACACCAACAAAATAAATTAGAAGATGTATTTTAAAAAATAGGATTTCAGATGATCACATGTGCTGTAGATGAAACAAGAAAAGAAGATAGGAGTGTCAACAATTGGAGGGATTAATAAACACATCTACCGTGAACAATCATTTACACTGTCCTGATTGTCCTTGAATAAAGGAAATTATCAACCAGTAAATGTAATAAAACAAGAACTTCTACCTAACTCAAATGCCCTTGTCTGAGGTTTATAGTGTTTAGTCTATAAACCCACTAAAATGATCTACTGGCCTTCACTTTTAATTGGTGCATATTTCTGAGTTCACAGGTCACAAAATGGAGCAAAATCATAAAGGAATCATTTTATGCAAAGTCATTTTCCACAGGAAAATACACTCCATTAAGCTAATCCCTATAATTCTGCACAAAATCAGTATTTAAGCCTAATACATAATCCCCTGTAATGTGTGAGAAAGTAAGTATCAAGTGAAAGTATTCATGCCTGTCTAGTGAAAAATAATAGCTTAGTAGGGTCTCAACATACTTAGAAGGTAGAGGGAAAACTTTTGATAGTATTATAATCTTTCTCCCAAATAGATAAAATGCAATCATAACAAACATTACTAATCTATAAAATATTGGTATAACCAATGAGATGGCCAGTTATAAACAATTGTAATATAACAATTAATTTATTTTAATTTTATTACACTGATACAGGAAATGATAATTTATATTTGTTGGTGGAGCTTTTTAAAATGAACTATACAAATTATGTACCACTGAGCTAATCTCCCTTTGTGTGTGTCCAAACCAACAATAGAAAGGTTAGATGGGAATATGGTTTATAATGGTTTATAATGGGATACCTTGTCAATACAACAACTCTGTTTTTATGGGCTTTGGACAACTGTCTTATTACTTAAATTAGATATTAGGTTTTTTTTTAAATTTTAATTTTTTTTAGTTGCAGATGGACACAATATCTTTATTTTATTTATTTTTTATGTGGTGCTGAGGATCGAACTCAGTGCCTCACGCATGCGAGGCAAGCGCTCTACCTCTGAGCCACAATCCCAGCCCAGATTTTAGTTTCTTGATCCTTCCATTTTAGAAGGAAATTACTATTCATGTTAAAGACAACTTTAAAGTTAAATGTTAGGATACAAGAAGATTTTAAAAGCCTTCATTGTTGTTTTCTCTAAGAAAAATGTGTGTATATATATATATATATGTTTATATACATATGCTATGTACTTCTTTTTAATTTTTTTTTAAACATTTATTTTTCAGTTGTAGGTGCACAGAATATCTTTAGTTTATTTTTATGTGGTGCTGAGGTTCGAACCCAGTGCCTCACGCGTGCTAGATGAGCACGCTACCACTGCGCCACAACCTCTCTTTTTAATTTTGTATTAAACTTTCATGGGGGGGGGGAAAGTAACTGCTCCCCTAAACATATTAATTAAATGGCAAAAGTTGAAATATCTTATAATACTAAAATTTTTTGAACTTATATTTTCCAGCCAATAAATAAGACCTGACTAAGAAAAAGGCCTCCAAATGAAACTAAAACTTTCATTAAATATAAATAAAAATATTTACTATTATTTATGTTTTAAGAACATATTTATCATTACTGTAACTCCCTGGCATTCTTATATTTTTTTCTCCAAAGACATTGCCAGAAGAGTGTTCTGTGGTGGGCAAGGAATGTGCAAAAATTTGGAAAAATCCACTGTGTTAGATTATGCACTTTCTCCAATTCTAATGAATATAATTCTCAACTATTTGCTTACTGTTTTCTGAGTTGTGTGTTTAAAAACTTTTTAAAGATGTTAACTGTGTCTAGACCCTTGAAGGCACCATTCATTATTTGTGAAAAGCAAGTCATGTCTCTTATAAAGATTCAAAAAATAAAAATCCATCCCTGTAGCTGGCTAATTTGCATTGCTTAGATGAATAGTATCCTTGCCATGATTCAACATTATGTAACTTTTCCCAAATATTCTCTATTTGTCTTTTCTCTAGTCAAAGCAATAAAAAGAATGACAAAGCCCCTGGACCTAATAGCATAACATGAAGATAATCAATAAAATGAGGAATAAGATGCTGCTTCAAGATGAATTACTAGAAACACACTGGAATTTCAAGGCTGCCACTGTCATTACCAATGAGATATCTGTTTATAGTAAGCCTAAAGGTACCTGAGGAGATGCAAGTGGATAAGCAGGAGAACAAATAATAGGAAAGAAAATTGCTGGGCATAGGGAAAACAAAACAAAACAAAAAAACTTTCTATTAAGAAGGCCCTGTATGTTACTGATAATGATCAGATTTGTTTTCCCACAGTGTGATCCACATATAAAAGTAAGTTAAGGATAGCAAATTGTAAACAGAATAAAAAATTTGCTTCTACTTATACTGCCAGTAGCCTTTCTTGAGTTGAGAAGGTATTTATGTTTAAGATTCAAATAAACTGTACCACGGATAATTTGTGAGAAAATACATATACTTGGGAAATGATGTTTTGAAAAGTTGAATTTCTCAAATTACTGCCACCAAATGCTGCATCAGTCAAGGGTGAAGAAAGGAAACAGAAACCACTCTTGGAATTCAAGTAGGGAGACATTTACTAATTAAGGCTTCCAACATCATTGGAGCAGCTGGAGGACCTAGAATCAGGGAAGTTTCCCCTGGACTATTACTTCACAGATCAGTGCTATGATTTGCAGGCCAGAAGGCCACACCTGCTGGTGGCTCTGCTGTCATAGACCAGAGGCCTATTAGTCTTCATGCCACAGAGTTGGAGTCTGGCACTGCCATCTAAGGTACTGCCTTCTGATTTCAAAGGCTTGTACTGAGCTGCCAGCAAGAAGAGATTATGAGTAGGGTAAATGGAGAGTGGAATAGAAAACCAGATCTAGACCCCATGTTAGGTCTCAATCACTTACCCACTACTCCAAAATTCAAAATATTCTGAAACCTCAAGACTTAAAAAAAAATTACTTTGTAAGTCTGATCTGATATGAACTAATTTGGCATTAAAACCTGACCTGAACCCGTTGTAAGACTAACACATTTTTAACTGCCTTTCTCTCTCTCTCTCTCTCTCTCCTTCTCTTTTGTGCTAAAGATTGAACCAGGGGTGCTTGACCATGAGTCTTATCCCTAGTCCTTTTTAATTTTTATTTGAAACAGGGTCTTGCTAAGTTGTTTAGGACCTTGCTATGTTGCTGAAGCTGGCCTCAAACTTATAATCCTCCTGCCTTGAGCTCCTGAGTAACATGTGATCTTTCTAATCTTAATAAATGTGAATATTTATATAATTTTCTGCATAAGTATCAAACAACTTGAACAAAAGTTAACCTGACCCTGAGATTTATGAACTATGCAAGTAATGATAACAGGTAGCAGAATGCCAAATATCAGATCATCATCAGGTTCACACAAACTAGACATCTTACAATATCATCTTATTCAATCTCAATATTTACAAATAACTTCAGTAATAAGTGCACTGCAAGGTAAAAAATAATCAGAGTAGTGTAGGATCTCCATTATAACTGCCTACTTCCTGTCTGAATACATTAGGATATCTTTTGGACCTAGACAGTCATATCCTCTAAACACAGATGCACATTTAGATTATAAAATTTATCTCTTTTAAAATAAGTTAAATTGCTTATGCAATGTTTTCTAGCGAGCTTTATCCAATAAATTCATGTATTTCAGGTGTGCATACCATAATTGACCGTATACAATTATGAATGAATAAAGTTCACCCTACATAAATAAGAATTCTAACACTAACAAATGCCATTAGTCTGTTGCCAAAGAGATGTGTAAAGAGTATGCTTACAAGAAGATTTGACATTTTTCTGAACTGGTGATTTCAGCTGGGACATCATATAAAGGGAGGGAATGAACTGTAGATCAGTTGCCTACTCCTTTTCCTCCAAGGAAATATGCACCATATTACCTTTCTAAAATTTGAAACATTCCAAATTCTAGAAAATATCAGGCTCCAAGCAGATTGCATAAGCAAGTTTAGATCTACCTGAACACATCACCCTACTTTCAATGACTATATGCTTTCTTCTACTCATATTTTATCTTCCACATGACAATTCTATTTAACCTATCTATCTTTTCTAGAAAGAAAAATCCCCTTATGACCTCAAAAGGCGAGGCATAAAATTGCACAAATCACTGTATTGCATTTCTGTGTCTATCCTCCAGAAAACTGTGTTACTAACAGATTATTTCTGGGTTGGGCTAAGTTAGCAGCTCTCAGACTGGGAACATGGGTCATGAGAAAGTAGCATGCACTGAGAATCCACAAGCTACTTCAACACATTATTAAGTCTACTGTGGCATTTTTAAAATAATGGTGAATAGATTGATAACCTGAAATATTTATTAAAAAATTTAACTTGAACATATGCCAATCATACTAAATCAGAGTATCTTAACAGGTACTAGAAATGTGCATTTTTATTACACTCCATGGGTGATACTGATACACAACTTAATTAAAGGACTAATAGTCTAATGGAACTACATGAGTATTGAAGATGTACAAACTTACCAAAATGCAAATTACATTTGTTTAAAATAAGAAGCATAATAAATTTTGTATGTTAACTCATTTCATTTCATTCTTTTCTTTCTTTTTATAAACTTATTTATTTTTATTTTTTAAAACAAAAGAATACATTTCAAGTCATAGTACACATATGGAGCACAATTTTCCATTTCTCTGGTTGTAAATAAGATAGGGTCATACAATTTTTGTCTTCATACATGTATCTAGGGTAGTGATGTCCATCTCATTCCACCATCTTTACTACCCCCATGTTCCTCCCTGACCATTCCTCCTCTTTGTCCTATCCAAAGTTCTTCAGTTTCTCCCATGCTGTCCACCTCCACTCCCATTATGTATCAGCATCCACTAATCAGTGAAAACAGTCGGCCTTTGGTTCTTTGGGGTTGGTTTACTTCACTTAGCATGGTATTCTCCAACTCCATCCATTTACCTGCAAATGCCATGATTTTATTCTCTTTTATTGCTGACTAAAATTCCATTGTGTATATATACCAATTGGATTTTATTAAACACAAAAGTAAACCAAAATCTGAGCAGTATTTTTAGCACTTTAGCAAATGTTTGCCCCAATAGATTAGGGAATATAGAGAATGGACTCAAAAATAGTTCTGCTTGGCAGTTCAATTTTATGCTTTTGAGTAATAATATAAAAATAACAAAAACCAAATAGCATATTTGGTTTACTTTTCATAAACCAAATATTTCTTTTATTATTTCTCACAAAGCAAAAATCTTTTACTAATAGAAATATTTAGTTAAATTAAGTGAAGGAATTCTAAGTGTTAAAATATTTGGGGCATTTAATTGGTTGTTTGATTGTAATTTCTTAATACTAATAGTCAATAATTCTTTGATTTCAAATTGTCTTTATAAGAAGCACATATAATCATTCTCTTCTACCAGTAATTGATTTGATGTTTGGTAGATTGGTTAGTTGGTTGTTTGATTTGTTTGGATAATCCTGGGTATGGTTGATAGGGGACAGGCAGATGCAAATGGTAGGAACAGGAAGTTAAGGGAATAATAATAAAGGTCCCAATGGGCTGACATTCACATGCTTTCATTTTAAAAAGCAATTTACCTGTAGCTATGCCTACCTTAAATGGACAGGATATATTACATTCCTCAGCAAACCACCTATTATTCATCGACAGGAGAAATACAGGCCTGAACTGCCAAAATACTCATAATAAGAAGAACACAAGTTACCTTGAAGGGAGGACTTTTGTGGCCTTTCACAGACCAGATCCAGGAACTCAGGGAGAAAATAATAATTTTCCCTAATTTTCTGTTAGAACATGTTCCAATTAGAACTGGTCAGCATGGCCAAAGTGACCTAGAGTTGTCATGGGCAATGGGGACTTAAGTCTGATGTCATCCTGCTGTCAATCAAAAGTCAAGAGGTGGAACTCTGTGGAAATTTCCCTGAGACCCCAATAAAACCTGAGGATAGGTGAGGCACACTGTCCCTCTTCTCTCTGACAGAACCCACTGTCTCCTTTGAAAGTATCCTTTTTTCTCTTTTCCCATCCCTTCTAAAATCACATGCCAATTACCCTGAATGACAGGTCTGAAATTTTTCTGACTTGATCACAAGAATAGGAGTTTAAAGGAGGCCTTCATGCAGCCTCAGTTTCCCAGAAGGTGACAACCCTGTAACAGGGTCACTCAACTAATTCTACCTTACCTACTTTATTTAGGATTGAGAAAGAAACTCAATTAAACTTACTGTAAGTAAAGCTTAAAGATAACATTTTATGTAGTGTTAGCCTCTTCTAAATGCAGACTTTTTTTTAATGAACTAATAGCTAGCTCTTGAGTTACCTTAAATGTAAATACAGTGAGACATTCAATAGTTCAGCGAGACTTTTAAAGTTTGTAATTGGTTTGATTATTTATATTTGCAGATAGTTTTTAGAAATAATTTTTTGTATTGAGTTTATGCAAGATTATAATTTGAGAGTTTTTTTTTTTTTTCTTAATCCTGGTTGCCTGACTTTTATGGTCTGTAAAATGAAACTCTTCAGGGAATTAGTAAACTGAATATTAAACTGGTCATTGTCTAGTGATGTGGATTACAGAATCATTTTTCCAACTCTGATTTAGGAAATTTTTATTTCTTTTATAAGAGAAACATTATGTGAAGCATTGGGGTAGAGCACAACAAGATCACATCCTATAGAGTTCACAGTCTTATTAAAGGAAAGAGGGAATTATGATATTTTAAAATTAATTCTAGTACAATGATAATACAAGTTTGATTAAAACATATATTAGAGATATTTAAAGTAGAGGCAAATATAGAGACCTCAAACATTACTAAACTGATTTTATTTTGGAGGGTACAGGAGTCATGTATCTTCCCACTGCCTCTCTTGGGATGTGTTCCTCTTAGGACTGGAGTATGGTTTCAACTCTCCCTTTCTAACCTCTCATAAACCATACATGAGTCCCTAGATGCAGCTGGTGTTTTTCATTGAACTGGGCTGAGTAAATTCAGCATCATAAACAGAGGAAACAACTAATCATTTACTGTTTCCTCCAACTGCTGGGAGCTCCTGCTGGTCCCTAGCATTCCTACTAGTTTTGAAAGGATAATTCCAGGGTAGTCTCCTGACAAATTCCTGAAGGTCTGTAATTTTAGAGCTGGAAAGGGCATTAAAGATCATCAACCACACCTCCCTATTACAGATAAGGAAACTGAGGTGTTTAAAGGCCCAGTGGCCTTGCACAAACTCCCAGGGTGGATTATTAGCAGCACCTGTATCAGCACTGAAGTGCCTGGATTCCTTGACTAGACCTTTTCTTATGCCAAGAGGCTTCTATCTAATAACAGCATTCTCTAGTTCAGTCTAGGACAGGCAGAAGTGGGAAGACCAACTTCCAGCTGATGAATCCCTTGCCTTGCCTAGACTCTCAGAGTCCAATCAAACCAATCATGTTAGGACTTATAACAATTAAGAAACACTCATTAAAGAAGATATTGAGAGTCCTGAGATAATTCTTCCTCTTCCAACACCCAGGACTCAGTACCTCAGAAACAACATATTGACTACTGGCATAGAGGAGTTATATACTTTTTAAAAAGAAAATGATTAATATATTGTTTGTGAACATTATGACCTGTGATCCCATAGTACTGATATATAGAGAAAGCCTGGTCAATTCTGCACCTGAGGTCTGGACCTAGGCTATGGGTAATACAGCTTTTTACTTCAATTTAGAAGGCATTTGAGAAATTTGAGGATGCAATTTTGAGAAACTTTTGTGGGACTTTTTCCCAGAAAGCACTAGAAAGGGCCAGTCTGTCATGTGGAAGATGTCTTTCATAATGAAAAACAATTTGTGCTTTACACACTTCTGATGGAGCCAAATACTCAAGTAGATAAAAAATAAACATAAAAATGGTTTATAATCTCTGAGTCTAGACCCAATTCCATTTTATATAGTTTTTTTACACAGCTGAGACATACTTAATTTTTAGGAATAAAACTACCACTCAAGAGAAGATTCTACTTTGTTTTGTTCAGAAGTTGGTAAAATGCTTATCATTGTTTTAGAAAATTTGTCTACCTGTGGCACTGCTGTTTATACCATGTGAGTGACAAGTGCAGCACAGTATTCATTGGCAATCATAGTTGTTCCATTTATCATGTTTTACATAACTCTGCCAGCATGCAACTACTTCTAATCTTATATAATTATGCCTGAAGTTTTACATGCTAATGTATGTATTATTTTATAGCAAATTACTTTTTCTGTTTATTAGTGAAAAACTGTATTAATTTTTAATGCCTGTGTAGATGTATAATATTATCCATAAATTACATTTCTTCTTATTAAATGGGATAGAAAAATGCATCACATGCCCATTATTTAATAATAGCCAACTATTTTTGCCTTTATAGCCTGATTTTGTGGAATAAGAAGAAACATTGTCAGTCACATTATTTGGTCAGAAGGACACTAATCGATCACTGTTGCAGAAATACAATTTTATCAGCAACCATTGTCAGCCTATTACATTAGAAAGAAGTGGACTGAACTGAAATTTTTCTATGTCTAAGAATTCAAAATGTAGGTGTATATATCATAATTATAACAATAATTATCACATTTGGTATTTTTTAAAAGTATAGCATGATAAATAATGCCAAATATTGACTAATTTGTCTATTCTTAGTTTTGTCTTATGAAGGTCTTATGATACTTGACAATTTAGTCAGTTAGTTCTTTATCCTTTATTTCCTAACTTGTACAATTTTTTCAACTGTGATATGTAATTATCTATATATTGGCCCACCTGATCATTTTGTTGGGAAAAAAGACTGTATAGGAATAAGTCAACCTCAAAAAATCTTTTTTCCATAAAACAACTTTTGTTTCTGTTATGTTTTTAAAATTTTATAAACATACAACCATGGATTTTTTTCTTATGTTGAAAAATGAATATTAATTTAGTGATGACATTTCTATCACTTGAGTAATCAAGCATCACCTCATTAGCATTAAGCACTTTCCTTTTGTCTATAATTTATAGTAAGAACAAGCCAATCTATGGCTAACACAACCTGTCATGCCCTTCCATGTTATCGTTTTATTCGCCCTGACCTGCCATGTTAACTGGAGGTTATTATTTCTATATCCTTTGTCAATTAATGACTTATTACAGAATGTTCTGATCCTATTCTCCCAAATGACCTAGGAGAACACAATCTCAGCCATCTTTTTCTGAATTCCAAACTATATGTCAATGTCCTTTCATATGATTGGATAATACATTATGCCAATTATATCCACAGAAGGTTAACCTGAAAATTTAGTCATGTTATAGCTGGCCTTACCTGTAATATGATGGATTGAATGCTTGAGTTGATTCAATCAGACATTGAAATTGTAAAAAGGATAAGACCATTCACTTTCCATAAAATGGCACTGTTTTTAAGCCTTAAAAATTGACACACCTTGAAAAGTGGCCTACATTATAGATTTTCTTTTGTACAGGTGCCAATGGTAACTTTGTATCCTTAATTTGGAGGGGGAATATAGATAGCTGAAAAAGGATAGCTTGCATTTGGCAATCATGGTGAGTGATTTTTCAGTTCATTAAGCCTTAGAATTTAAGCTGTTCTAAATAAGACAAATGTGTTCTCTTTCTTCCAATATATAAAGCATAATTATTTCAAATTACTTACTTGGCTATTTCATATACATTTTAAGATTATGAAGGATGAATGAGTTAACATTTTGAATTTCAATTGTTAAATTTAATATCCCATCATTTCTGTAGTTTGAGAGAATGTGTTCCTGCATGTATTAAATGAAGATAAACAAGAGTGTGTGTGCATACTGAGCCATGAAGAAAATTTTTCCTTCCTGCAACTTTTTTTTAAAAAATTTTTTAGTTATATGAACACAAATATCTTTGTTTACTTATTTTTATGTGGTGCTGAGAATTGAACCCAGTGCCTCACATGTGTGAGGCAAGCATTCTGCCACTGAGCCACAACCCCAGCCCCTTCCCACAACTTCTTAAAGTATAATTACTAAAATGAGGAAAACACTGTTCAGGGAGTTATTTTTCTAATATGTAAACTGTATTAAAAATCTTTGAAACCTAATATTTCTTGGATAAAATTATTTTCACTGGTAAATGATTATAAATATAAGTTTACTGCAGGAAAAAATTTTACTGCAAATACTTGTGATCTATGTTAGGCAATCAAAAACATATTATCATTTTTAAATTAACTGGTATCTGTATATATACAGTGACTCTATCTTTTCCTTCTCATCAGTTCAACGTTTGAGGCCACAGTGACAGGACATTTTAATTAAATTTTTTTTTAAAAAAAGGATTTTATCTAGTCCTTGATATTCCTCTGATTGAAAATGTGCTTCTCTAGATGACTGAATTACTCATTCTGGCCTCATTCCATTTTGCTTGGTGATGTCCTTCCTATTGGTCTGATTTAAAATACCACCTTCCATGCTTGAACCCTTCTCTACTCTTTTCTCTACATCAGTTACCAATACCTATATGCTGTACTGAATTTCTCACTTATATGCTTATGCTTTACGTCTTCCCCTCACAATGAAGACTACTTGAATTGAGGGAATTTTGTCTGATTTTCTTCCCCCTGCATCTCCTGGGCCTGGATGAGCATTTGGCACAGAGTAGGTACTCAATGAGTGTTTAGTGAACAAATGGGGAAAAGAACTGTTGTACTTTTGTTTCTTATTAATAACTTACTATTTATTAATTGGTTCTTTTTCTTCCTTTATTTATTTGCACATGTTGAAAAGAAAACATTATTTCAATAACTTGATGAAACTTAGATGTGCAGATATGTAAATTTATACACATTGAAAATGAAGAATAAAAGTTAAAAACTCTACAAAACATATTTATCTTTTAGATTCCTTGTGGCAGAGCTTCTTTGTAAATGCCCTTCAGGGTGCGATATACTTTTGGCATAATCATCATGACAGCATTTTCTAAAATTAATATAAAATACAGTGAAGCATTTTTCTAGTCTAATCTGGAAGAATTACCCCAATGAACTTGTCATAGATGTACTTCTCTTTGCTTTAAGATATTTTTAAGTCATAGCTGTAATTTTCTCTAAGGCCTGTTTCAGTTTTTGACCCATTTTCAGATTTGGGGACAGAGCTTAAGCCTCTACACATATCTGTGTAAAATGTGTGAGGGGAATAAAATAGCATATAAATGAATGCTGAAGCTCATTCATATCTTTTTTGTGAAGTTAGCAAAAATGATGAGCAACTGTAGGGCTTTATGTGGATCTTAGTATTTAAAGTCACAGTGCATTTAATCCTTTTGGTTTCTAAGGCACCTCTGCATGTAGTGTGCAAATTTTGAAGCACAAAAACTGCCATGTACACCTTCTATGACCGAGTCTCAATTTGTAAATATACAAAAGCTCTCAAGGGGAATTTTTAAAAAACATGTCTTTATGAAAAACAAATCAGATCAGACTAATCTAATTTCCTCTCTGACAGAGTGACAGACCCTGTGGTTAAGAGGAAAGCAATAGATATCTTTATTTCAGTCCGGATTTTAATTCAGTCTCATACGACATTAATTAGAGAGCAGCAAAGCAGAGTTGAGATCCTGCTATTAAAGTGTGGGTGTGCAACGGCTCAGAAGGTCACACTTCAAGAGTAGTTATTAATCGGTCCATGCTGCTCTGAGGCATGGGGGTGGATACTGAATGATGCTTCAGAATCTGTCCTAGGTCCATTACTGTATCTTTATCAGTGACTGGGATGATTAAGTAGAGCTCTTACCCCTTAAGTTCATGGATAACATCAAATTGGGAGGGCTAACTGTCCTTGGAGGATGAACTTGAAAATTTAAATGACCTTTTTAAGATGACGAAGTGACTTCATCTTAAACATAGCACTGGAGAATGGATTATGTCCTAGGGCAAACAAACAACAAAAACAGTTTCAACTAACTGACAAAGGGAAGTGGTAGAACTGTATTGTTAGGTAGCATAGTTAATTTAACCTTCAGGCAGAATATATATATTTACGTAAATATATATAATATTTATATATACTATTATAATATATATAATATTTATATATATAAATATGTATATATTTGCTACTAGGGATTGAACTAGGGGCCACTTGAACAATGAACCACATCTCCAGACCTATTTTGTATTTTATTTAGAGACAGGATCTCACTGAGTTGCTTAGTGCCTTGCTGTTGCTGAGACTGGCTTTGAACTCACAATCCTCCTGCCTCAGCCTCCCGAGGTTCTGAGATTACAGGCACGCACCACCACGCCTGGCCAGAATTATTTTAATGTACATTCAGTCCTACCAGGTGGCCACACTGCAAATAAAAATGTGGAAAACTCCTCTTTTCAAGTAGAATTTGACACTCTCCATTTCTGTCAGTTAAACTGTGGATCACTTATCAAATTTTATAAACCTGTCTTCACTTGATATTCTTTGTACCATCTCATTTCTGCTTCTCTCATCAAGTATGGAAAAGACTCTGTGCAGAGTGTGGTGTCCATACCTGTAGTCCTAGGTACTTGCAAGTTGAGATGGGAGGATGACTTGAGCCCAGGAGTTTGGGACCAGCCTCGGCACCATAGCAAGAATTATGTCTTAAGAAAGCAAAGCAAAACAAAACAAACAAAAAATAAGTTCCTTGCTTCTTCTTCTTCTTCTTTTTTTTAACTCCTTAACTCTGTTTTGCCCAAACTTCCTGCCTTGGTTTCTTCATCTTGCTTTTCAGTTTTTGCCTGAATATTGTAGTTACCATTTTTCTTCCTGTTGTAGGTCTGATGGTCTCTGATCAGTGAGTAAGTTGCCTTGTTCGATTTATGGAGGTGTGGGTTCTCTGGCTGCTTGTTAAGCACAACCATGACATTGCACTGCCATGTAATATCTCTGTGCTTCCAGAATTCTGAGGGTCTGCATACTTTGACCTCTAACTTCAGCCTGGAATGCTTGAATGATTTGCCAAGCTTTGATCTTAATTTCCTGTGTTTGTTTTCTATCTCCAAATTATTTACCTGGCTTCCTACCTCAGACATCCCATTAGCCACTATCATTATTCTATATATACAGGATTGGTCTTGAGTTCCATGAATATGTTCTATGTAAATATTTTAAATGATATTGGTTGAAAATTTTTATTTTTAAAAGTAATGCAAAACAAAAGCACTGTACAAAATATATTTCAGATGCAGTGAAAATTTCTTGTGTTTATTCTGCCACTCCTGTTGCACTATGTCTTTAGATGATGGTGAGGGATATAGTCTTTCAGGTATAAATAGCTATAAGATTTTATATATGTTGAAAATTTTAACAAGGTGATATTATAATGTACTACAACCTGCTTTTGTATTTTATAAGCAGTTTTCTTTCAATGACTGTCTAGGTCTCTTTAAAAAGTATTGTATCTACATCACTGTATATTTATTTTGAGCAGTTATGTATATTTTTCTAGAAAAAATTTATTTGAAATTTAAGTAATTTAAATTGAAATAAACCAAGAAGAAATCTTTATTACATAGTAGTTTAATTGTATTTTCCATTCTAAAACTCTCAGACATCTGGAAAATATCTACAACTTAAAATGTAAACCTCTTTTTTTACAAAAATTTTTAACCAAAAAACATTTTTAAAAAAGTAAAATGTAAAAAGTTAATAATAATAGTATTATCTGCAATTTATATTTGTAAAAATGATATTTGATATCTGAAATCCCTCTTTTAGAGGCTGACTTTTTTCATAATGAACATTGTAATCCAAGGAGAATAATTTTTCATATTACTGTTATTTTTAGATAAACCATATTTTCTCCTCAAATAACCCAACTTCTGTTTCTTTTATTTTTTCCCAAATTTAATGTATATTTGAATTCATTACTTAGGTTTCCCTCAATGATCTTTTTATAGATTGCCACATTTAAAGACATATATCTGAGGTTTTCTTCAATTTTTTCTTCTGTGTTCTATAGTTTAATTTGTAGAGTTCTTTTACTTTTTGGGTAGATTAATTTCCAGATATTTTTTTTTGAGGTTTTTGTGAAAAGGATGGTTTTCTTGATTTTTTGTCAGCTCTCTGTTCAAGTACAGAAAATCTATTGATTTATGAGTATTTTATCTTATATCCTGCTACTTTGCTAAATTCATTTATCAGCTCTAGAGGTCTTCCTTCTGGAGGAATTTTGGGGGTCTTCTAGATACAGGATAGTGTTTTCAGCAAAGAGTGATAGTTTGAAGTCTTTTCTTACTATTTATATCACCTTAATTTTTTTGAAATTGAAGACGACCTCTCAAAATGGAAAGAACTCACATGTTCTTGGATAGGCAGAATTAATATTGTCAAAATGGCCATACTACCAAAAGCAATACACTTGCTCAATGCAGTTCCCATCAAAATACCAATGATGTTCTTCAGAGAACTAGAAAAATCAGTTCTTAAATTCATGTGGAAGAATAAGAGACCTGGAACAGCCAATGCAATTCTAAACAAGAAAAGTGATTCATCATAGTACCCTATCTCAAATTGTACTAAAAATTTTACTGTAACTAAGAGTTAGAGTAAAAAACAAAAAACAAAAAAACAAAAAACAGAAAGACCAGCATGGTACTCACATAAAAATGGACATGAAGACCAACGTAATAGAAGACACCAAGACAAATCCAAATTCTTATAACCATCTGATACTTGACAAAGGTGTCAAAAATGTACAGTGAATAAAAGACAAGCTTTTTAACAAAAGATGCTGGCCAAAGTGGACATCCATATGTAGAAGAATGAAATTAGATCCCCATCTTTCACAAAGTCAAATCAAAATGGATTACAGACTTAGAAATTAGACCAGAAGCTTTGCAAATGTTAGAAGAAAACATAGGATCAACACTTAATTATATAGGTGCAGACACTGACTTACTTAACAAGACCCTTAAAGAATCAATACATGGGGTTCCTTCCAATTACAAACTTCTGTACGTCAAATAAAAGTGAACAGAGAGACTAAAGAATAGGAAAAAAAATCTCTGCCAGTCAGTCCTCTAACAGAGGATTAATATCCAGAATATATTAAAAAAACTCGATGTCAAAAAATCAAATAGCTCAATCAATGGGCAAAATAATTAAACAAATTTCTCAAAATAAAAATTTTAAGTGGGGCTTAGGGCTGTAGCTCAGTGGCAGAGTGCTTACCTGTCAAGTGTGAGGCACTGGGTTCAATCCTTAGCACCGAATTAAAAACAAACAAACAAACAAACCTAAATAAATAAAGGCATGAAGTCCATCTACAACTACAAAAAAGTTTTAAAAACAAAAATGTACAAATATCTGAAAAATACATAAAAAAAATCTTCAATATCTCTAGTAATCAGGGAAAAGCAAATCAAAACTACTCTAAGATTTCATTTTACCCCAGTCAGAATGGCGACTATAAAGAACACTAACTATAATAACTGCTGGTAGGATGTGGGAAGAAATGTACACTCATATATTGCTGGTAGGACAACAAATTAGTGCAACCACTATGGAGAAAACTCCTCAAAAATATAGGAAGGGAACCACCATATGACCCAGATATCCCACTCCTCAATTTTTATCCAAAAAAACTAAAATCACTATAGTGATGCAGGCACATTAGTGTATATAGCAACACAATTTCCAATCACCAAGTTATGGAACCAACTCCGATGCCTATCAACAGATGAATGAATCTAGAAAATGTAGTATATATACGAGGGAGTTTTACTCAGTTATAAAGAGGAATGGCATTTGCTGGTAAATAGACGGAAATGGCAAAAAGCTTGCTAAGTAAAATAAACCAGACTCAGAAAATCAGGAGTCAAATGTTTGTTTGTTTTTTCACATGTGGAAGCTAAAGCACCATAAGAGAAAAAAGGGATAGGATATTATAAAAATAAAGGGTAGATCATGGATCAGTGCAATAGAAGAAGTAAAATAGGAGGGAGTGATGAAAGAAGGGAAAGGGGTAGAAATTTGGAATGAATTTAACAACATCATATTACACTCATATAAATATACCATACATTTCGCCTTTATGTATATATAGAAAGCACTGATCAAAAATAAATAAAGAAAGAAAAAAGTGAAAGAAATATCAATAGAAAAGAGGAAGGAGAATAAGGGGAGGGAGGAGGGAAGGAATATCAGAAGAATGGAGATTAAAATCAAATTCCTTGCATGTAAATTTTTTTGTCAAAGTGAACGCAAATACTGTGAATAATTATGATGCTCTAATTTTAAAAAAAGATATATTTGATCAGAGAACACAACTTATTTAAAGCATTTCAAAATAATTTAGGAACAAATGAGTTTTATAACATAAATAAAATTACTTTTCCCTATTGTAGAGTAAATCTCTAGTAATGTACTTAAGACTCTGGTGTTACCTGTTAGGATGTAGCATTTCAAATTCATGGTACTGAATTTTCCATTTAGATTTGTGTGTGTTTTAAAGCTCAGTTTCTAAAATAATAAAAGTCTCCTTTAAAAACTAAAATGTTAGGAACAACTTTTCTGTGGAAGTCAGTGTGCTTCTTTTATAAAGCTTTGGATTTTTCAGTTAAATAGAGATGTTTACCTGAAGTAAACATGATATAAGACTGAAAGCTTGGAATGGGCTTAGAATTTTATTAGTTTTCCCCCAAAAGAATCATTTTGAGTAAGGTAGCTGATGTAATCAGTATTTTTGAAAAAAATAAAAGTATAAAAGGGTAAGATGTAAAATGTACTGAAGAATTTTACTTGTACTTTACCACAGTGGCAGAAAGAAGGGTGGAATTGATTAGAGATTAAAAACACAGATCTCCTGGCAGTCATAAAGTGAATTGAAAAGAAATAGCAAACACAGAGAAAAGAATGTTTAAAAAGGCATTTTAAAAATTATGACATTATTTTTCAGGATTGGGGCCTCTCCATGTTTGTGAAGATGTATGCCATTGTTGTTCTTTTATTACTGTTCATGGTGACACAGTGACATGGCAAGATAAAACCTAAGTCTGTTATATAGACACAAGAAACAAAAGGAGCACATACAGATGGATTTCCTTGAAGACAGTGAGATAAAGACAAATGAATACAAAGCAAGAATTCTTACAGGGCTGAAATATTTTGAGATCAATTTATTCCAATATCATGCTGGACTTTGAATCTTTGTTACTGTGTTAAATAGTTATTTGTAATGTTATGATCCCATTAGGTTAGGACTTGGGATACTTCACGCACCACATTACCAGAGAAATTACATACTCTACAATGCATCTAGGAGACAGATTCAGACAGATTCAGTCATGTGGAGGAGCTACTAGTTCATGAACATTGAGATAGGTTTTTAAAGAAGTTACAATTTTCCATGCATAAAAAAGGTAAGATCTATCAAGAAAAATATATAAGGGCAATAAATGGAGTCAAGATGTTTTGCTTCTGGCAAATTTTTTCTTGACCTTTTCCAAGTTCTTCTGCCTAGGGACAATCATTTTATTTTCTGAATTATGAATATATCCAATAAATAAATCTGAGTCCAAATAACACTTTTTTTGTACTTTTTTTACATACCTAATGCCTTGCATCCATGGAAGATATCCTCCTATTCAATTATCTATGGTGCATATGACCATGCTCACTGTCTATTTAGTAAGAATTAAATAAAGATTGTTGATTATTTGCTAAATGTTAAAGCACCCTCTTTATTAACTGAAATCTACCTGTCAGTATAATTATTGTCATTGAATAATATGTTCAAAAGGTCACTATTTATTAAGTCTGCAGTACGTAAAACAACAATAGATTGTTTTTAGAGGATGTGGAAGTATATTAACTGTTATGCTAAACAAAAGAAACAGTTATTTTTTTGCAGTAGATCCTATTATGAATTTCAAAATTAACAAGGTTGATATATATAGGTACACATAATACATACATTTGTATTTGCATTATAAATACAAATGCATATACAAATATATTAGAGAAAGAGAATTAAATATGCATGTAAAACACAAAAGCCTATGGGACACTCTATGCAAATTGGGCCCCATGGACTGGCTATCATTTGCACACTATTAGTTACTGGTATGCAGTAAGATAAAGAACTTGAGCCCAAAATTAAATCAGATATTGAACTAAGCACAATATGTATTTGAATGACTTTCTTTTTTTTTTCCATAGCAGGATGTTTTTATGAAAGAAAGAAGTGATTTGATTTACATGTTGGCACAAATTCCAGATCTTGTTGTGGCTTGGCATCTCAAACAGCAGTGAGATATGAAACTACATGCTTAGCCTGCATGCCAGAGGATCCATGATCTATGAGAACTTCTTTTGCTATCTTCAAAATTTTGATCATACAGTTAATTACAAAGGAAGATGATTCACTGACTGTCAAAACCCTATTAGTGCACCTTGAGAATACTCCAAATTTTTGAAAACATAGAAGTACTAAATACATGTTACTGGACCACACATGTGTGCACGTGCACACACACACACACACACACACACACAACAAAAGAAAAAGAAAAAAACCTGGCAAAAAGGCAACCAGGATTGATATATAAGTACCCATAAACATGTCACTAAGTTTAACTCCTAATAAGTAGATAAATTTGAATTAAAACTATAATAGGTGTCCTTTCTTACCAATTGAATTCCCTAGAAGTTAAAACATTGAATAGCATCAAATACTGACAAAGATGCAGGGCAGAGACATCTGCTGCCCTTGTCTGAGAGGTTAAATCTGAACAACCACAACCATCTTGTTTGTGCCTGTTATCCTTCAACATAGTGTCTTACCATTTATCCTCCTTGGAATTCCTTCACTGACAACCGTGTTTTATCTCTTTTTTTATTCCTCTTTGGTGCTTCCCTTGTATTATTATTTTTTAAATTTTATTTTGTGCTTATTTTTTTATTTCTCCAAGTAAGTTATAAAACTCTTGACAGCAGGAACTATGTTTTAACATGTATTTTATATTTGTTGTAATTAATCCCCTCAGAATCCAGCACAGTGCTTCATATATGGTGCATGATTAAATCCATATTTGTAAATGACATTGAAGAATAATGTCACATTATCCTAAATGAAGAGGAGGAGACCTGTGAAGAGCAAAGGAAGGTTTTTCCTATCTTTGTATTCAAAGGTATATATTACATGGATGCACAGAAAATAAGGACCAGTGGTCGATTTATAGCTTTAATTTATTCTTGGAATGAGAAGGGATGAGAATGAAAACTTTCATGTACATGTCTAAGGGCAGGAAAGTAAGATCACATAACCGAAGAACATAAGAGCAATAGAAGTTAGAGGTAGAATCAAGGATTAATCATTTTACCAGTGAGAAATCTGAAGTTGAATGTGAGGTTGCCTAGATAGATACTCACAAACTCCAACTCTAACAACTTTATATAGCAAATAGGATATTATTAAATAATAATTATACTAGAAAAGTAGAATTTATTAATATTTGGAAATGCCTAAGATGTTATCCATAGAATAATAATATAGCCTAATTGAGATATTGACTTACATTAGAAATAAGGATTTAGGATGTTTCAAAATTTTAAGTACATGCATGGTTTTAAAAGTAGCTGAATCACAAACACCTTTCCTCCAGGAGTAGGAGTTCGTTTCACTCTGGAGGAACAAGCCACCTAGACAGTCATCACCTGTCTCTGCTGCAGCCTTGTGATAACACTGGTTACCAAGTGCAGTACAGTGATATATTCCCACAGACAACAGGATCCTGAACTAGTTCCTATTGTCACTGGAACTCTTTACATCATTGTATTCTGCTGAGCTGCCAAATTGAGATTAATTAGGTAGCAAAGAGGCTACTGATCTATCTTGTTTTCTCCTGAAATATGTTATTCTCAAAGTCAAATGGAGTCAATTGGCAGTCATATTCTACTGTAGCATTACACCTTCTTTTGTGTTGTTTAGTGATAATAAATACTGGATCAATTAGAAAACTCTCAGTTTGTGTTCAAGAGGAACTTGACTTCCATTATACTATAATTTTTCTAATGATATCCTTAGAAGCTGTTTTAAATTAGTAACATATTTTTGAAGGAATTTTTTACTAAATGTTCATAGTGTTTAAATGTATCTCACACTTTTGTTAAACTCATAGCAATGTGAACTTCATTTTAACTATAATAAAGCAAAATTGCTATCTGTATACTAAGTAACAATCTGTATGTGGACTTGAACTTCTTTGGACAATTACATATACACTTATATATGCATGTTATAATTTACACTTATATATGCATGCTACATGGTTACTTGCAAATGCATGCATTGTGATGCTCAAGGGAGCTGTATTGAAGGCCTTATATCTTTCAATGTTTTGTTGTATGATTTTAGGGAAATAACTAACCCTTTTTATATACTTTATTTGTCAATCTACAAAGTACTTGTAATCAAGGCATTTGTGAGGTTGTTAGACAAGGGACCACACACATTTTGAGCTCTCTGGGTTATATGTACTATAGAACAAGAATACATAGGTATCAGTAGGCATTGAGTAGATTGTTGCTTTGATGGCTATAAATATGGAAATATATATTGACTAATTAATTTGATCAATGGTTGAAACATTTATTTCAAAAGAAGAAGTTGTACTTCTGAAACAGTGTCTTCTCGTCAGTATGACAGTCCTGACATTCACAGGACAACTTCCTGATTATTCTTGGGAAGCATAAGTTATGTGAACTATGTTCTGAATTTATGTTAAAAAATAAGCTTTTTATTTGAAAGGTATTATCTTCCCTCATGATACACAGATAACCAAACTCTCATTTATTACATCTTGGAATCCCATAATATTGACTCAAACTCTGAAATGAGTCATATGCTTGTTATTGTCTTTTTTCTTTAAGAACAATATCAGGTGTCATCCCAGATCACATATTGTGCTAGGGGTAATTGAAGCTGTTTTGTATATTCAAAGGAATCTTTACTAATGGCTATTCTGTGGGAGTGACTATTATTGCATTAACAAATAAAGCCTTTTAATAATATTTCTTATTAAAATAAATTATCCCAGAGTCTTACAAATTTTGATAGAATTTCAAGTTTTCTTAGAATTATTTCAGATTGGATGTTTTGTGTAACATAAAAGATAGACTCACTCTTTTGCTAAATATATTTCTGAAACAAATATTTTTGAGATCTTAAAATGCTATAGGCTTTCTTATACTTTTCAACGTACATGTTTTACAAAAACATGTGGGAGGATAAATCTATAGTAAAATTACAGAATAAAAGAACGTAAGTGAATTGGCCAAACTAATTATTCGTATAACTGTTTTCTATTAGGAGTCCTTTGAACACAATGAATGTTATTAAATTGTCTTCTTTGTCTTCTATACTCCAAGTATTTTTAAAATTCTTATTTAGATAGCCAGAGAAAAAATGTAGAATAAATAAAGATCTTTTAGATAATTATGATTAATCTTGCATTTTGTATCCCACTTCCAAGAAAATGAATTATTCTCAAGTGTTTATAGTACATAATTGAATGTTTAGTATCCTAAGAAACCTAATACTTGCAATAATCTCACTGTCTTTTTAAACCAACTATGTACACAAAGTTTGAAAATCTTTGGTTCATGTTTACTGTTTGATAGTATTTGAGCTCTCACTTCTGATATTAATGACAAGTCAGAATGTGTTATTGGATATATAGAGGAGGAATAGTGTTTTCTCTGGGTCAAGGTTGATCTTAAAATTAGTTTTGCTGTAGTAGCATCATGGAGCAGCTACCATCATTTCCGCAGGCTCCAGTATCGAATAGCATTAAAATGTTCAGGAGAATTTTTATCTCAAAAGAACATTGGGTTCCAAGTGGGATTAGACAGCAATCAAATCCCTTTGATGATGGAAACCTATAGTGGAGACTTACCACAGTTCTATGGTGTGGTGAGCTCTATCCTTGTTCCACTAGCAAGACATCCTGCTAGATCTTGAGGGAAAGACAGAATATGACAGGCATGGAATGTCCTCGACAACATAGTATTGAATCACTGAGTATGATATGATACTTGACTATCTTATGCTGAAGGTTGTTATAGCTTAGTAATCTCTCATTTCAGAGAGAGATAAATTGATTATGTCCTAGGAATTTTATATTAGTTATATATTTTCCTAATAAAAGGTTCATAAATGCAAACTTTTCAGAGTATACTTTTTTGAATTCTGAAAAAAATCATCTTAATCAGAAAAACCAGGAGATGCAGTACTAAGTCCCCATATTTTATTTATTAAACCAGGAGATGTAGTACTAAGTCCCCATATTTTATTTATTAAAGTTGTACAAGACACTGTGTCCAGACTGTTCAGGTTTGAAAGGCAGGCTAACACTTAACCTAATGTATAATATTGGCCATGTAATTGCAATTCTTTGTGGTTCAATTTTATCATCTGAATAATAAATACTACCTCAAAGGGTTATTGTGAAGATTAGATTATACTTGTGAAGAATTTGGAACAGTATCTGGAACTTAATATTTGCTTGATAAATTTAAGCTCTTACTTTTACTGTAAATTTTATATTGTATATATTTAAAGTGTACAGCATAATGCATTGATATCTATAGTCATAGAGAAATTATTACTACAGTCAAGAGAATTAACATATCTATCTCCTCACATACCAACTTTTGGTCAGTGTGTTTAAGAATCTGAAATCTATTTTTTTAGTAAATTTTCAGTATGCAATACAATATTATTAACTATATTCCTTATGCTATAAATTCTACTTCTGGACTTTATGTAACTATATATACATATATGTGTGTGTGTGTGTGTGTGTGTGTGTGTATGTATATATACATATATATATATACATATATATATGCTTCATCTTCCTATTTCCTTCCCCTCTTCATTTCACCCTAAGTGACTAATTTCCGCCTGTTGATTTTATATGGCCAATTGCTTTTTTGAATTTCACCATAAATGATATTGTGTAATATTTTCCTTGTTGAGTGTGAATTATTTTATTTATTGTAATGTTCTTCAGATTTATCTATGCTGTATCAAATATCTTGATCTTATTCATTTTGTGGGGTTAATAATATTCCATTGTGAATAAGTTCCACAATTTCTTTATTTAATTTATTTATTTTTATTTTTTTAAAACAGCAGAATGCATTTCAAGTCATAGTACACATTTGGAGCACAATTTTCCATTTCTCTGGTTATAAACAAGGTAGAGACACACCATTCATGTCTTCATACATGTACCTAGGGTGATGATGTCTATCTCAGTCTATCACCTTTCCTACCCACATGCCCCTTCCCTTACCCTCCCTCCTCTTTGCTCTATCCAAAGTTCTTTCATTTCTCCAATGCTTCCCACCCCCACCCCCATTATGGATGAGCATCCACTAATCAGAAAAAACATTTGGCCTTTGTTTATTTGGGATTGGATTACTTCACTTAGCATGATGTTCTCCAACTCCATTTGTTTACCTGCAAATGCCATAATTTCATTCTCTTTTACTGCTGAGTAATAGTCCATTGTGGATATATATTACAATTTCTTTACCCATTCATCTATTGAAAGGCATCTAGTTTGCTTCCACAGTTTAATAATTGTGAATTGAGCTGCTATAAACATTGAAGTGGCTGCATCACTGTAGTATGCTGTTTTGAAGTCCTTTGGGTATAGACTAAGGAGTGGGATAGCTGGGTCAAATGATGGTTCCATTCCAAGTTTTCTAAGGAATCTTCATACTGCTTTCCAGATTGGTTGCACCAATTTTCAGTCCCACTAGCAATGTTTGAGTGCCTTTTCCTCCACAACCTCACCAACACTTATTGTTGCTTGTATTCTTGATAACTACCATTTTGACTGGAGTGAGGTAAAATCTTAGAGTAGTTTTGATTTACATTTCTTTAATTGCTAAAGATGTTGAAAATTTCTTCATATATTTGTTTATCGACTGTATATCTTCTGAGAAGTGTTTGTTCAGGTACTTAGATCATTTATTGATTGGGTTGTTTGGGTTTTTTGGCATTAAGTTTTTTGAGTTCTTTATATCCTAGAGATTAGTGCTCTCTCTGATTTGTGTGTGGCAAAAAATTTGCTCCCAGAATGTAGTCTCTCTATTCACCTCATTGATTGTTTCTTTTGCTGAGAAGAAGATTTTTAGTTTGAATTCATCCCATTTATTGATATTAAATTTTATTTCTTATGATTTAGGAGTCTTGTTAAGGAAGTAGGGGCCTAATCCGACTTGATGAAGGTTTGGGCCTAATTTTTCCTCTATTAGGCACAGGATCTCTGGTCTAATTCCTATGTCCTTGTTCCACTTTGAGTTGATTTTTGTGCATGGTGAGAGGAAGGGGTTTAGTTTCATTTTGCTTCATATGGATTTCCAGTTTTCCCAGCATCATTTGCTGAAGAGGCTATCATTTCTCCAATGTATATTTTTGGCACCTTTGTCTAGTATGAGATAACTATTTATGTGGGTTTGTCTCTGTGTCTTCTATTCTGTACCATTGGTCTACATGTCTATTTTCGTGCCAATACATGCCATTTTCATTACTATAGCTTTGTAGTGTAGTTTAAGGTCTGGTATTGTGATGCCTCCTGCTTCACTCTTCTTGCTAAGGATTGCTTTGGCTATTCTGGGTCTCTTATTCTTCCAAATTCATTTCATGATTGCTTTTTCTATTCCTATAAGGAATGATGTTGGGGTTTTAATTGGGATCATATTGGATCTGTCTAACACTTTGGGTAGTATGGCCATTGTGATATTGATTCTTCCTATTCAAGAACATTAGGGATCTTTCCATATTCTAAGATCTTCTTCAATTTCTTTCTTTAGTGTCCTGTAGTTTTCATTGTAGAGGTCTTTCCCCTCTCTTGTTATATTGATTCTCAAGTATTTTATTTTCTTTTGAGGCTATTATGAATTGGGTAGTTTTCTTGATTTCTCTTTCAGAGTATTCATCACTGATGTATAGAAATGCATTTGATTTATGGGTGTTAATTTTATATCCTACAACTTTGCTGAATTCATATATTAATTCTGGAAGTTTTCTGGTGGAATTTTTTGGATCCTCTAAGTATACTATCATGTCATCAGCAAATAATGATAGTTTGAGTTTTTTGTTTCCTATTCATATTCCTTTAATTTCTTCTGTCTGTGTAATTGCTCTGACTAGAGTTTCAAGGAATATATTAAATAGAAGAGGTGAAAGAGGACATCCCTGTCTTGTTTCCATTTTTAGAGGGAATGACTCCAATTTTTCTCCATGTAGGATGATATTGGCCTTGGGTTTGGCATAGATAGCTTTTACAAAGTTGAGGTATGTTCTTACTATCCCTAGTTTTTCTAGTATTTTAAACATGAAAGGTGCTGTATTTTGTCAAATACTTTCTCTGCATCAATTGATATAATCATCTGATTCTTTAAGTCTATTGATGTGATGAATTACGTTTATTGATTTCAATATGTTGAACCAACCTTGCATCCCTGGAATGAACCGAACTTGATCATGTTGTACTATTTTTTAAAATATATTTCTGTATGCAATTTGCCAGAATTTTATTGAGAATTTTTGCATCTATATTCATCAGGGATATTGGTCTGAAATTTTCCTTCATTGGTGTGTCTCTGTCTGGTTTTGGTGTCAAGATAATACCAGCCTCATAGAATGAGTTTGGAAGGGTTCCCTCTTTTTCTATGTCATGGAATAATTTGAGGGGTAATAGTGTTAGTTCTTCTTTGCATGTCTTGTAGAACTTGGCTGGGAATCTGTCTGGTCCTGGGCTTTTCTTGGTTGGTTGGCTTTTGATGGCATCTTCTATTTCCTTGCTTGTAATTGATCTGTTTAAGTTATGTATGTCCTCCTGATTCAATTTGTATAGGTCATATGCCTTTATAAATTTGTCAATGTCTTCAGGGTTTTATATTTTACTGGACTATAAATTTTCAAAATAGTTTCTAATTATCCTCTGTATTTCAATAGTGCCTGTCGTGCTATTTCCTGTTTCACCACAAATTTAATAATTTGGAGTTTCTCCCTCCTTTTCATTAGGGTGTCTAAGAGTTTGTCAATTTTATTTATTTTTTTAAAGAATCAGCTTTTTGTTTTGTCAATTTTTTGAATTCTTTTATTTCAATTTAATTGACTTTAGCCCCGATTTTAATTATTTCCTTTATTCTACTTCTTTTGGTGTTGGTTTGTTCTTCTTTTTCTAGAGCTTTGAGATCTAATGTCAAGTCATTTATTTGTTGACTTTTTCTTCTTTTAATGAATGTGCTCAATGCAATGAACTTTCCTCTTAACACAGCCTTCATAGTGTCCCAGAGATTTTAATATGTTGTATCGTAGTTCTCATTTCCTAAGAATTTTTTATCTCCTCCCTAATGTCTTCTGTTATTTATGCATCATTCAGTAGCATATTATTGATTCTCCAGGTGTTGTAGTAGCTTCTACTTTTTAATCTGTCATTTATTTCTAATTTCATTCCATTATGGTCAGATAGAATGCTGGATTGTTTCTCTGTATTTTTGTATTTGCTAAGACTTGCTTTGTAGCATAGCATATGATCTATTTTGGAAAAGTATCCATGTGCTGCTGAGAAAAAAGTGTATTTGCTTGTTGAAGGATGGGATATTCTATATAGGTCTGTTAAGTCTAGATTATTGATTGTTTTATTGAGTTCTTTAGTTTCTTTTTCTAGTTTTTGTTTGTAAGATCCAGCCAGTAGTGAGAGGGATTTGTTAATGTCACCCAGTATTATTGTGTTGTGGTCTATTTGACTCTTGAAGTTGAGAAGGATTTATTTGACATACACAGATTCTTCATTGCTTGGGACTTAAATATTTAATATTGTTATGTCTTGTCAGTGTATGATTCTCTTAAACAGTATGAAATGACCTTCTTTTATCCCTTTTCACTAACTTTGGTTTGAAGTCAACTTTATCTGATATGAGGATAAAATCCCTGCTTGTTTACACAGTCCATGTGAGTGATACATTTTTTTCCAACCTTTCACCTTCAGTCTATGGATGTCTTTTCCCATGAGATGAGTCTCTTGAAAACAGCATATTGTTGAGTCTTTTTTTTAATCCAATCTACCAAACTATGTCTTTTAATTAATGAGTTTAGGCCATTCACATTTAGGGTTTTTATTGAGACATGGTTTGTATTCACAGATATTTTTGTTTATTTTTGGTTTTTAACTTGGTTTCTTCTTTGATTGTCCTTTCCTTTAGTGTAGTTTCTCCCTTTGCAGATTTTCATTGTTGTTTTTCATTTCCTCCTCATGGAATATTTTACCAAGAATGTTCTATAGTGCAGGCTTTCTTGCTGTAAATTCTTTTAACTTTTGTTTATCTTGGAATGTTTTTATTTCATCATCAAATCTAAAACTTAATTTTGCTGGATATAAGATTCTTGGTTGGCATCCATTGTCCTTCAGAGCTTGGTATATGTTGTTCCAACCTCTTCTAGCTTTAAAGGTCTGGGTTGAGAAGTCAGCAGAGATCCTAATTGTTTCCCCCTATATGTATTCTGATTTCTTTCTCCTGTGGCTTTTAAACTTTTTCTCCTTATTCTGTATGCTAAGCATTTTCATTATGATGTGCCTTGGTGTAGATATGTTGTGATTTTTTATATTTGGTATCCTGTAAGCCTCTTGTATTTGATTATCCAATTTATTCTTCATGTTTGGAAAATTTTCTGATATTATTTTATTGAATAGGTTGTTCATTCCTTTGGTTTGAAACTCTATGCATTCCTCTATCCCAATAATTCTTAAATTTGTTTTTTTCATGTTTTCCCATAATTCTTGGATGTTCTGCTCATGATTTCTTACTATGTTCACTGTATGGTCAACTCTATTTTCAAGATGATATATTTTGTCTTCATTGTCTGAACTTCTGTCTTCCAAGTGATTCAATCTGTTGGTGATGCTTTGTATTGAGTTTTTAATTTGGTTTATTATTTCTCTCATTTCAAGGATTTCTTTTTGATTCTTTTTCAGAATCTCTTTCTCCTTATTGAAGTAATCTACTTTCTGTATTTGTCTATGCATCTCTTTATCAAAATGATCTTTTGCTGCCTGAGTTTTCTGTCTTATATCAGCCTTTATTCACAAAACATTTTAATTATGTACACCTTCCATTCCTTTTCTGACATTTCTTTTGCTGTGCTGACCATAGATTTTAATACTGTAGTATCTTGGTTTGTTTGAGACACTTTCTTCCCTTGCTTTTTCATGTTGTTTGTGTGTCTTCCTTTCTATCACTGCAGATTCAAGGTGTTACAGTTTTTATCCTATAGGCTTATAGATTCTTTGCAAGGTTCTAATACCTCTCCTTTTAGGGGGAAACCAATATTAACAGATCCCAATACAAACAATATACAACTTTAAACCAAGTAGCTCCTAATAGAATATTTACAGCTTTGTCACAATATACAGAAATTATGAGTTCAATTAGTATCTACAATATAAACAGTAGATTTGCAAAAGGGCCTACACTTTCTGCTGGTGGACTAGAGATAATCAGGGTGTAGGATGAGGCAGGATTTGAGGGAGGTAGGAAGTGAGGATACAGAGTTATTAGATCTTAGAAAGTGTGAAAGAGGAATCCAAAAGAAGTTGGCTACTAGCAGAAAATAGAGAAAGAGATTTGGAGAAGACAAGTAAGTAGCAAGAAAATAGAGTACAAAAAACAAGGAAACATAGAAATTAAGAAAAATAAAAAATGTAAAAATAAAAGATAAAAGACTATATAATACAAATGTAATATACTAATCAGATATCCCCAGATATCCCTTTCCTCAGTAGCCTAATGCATGAAGAATGCTTGGTTTCACAAATGTTGGGGATGTGAGGGTGAGAAGATTGAGAGAGAGAGAGAGAGAGAGAGAAGAAGAAAAAAAAAGATCTCAAGGTAAATAAAAAGCATTGCTTCTGTTGGAGTTCAATATTTTTCCTGCTTTCCTTCTCATGGGGTTGTCTGTTGTTTTCTGGTATCTTCCCCCTCAGGAGGGTGCAGGTTATTAGCGAATGTGTGTTGGTCTTAGAGGCAGAGCTTCTGGAGGTGGGGTTTAGCACTTGCCAATCCCTGTGAGAAGACTCTATTCCTAGGATCTCCTTTGGGGCTCCTTGTGTTATTTGGGCACCTGGTCTTATATCCTAATAAGGCCTATATACCTCACAGTTCCTGATCTCTCATTTAGTCTCTAAATTGTATCTCTTCTCCCCTTCCCTTTCTACTTCCCAATCAGGAACCTCTCTCTCTCTCTCTGGAGGTCGTGGAGAGCTATTTTGTGCTGGGCATGTCAGGACTAGGCTTTGCAAGCTGTGGACCAACAACATAGCTGCAGGGCTGTGCTGTTTTAGTGGCTGCAGGGGAGAGGGGCAAGCTGGGGAACTATAAGTACCTTGATACTGCTTCTAGGCCCCAGCCTATGTCTTAAACTGGGAGTTATCCCAACTAAACATGGCAAGGTCAGTATTGAGGATAATCCAAGATAGCAACAAAAGTGTCCAAAATGGAGGCATCTGCTTTCAGAGATGGGGTGTCGGAGTGAGCTGGGCAGTGACGTTGGGTGACATGTTCAGAGATGCAGCTCTGTGGAAGGCAGTATTGTGGCAGGAGGCTGTCTGCAGACCCTTTCCTGTGTCCCCATGTGAAGGTTACCATGTGAAGTAGATTATGCCCACGTGGTTATAGTGTTCCAAGATGGAGGCGAATGGGAAGCCCTGCGCTGGTAGATGGGGGTCCATCGGGAACAGCAGCCAGGAGTCCCATGTGGGTGCGCAACCAGAGGTCCTGAATGTAGTGTGGGTGCTGGAGCAGGGTTCCTGCATGGAAGCAGGTCCTATGTGGGTGAGCCACTGGGGTCCTGCACAAATGCTGAGGCCTGGAGACCCACACGGTCATGCGTATGGAATTCCTGCCTGGGAGCAGCTGTCAGGGGCCCTCTAATAACTCGTAGAGAAATGGTATTCCCACTTCTTTAATCCCAGGTCACGGAGAGAGGAGGAATGCAGCATCTGTCTCGGATGCCATCTTGGATCCACAGTTTCTTTATCCATTTATTAGTTAACAGACACTCAGGTTGTTTCTGTATCTTGTGTATTGTGGCAAATGCTGCAATGAACATCAGAGTGGAGATATCACCATAAGGTACTGATTTTATTTTCTGTGGAGTGTATGCTTGGAAGGGCAATTTCTGGGTCACAGAGTAGATCCACTTTTAATATTTTGAGGAACCTCCATACTGTTTCCCACAATGGCTGTATCAATTTACACCTTAGCTAACATTATAAAAGGTTTTCCTTTTCTGTATAACCTCACCAACACTTGTTATTTTTGTCTTTTTGTTAATAGGCCTTCTCAAAGATGTGAGGTTTTATGGTTTTGATTTGCATTTCCCTGATGATTAGTGATGCTTAGCATGTTTTCATCTGCATTTGCAACTATTGTTTACTGAAAAAAGTTCCATTTTAACCCTTATTCACCTTTTATTTTTGTGATAAATATCTATTTTATTTCACAGTGCATAGTCAATTAGAAAGATCAAGTACTATAATTAGATGTGGAGTCAAAGGGGAAAACAAAATCAAAAGAGATGTTTGAGGATGTAATAGGGAACAAGTAGTGGTCAAACAACAGGGAAACATAAATATGGGGGAGAAACATGAAAAAATTACAAATTACAAAGCTTACATATTTGGGTCATCTGAGGCCATTTAATATAGAGGACATGAGGCTATTTCAGATTTTCCTATGGAAATGAAAATATCATAATAAATAAATAATATTGCATGATTAATTTTTGACTTTATTTTAAAAGCTTAAATTATTTTCAATGTTAATATCAGCATGTCTCTATAATATTTTGGTGAGTCTATTGCAAAACAGATTTAGTTTATTGAATAAAATCACCTATTCAGACATATAGTTCCAGTACAAATTCACATATTTCATTGTATACTTAAATGGCCACTCTTTTCCTTGCTGTATAATTTTTATCTATTCAGACTCCACACTCACTGCAGGCCCCCTGCTGCTGCATCTGGGTGTCTCCAAGGGCTCTTTCCTGTGCTCATTGTACATGCCCAGTCCAAGGCTATTAAGCCTTTCTTTCTGTCTGCTCCAGGACCGCTCAGAGATGCCCATGCTAAGGCCTCTTCTGTCTGTGAAGCTAAGCAGAGTTAGCACTAAACCCCTCAATCCACCACTCAGCCAGTTGCCAGAGCTGAGATACTTCTTCCTCTGTCTTCATCACCAGTTGCCCAAGTTTTCTGAGGCACTGACCCTTGGAGGCCATATTGAGCTGAAACCACACTGTGGCCATGTTTACGACATGTTTTTCACAACTTTATGCATAATTTATTGAGAACTTACTATGTACTATACATAATGTAGGCATGAAAATTATGACTGTTCAATAGATCTGATTCTTGGTTCACAGTAACTTAAAAGTGTGGTAGAAGATGAATGCAAGCAAATTAACTGTTACATTACAAGACAGCATTTACAGCTGCTAAGGATGAGGCTCAAATAATGTTATATTTAACCCTTCCCGGCTTATTCTACCTCTACCCCAGTATCAAGTTACTAAAATCCAGTGATGTTAAGGGCAGCTTAATTTTGACATTCAGAGATAAACAGCATAATAGGAAGGTACACAAGTATAAGAATCTGGGAGAAATCACTAGATGGAAATCTACATACAATTTTGATTTTATTAAAATAATGTCAGTTTCCCCAAGTTGATTTTACCAATTTGTATTCCAGCCAGCAGTGTTTGGCAATTCATTATTTTGTTACTTCATCAAATTTGATATTATCCATTTTCTTTTTTAACATATGACAATATGTGAAGAAAACATGCTTTGAAAATTTTTATCATCAAAGCATAAATATGCATACATAGCTGTATACCAATACATATATACACATAGATATGCATATATACATCAAGATTAATATAGTATGGTTCATAGAACATAACTATAATTCACTAAATCATTATATGGCAACCATCCATGAAATTTACACCCATGTCAAGATACAGAATATTTCCAGTCCTCCAATGTCTCATTCATGCTCTTCTGCTGTGAAAATCTGCTCCCTTGAGCACCATGCAATACTATCTCTGAAGAAGAAAGGCTTATAACCCTGGTTCATTCTTTTTTCCCTGGGATCCTTCTTCACTTGAACCTTTTAACCCATCCAATTATTTTAATTCGTAAGTTTCTTGTTCCTGAGAATGATTCTTTGCAGTTCCCACAGGCCTTAACAAGGAGTTAATTCGGGTCTCATTTGTTTCTGTTTGGCGTTTGTGTGTGTGTGTGTGTGTGTGTGTGTGTGTGTGTGTGTGCATGAACTGAATAATTCCTTAACTTTATCTTTAAAGTTTTGTTCACTCAAATACTTACCTAGAGTGCTGACAAACCAATTCTTCTTTCTAAAGATGGTCAAGGTGAAAATTATTTATTCCAGTGCAGTTCTAGTAATATTCAAGCACCTCCACATCCATGAATTCTATAAGAATGTTAAGCACTTAGAAGAGTCTTTTCATTTTCACAGCAGTATTTGGCATACACCGACAGGTCAGGTATTATACAAAGATAATAAAAATAAAGGAGCTCATCATGAGGAAAGAACCTATTATTAATTGTTTGAGAAAGGCTCTCCTTGTAGTGAAAGAAATATGCTACTTCTTGCAGGATTTCATAGAATCATATTGTTAGGAAGAACCTAAAAAAGCATCTACTCACATCCCTCAAGGTTTAGGAGGTTAGCTGATGTGCTATTGACCTCAGTGTTCACATCCTGACTATTCCTTGTCAGGTAAACAACAAAAACAAATCAAACAAACATCAGCAACAAAAAGACAAGGAATAGAAATTATAGCACAGAATGAGATGTATATATGCAGATTTTTAATCTAAACTTTTTTAATTTGAAAAAAACAATTAAATATAGGTAAATGAAACTGTACAATAAACTAAAAATGCAGACTTAATAATAACCAAAACCTGGAATTGACAATATTTGTTTAAATTATTTGCTCCAATTTTGTTTGGATATAAGCATAATTATTCCTGTGTTCTACAGCCAGTTGTCTTTTTATTCTTTCTCTTAAGTGAACATAGATAGATATCATAGATAGATATCATAGATATCTATATAGATATCATAGATAGATATCATAGATATCATATCTATCTGCCCAGTCCCTTTAAAAATATTGTTGCACACACTTTTATTTTCCCATGAGTTTTTGATTTTATATATGTCTGAATGTAGCTATTTAGTATATACTCCTTAGAGTTTACATTCTCCCACACAATATTATTTTTTGAAACTAAAGTTATGTCTAGATTTGTTTCTTATAAGGATAGCATTTCATTGTATTAACATATTTAATTTCATTTATCTATTTCTTTATAGCATTTCAATTGTTTTGAAATTTTATATGTTGCAAGGAATACTCCTATGAAACTCCACTGTGTTTATTTGAGGTGATGTCCAGAGGTTCTTGACAGTGTCTGACAGGCCATAGATCATGCATAATTTACTTTTTACTAACACTGACAAGACTAGTGTAAAAATGTTGGTACTGCTATACTTTACTCTTTACCCAGATCTGGTATTTTCATGACTTTTAAATTTTCCTAGAATCATGGATGTGGAAAATTATTTTATTATTTTTTCCTTTCTGTGTACTGCAAATATATTTGCCAATCTCCAGACTTCCTGTAAGTTTGACTGTTTCTTTTATCAAGCAAACTTTTCAAATTGTGATGAAGATAATTTTATTATCATATCCTTTTAATAGTTTGTCTATTTGGTTTTTATTAAGCAAAAATAAAATCAAAAGAACGACTGTCTTTTCTTTTCATCCTCTCCTCTTTCCTGCTCTCTTTACTCTCTTTCTCTCCTTCCCTCTCTCCCTCTCTTCATTCTTTCTTTCCTTTATCATTTATCAAAACAATATTGTATTTTTTGTAATAAATACTTCATAAGAATTTTATAATAATTTTACCAAATTTTCAATTTTTTTATATCTTAGTTATAGATGGATATAATACCTTTATTTTATTTATTTATTTTTTATGTGGTGCTGAGGATTGAACCTAGTGCCTCACACGTGCTAGACAAGCACTCTACCACTGAGCCACAGCCCCAGTCCCAAATTTTCAATTTTTTATACAAACAAAATAGCTAAATGTTGGCAATAATATATGGTTCAACTTATATTTTATTGAATTTGAGGACTGAAAATTGAGCCCTTTATGCTCTCTTCCCCTCAAAGAAATTCTAGGTCATATTTTCACTTACATTTGGGTCCATAGCAAGTTTTGCATTTTATATGAATAACTTGTTAAACATTATTTAGTTATTTTTGTGGGAACTTTACAGCTCTTATCATTATTTTGTAAAAGACATTGATTGGTGTGTAGAAATACTCTATATTTTTGTGGCTATATCTTATATCCAAAATCAGTTATAAAAATATGAGTCCTCTCATAATTAAAACAAAATTGTTCTATGTCATTGCTGGGAAGTGGATGGAATTGGAGACTACAATAGTAAGTGAAGTAAGTTAGACCCAGAAAGCCAAAGGTCGAATGTTTTCTCTGATATACAGAAGCTAGTCCAAAATGAGGGAATGGGGAAGAAACAGGGTTGGAGGAAGCAAAAGAAAGATCAGGGGAAAAGAAGAAGAGAATTAGGGAGGAAGGATGAGGAACAAGATAAGGGAAAGACGGTGGAATGAATGTGAACTTTTCAATATACATATGTGAATATACTACAGTGAATCTAAAAAAAAATAAAAATATTTAGGTTCTCTTTAGAAAAAAATCATGTAAAAATAAGAACAATTTTATTTTTTCATATATATATATAAATAAAATATATATATATATATATATTATCAGGTTTTGAAAGATTCTATGCCTAATTTGCTAGACTTTTTAATATAAGAGCATCAAATTTATCCAATGTTTTCTGCAACTATTTTTACGGTTATATAGTTTTCTTTTTTAATCTTTTAATATTGTGGGAATGTCAGTTTTTCTAATTAATGCTCAATCATTCTTATATTCTGAGATAAGCTTTACTTGTCTAAGATGAATTACACATTAATCTCTTTCTCTCTCCTCCCTTCACCTCTCTTCTGTGTTCTTTATCCTGTCGGTCTTCCTCTTTACTCTCCACCCCAAAACCTATTCTGCATTTAATTAGCTAATTTTATTTTATTTAAAATTTGTGCATTGATATCCATATATAAGGTTAATCTATAACTTTTTATTTTATCATCTGTCCAATTACAATATAACAGACTAATGAAGTGAGTATTTTATTACTAGTAGTATGTTCAGATTTCCTATTTTTATTTGCATCAACATTTGATATTTTGTGGATTTTTTCTTGAATGATTGAATATTTAAATATAATCATTAAATTTCACTTCTTAGATACTTAACTTAGATATTTACTAACTTTGAATTATGCCCACTTTGATGTCTAATATTTTTAAATTTACATGAATCTTTTTTTCTTGTGCAGTGTTTTCAAAGAACCAGTTTCTAAGCTGGAAGCAGGAACACAAGCTTATGATCAGTGACTTGGGAGTCTGAGATAGGAGGACTGCAAGTTTGAGGATAGACTGGGCAACTTAGCAAGACCCTGTCTCAAAATAAAACGTTAAAAGGACTAAAAATGTAATTTAGTGACAAAGTCCTCCTGGGTTCAATCCCCAGTACTAAAAACAAATAAACAAAACAAACAAACAAAACCCTTGAATTGTTTCTGTTGCTATTGATCATCTGACTATTTTGTTTTCTATTTTTCAATGTTCACATGTATTTGTTTCCTTTATTTTATTTCATAATGGGTATTTTCTGAGTTGATGATTAGTTTATTTAATCATATTCTTACTAATTTCTGTACAACTGTTTAGGGCTTTCAATATTTCACTAGTATTTGACAAAACTCACAAGTATTGATAATTTTTGCTCATACTATATTTTTAAATATGAATATTTTGTAATTCCATTCTTATTTGGTTAACAAATTTTTTAGTCCCCCCCCCCTTTTTTAAGGTTCTAAAAATGCTCTCCTAGGAAGAGCATATTTTATCTTATTGAGTTAAATGAGAGTACACTTTACTAAGAAAGTGGCCTGGCCAATTTTTGTAAATATTTGTTGGGTTGTGTATGAAATGAAACATGTATTCCTTATAAATAGAAAGGTGCTTCAGCATGTGCTTATTATTTAAAGCTTGTTATTCATATCTTTCATGTTTATCATTTTTAATCTATTTCATCAATGTGTAAGTAGTTATATTTTGGACACATCAACCTTATATTTATGTTAAATTATTTCAAATATTCTGAATTTATGTTGTAAAGTACATGCAGGCATTCCTTTGCCTTATATTCAAGAGCGCTGGCCCCTAATCCCCATATAAATGTATACTATTTTTCCAATTAAGGCTTTTCACCTTGATTTCTATTTTGACTGAAATCATCACTGCTCTGAATATTTTCTAATTAGTATTTTCTAGCATGACTCTTCTATTTTCATTATTAGTATTTGTTTCCAAATTACATGTGGTAAAAGATGTTGTATAAACTTTAGCCTTTAATAAGTGAGTATAACACCTTAATTTTTGGTTATTTAACATTTGAGTAAGTTTTACTGTCTTACATGTTATTTGTGACTGATCAAGATTTTACTTTGCACTGGGCATGGTGGTACACGCCTATAATCCCAAGCGGCTGGGAAGCTGAGACAATAGGATCAAGAGTTCAAAGCCAGTCCCAGTAACAGGTAGGTGCTAAGCAACTCAGTAAGACTGTCTCTAAATAAAATACAAATTAGGGCTGAGGATGTGGTTGAGTGCCCCTGAATTCAGTCCCTTCCGACACACACTCCAACCCCCGGCAAAAACCAACAACAACAACAACAAAAGACCATTTTGCTTTGTTTCTTTTCTCTCCTCTTTTCATTGTTTTTGTTAAATATTCATTATTTTTTCTCTTATTTCTTTGGAAACCATTACATTACTATTGTTGTTGTGATTACCCTTAAATTGTAACAGAAACATATAAGGCTTTATTATTATTTATTTTATTTTTCCCAATGTTCTATGGGTCTCAGCAACAAAGCATTAGATGGATCCTCCTGATCCTTGGTCAAGGACACACTTTGATCATTATCCTTGATGACTCTGCCAATGTGCAGTCATATAATGAGCTGATATTCACTCAAATTCACCCCACACAAGCCTGCCCTTGAGAATGACTTATGCCTGCCTCTTTGGTACCCACTCTGTCATCTCTTTGACCCCCTGGGAGGAACTCCTTATGCATCTCAACCTCATTATTACCCAGCTTTCTTTTCTATAGTTTTATCCATTTCGAAATTGATTTTAGTTGTTTTAGCATTCTATAAAGATATTTTTGCTGTATAAAATATCTAGGGATTTATGTTTTTCAACTTTATATTCACTCGCACTTGGATACTATGTTAGCTTATCAATTCTGACTTGTATTCTTATGCTAATACTTTGCCAATTTTGTGTACTGAAAGACATATTCACAACTTATAGCTTATCTTTTTATTCTTTTGGGTGTATCTTTAATGGAAAAAAATTGATTTTAATATCAGAAATTTATTTCCCAATAATTTATACATGTCATTTTGCTTTTTATTTTAAAAGCCTTTCCAGTTCCAAAATTAAAAGATTATCAATGTTACTTTTGATTGAGTCTTTTCAAATATTGTTTTGAGTATAAAATGTCCTTTTTTGTGTGTGAGTAAAGAATTCAATTTAACTTTTCCCATACGGAGATCTATAAAAATTCCTGTTTCCAGAAAACAGTCATTGTTTGACCTGTCTGGCAGTTTCCTGAAAGCCCCACTCAAGGGTGAGCTTTCTTTGACCCGATTCAGTGCTAGCTCATTGCCAAAGATCTTTTCCCTAAGACATTTGTCAAAAACAAAAGCTAAAATTATGTAATATCAAAACTCCCTGAGGTAGTGATAGCAATTGGGAAAAACAAAATCTGAAAACACCACCACCACTACCAACAGCAAAAACTTGAAAAGCCAGAGAATTCTAAGTGTAGCTAGGGCTTTTTCTGGGGATCTAGAAGGAAGAGCTGGGAAGGTCTTATGCTCTCATCCTGGCTGACTAGAGGTTCTGCACTATGGCAGTGAATGTAACAGGCTCTGTGTGCCTAGTTTGCCTCGTTGTAGGCCTACACAATCATATATATGCATAGAGCACCTGGTGAAGTTTCTGTCTCATTGTCATTTGAATGCTAACATACCCAAGCAGACTTCAGCGGCTTCATAGGACAACAAATAAAAGAATTATATGAAAGGATGCCTCATCACATAAATAATATCAATAAAGTAAATTGTAACATATATCTGTATGTATAATATAGATATATAATATATATAAATATAGACTACATATATATTTATTTTTTTAAAGCTTTAAAAAGTTGTTTAGTTTGAAAACTTTTATAAAAGAGGGGATTTCTTTTTTCTATTTCGAGGTTAAATAAAATCTGCAACTATACAACAGGTCCCTAACAGGTTTAAGGAGAATTCCTTTTCCTGAACAGTTCATATAAATTTTTAAAGTCACTCACCATAGCAGGAACCAAATTTTCCAGTCTGTGGTTTGCAAAACATCTATTCCTTAGACTCTTGCTTTGCTTCTACTTTAACTTGTTGCAATTAATTTTACATAAAATGAGAAAAAATGCCATTTTTCTATTTTATGCCAAAATTATCTGGTCTCCAAAAGGAAAACTCTACTATAGTCAAGTTTGGATTTTTTAAATATTATCTTCTAAACTGTAAGAGTCATTATATATACTTTTAATGTTCTGTGCATGATTATTTATTCTTTAGTAAAAATAGGTTTGAGTACTCATAAGCAAAAATACTCATACAAATTAATCATCAGAACTCAGGGTTCAAATTATTTGAAATGGTTATATGTTAGTTCGATACAAAAAAAATTAAAAAGTCATAAAACCAGATGATAGCTTTTTCTAAAGTGACTAATTCTTTTAGTTAAAACCAAAAAAATTTTTAACCAAACTAGATTTAAGCTGTAAAAAATTAATTTTGTTAATATATAATGAAAATCTCCAAAATAAAATTATTTTAACATAAAATTTGGTAGTATTAGAAATACATTTTCTCTGGGAAAAAAAAGCCCTAATAAAGTCTTTGAAAATCTATGAATATACTCCTTGGATTTCAACATGTCCTATTCATTCATCTTCAGCTTCTTCAAGTTAATAATCGTCAAGATTGCTTTTAATATAGACCAAAATATACAAAATTTATTGGAAGACACTATAATTTTTTATAAATTAATGAATAAGCTGATTTTTAAAAAATATTTAAAAATCTTATCTTCCCTTGGCCTATTATGGACTCTTTTTTAAAAAATTTTATTTATTTATTTATTCTACTTAGGTATACATGATAGCAGAATGCATTTTGACTCATTGTCCACAGATGGAAACTTTTCATTTCTCTGGTTGTATGTGATGTAGAATCACAACATACAAGCAGTCATACATAAAGCTAAGGCTATGATGTCCATCATATTCTACCATCTTTACTGTCTCCATGCCCCCTTCCCTCTCCCACTCCTGTGACCAAAGTTCCTCCATTCTTCCCATATCCTCCCCTACATCATAGATCAGCATCCACTTATCAGAGAGAACATTTGACATTTGTTTTTTTGGGGATTGGCTTATTTCACTTAGCATGATATTCTCCAACTTTATCCATTTACCTGAAAATGCCATAATTTTATTTTATTTTATTGTTTAATAATATTCCATTGTGTATACATACCACAGTTTCTTTATCTATTCATCTATCGAAGGGGATCTAGGTTGGTTCCACAGTTTAGCTATTGTGAATTGAGCTGCTAGAAACATTGAAGTGGCTGCATCACTGTAGTATGCTGTTTTTAAGTCTTTGGGGTATAGACCTAGGAGTGGGATAGCTGGGTCAAATGATGGTTCCATTCCAAGTTTTCTAAGGAATCTCCATACTGCTTTCCAGATTGGTTGTAGCAATTTGCAGTCCCACCAGCAACGTATGAGTGTGCCTCTTCCCCCACAATCTCGCCAACACTTATTGTTGTTTGTATTTTTGATAATTGCCATTCTGACTGGAGTGAGATGAAATCTTAGAGTAGTTTTGATTTGCATTTTTCTAATGGCTAGACATGGTGAACATTTTTTCATGTCTACTGATCGACTGTATATCTTCTGAGAAGTTTCTATTCAACTCCTTGGCCCATTTCTTGATTGGGTTGGCCTTTTTTGTTTTTTGTTTTTTGGTGTTAAGTTTTTTGAGTTCTGTATATATCCTGGAGATTGATGCTTTATCAGATGTGCCTGTTGCAAAGATTTGTTCCCAGAATGTCGGCTCTCTGTTCACTTCATTGATTGTTTCTTTTGCTGAGAAGAAGCTTTTTAGTTTGAATCCATCCCATTTATTGATTCTTGATTTTATTTCTTGCACTATAGGAGTCTTGTTAAGGAAGTGAGGTCCTAATCCGACCTGATGAAAATTTGGGCCTTTTTTTCCTTCAGTGGCTTCATAGGACAACAAATAAAAGAATTATATAAAAATGATGTCTCATTACATAAAGAATATCAATAAAGTAAATTGTAATTTATAGATATATCTCTATGTATAATATACAGATATATATAATATATATAATATATATAAATATAGACTATATATTTATTTATATGTACAGAAATTCTCCTTAAAATTACAATAATTGAAATTAATTAGATAAAAGAATCAATAACAAATTTACATATAGGAATAAGAAATCATTAAACATAAATACAGTTCAGTGGAGATTATTTTAACAAAAAGAAGAAAATAAAAATGAAAAATGAACAGAGTCTAAGATACTTGTAGATAACTCTAAGCAAACCAATATATCCATAACAGAAGTTCGAGACAGAGAAGGGAAAGAAAAGTGGAGGAAGAATTTTTGAAGAAATAATGACTGATAAATGTGCTAAATTTGGTGGGAAAAATTAATCTGCATATACAATAAGTTAAACAAAATCCAATTAGGATAAACTCAAAGAATGTACACTTAATCACATCATAACCAAACTCTAAAAAGCAGAAATTTAAAATCAGAAAATGGTTTAATCTATCCTAAATGTCAGGACCCCTCTAATTAAATTAGCAACCTATTGTTATTAACATTATACTGGAGTCTCCAGTTCAATCATAAAGCATGACAAAAAAGAAAGAATAAAAGAAAAAGGCATCCAGATTAGAAAGGAGAAAGTAAAACTATCTCTGTCTGTAGGTGACATGATCTATGAACAGAAAATCCTAATTAATTTGCAAAAAAATCTATTCAACTTAATAAACTACCTTGTAGATTGTGCAACATATAGAGACAATATACAAAAATCAAACTTTCCTATTCATTCCCAGTGAAAATCAGCATTCAGAAGAATAAAACCCTAGAAGTAAATTTAAAACAAAAATTCAAGATTCATATTGGAATCACTACATATCACTGTTGAAAGAAATTAAAGAATATCTAAATAACTGGGAAGACAACCTGTGCTTAAAATCAGAGCATTTAATATTAATTTTAGTCAGTTTTACATTACTGCAACAAAGTACTGGGGATAATTAAATTAATAGAAAATAAATTTTGTTCTGGCTCATGGTTTCAGAGATTTCAGGCCATCATTATTTGACCCTGTAACTTCAGGCCTGTGCTGGCACAGTATATCAAAGTAGGGGCATGTGGCTAAGGAGGCCAGGTCAATCACGGCAGCCAGGAAACAAAAAGAGACAGAAAGAGGATAGGGTTCCAATATCCCCTTCAAGGGTATACCCGCAGTAAAGTAAGTTCCTTCCACTAGGCTCCACGTGGTCAAGGTGTCTGTCCCCATGTCCCAATAGCATTACAGACTGGCAACAAACCTCAAGCACATGGGTTTCTGGGCAGCATTTCAGAGCCAAATTAATAGTGATACTGTTAAGATGGCAGCACCTCATGAAATAAGACATATGTTTAATTCAATCCTTGCCAATAATCCAGGTGTCATTTTTCTTGCACAAATGGACTATTTGATTCATGTATAAATGGAAGAGACACAGAATAGCCAAAACAATCTTATAAAATAACATAGCTGGAAGACTCATACCAATTTCAAATCTTTCTAAAAACTTTACTAATGAAGACTATGTAGTTTTTAAGGATAGACATTTAGATCAATGGAATAGAGTTGTCAGAAATAAATTCTTACTTTCATGTTTAATTTACTTTTGACAAGACATCAACAAGATCCAACAGGAATAAAAATAATGTCTTCAACAGACGCTACAGGAAAAACTGGATCTCCAAATGCAAAGAATGAATTTGGATTTCTACCTCACTCTATACACAAAATTATAAAAATTGATCATTGAGGCCCGGCACTGTGGAGCATGCCTGTAATCCCAGCACTTAGGGAGGCTGAGACAGGAGGATTGTGAGTTCAAAGCTAGCCTCAGCAATAGCGAGGCACTAAGCAACTCAGTGAGACCCTGTCTCTATATAAAACACAAAATAAGGCTGGGGGTGTGGCTCAGTGGTCAAGTTCAATCTCCAGTACCAAAAAAAAAAAAAAGAGCAAACAGACATGACCTTGGATCAGACGGTTTCTTAATTTGTCACTAAATGCATTAAGTGAATAAAGAAAAAACAAGGATAAATTGGCTTTCACCAAAATGACATTTTGCACTGAAAAGTTTACCATGACAAAATTGAAAAGACAATCTGCCAATTATGAGTAAATATTTGCTCATATTAGTAGCTATAATGTTTTTGTATTTCAAATAATTTTTGAAACCCTAAAATTCTATGTAAAAAAAAAACAAATGAAAATGTAAAAATGATTTGAATGGGCCATTTCTTTAAAGAAAATATACAAATATATAGCGAATAAGCATATGGAAAATGCTCAACCCAATTAGTCATTAAGGAAATGGAAACAAAATGTACCAAAGTTATATTGCTTCATATCCACTGGAGTGGAAAACATAAAAAGTACAGGACAAAACAGGTGTTGATGAATATGTGGAAAAGTTGAGGTCTTTATACATTGCTGGAAGGAGTATGAAGGGATACAACCACTTTGGGAAACTATTTGGTAGTTCCCCCAAAACTCAAATATGGAATTACCATACAACATAGCAACTACATTCCTATGTATATACTCAAGAGCATTAAAAATATATGTTCATAAAAATCTCTGTAATTTGGGCTGGGATTGTAGCTCAGCGGTAGAGCGCTTGCCTCGCATGCGTGAGGCCCTGGGTTCGATCCTCAGCACCACATACAAAAGCAATAAAATAAAGACATTGTGTCCATCTACAACTAGAAAAAAAAAAAAAAAAAAAAAAAATCTCTGTAATTTACTGTAGTGGCATAATACATAATAGCCCAAGAACAGAGACATATCAAACTGCCATCAATCCCTATATAAATAAAATGTAGTATATATTCAAAATGTCATTAAGCAATTTAGAAGAAATAGAGGCAGTGATAGATATTACTACGTGGGTAGACCTTTAAAACTTTATGCTCATTTAAGGAGTCAATTAAGAAAAGGCTACCACTGGGTGTGGTGGCACACGCCTATAATCCCAGCAGTTTGGGAGGCTGAGGCAGGAGGATTGCGAGTTTAAAGCCAGCTTCAGCAAAAGTGAGGCACTAAGCAATTCAGTGAGATCCTATCTCTAAGTAAAATACAAAAAAGTGCTGGAGATGTGGCTCAGTGGTTGAGTGCACCTAAGTTCAATCCCTGGTACTCCCTTCTCCCAATAAAAGAATGGAAGAAAAGGCTACATATTGTATAATTGCATTATTTTAATGTCCAGAATAGTCAAATCCATACTAGTGCGTCAGTGGTTTCAAAGGCCTATTGATTAGGAAGAATGGAGAGTGACCGCCAAGGGATAGAGCTTCCATCTGAGGTGAGGAATAGTTTCTAAAAGTAGATAGTGTTAATGGGTATACAAACTATGGAGGTACATTTTATCTCCAAAACACTAAATTATGCACTTTGAAAGGACGAATTTTGTGAGATTTGAAGTATATGTCAATAAACTGGCTGTAAAAATGATTGAAAAAAAACTAGTAGATTCTATTTCATACAACTTTGAATACATAAAAATAAAGACGTTCAAATATTACTTCCAATATTGTCTATGTTTATCTAATACTCTACTAAAAGTCATATTAGGAAATGAGAAGTTTGAGAGATATTTCATGTTTCATATAGGCTCAATAACTTTTAATGAATGTAACCAGTGGTAAGATATGTTTTTCCCCAAAAGGAAAATTAGTGACAGAAATTTTAGTACTGTCCTAGATGATTTACTGGGAGTTCTCCATCTGAGGTTCATTGGTGGTTAGCAAGTTCCCCAAAGATCTCCACACCTCAGAATCCATGTTGGTACAGCCATACACAATAGTTCACTCAGTTTTCCTCTTTAAGAAGTCAAATCTACTTGGAGTTCATACAGAAATAATTCAGCCTAAATGTATATGTAGGTAATTGAAATAGTGTAGAAAGTTGTGTCACTTCTAAATAACTGAAAAAACCCTTGCTGGGAGAAACTTTCAACAAATGATAAAATATCTAAGTTTGTAGACATCAAATCTATATATTTGCATTTTATTTTTTTTTATTTTTTATTTTTTTATTATTTTATTTTTTTCCCAAAAGTTGCATTTTAATACATGTTGGCAAACATAACAGAAAAAAACAAATTATCAGAAGCTGTACACACTATTCATTGAAAACATTTGTTGAGGCAAATAGAAAAAAATTGTTTCAATCATAATTTTTCTAACTTTGCACAAAATTATAAGCAGATTACTTTCTTCATATTAA
>CM053402.1:80900383-80935004 GCA_028644305.1 Xerus rutilus | reverse complement strand
CATTTGTTGAAAAGGCTATCTTTTCTCCAATGAATGTTTTTGGCACCTTTGTCTAGTATGAGATAGCTGTATTTATGTGCATTACTCTCTGTGTCTTCTATTCTGTACCATTGGTCTACATGTCTGTTTTGGTGGTCTTTGAACATAGGTTTCCCACTTCAAGTCTGCGGGGAATACAGTGTATTCTGACAGCTTTGGCTTTAAGTAATACAATAAGAAGCTTATGTGTATAGGGAAAAGGGAGAATCAACAATAGTATCAAAAAACATGACCACTGAAGGAGGTAGAGATTCAGTAAAAACTCCAGGCAAATTATTTATTGTGTCTGCATTTTTCTATGAATCAATAATAGTTGTGAGTGTTGATGTGTTTTGCTAATTTGTTGTAAATACAATGAAAGTTTGTTTCCATATTGATTAACCCTAGAAGATAAAATATAATAAATTCTGAATGCTTTCTGTTCTCCAATGATCTTGTTTGTTTTAGCTTTGGGAACATAAGGAGAAAGTGTGTCTTACCCCAAAATAGCAAGTGGTAGAGTCATGTATCCCTGGATCCTCTCCACTCATTAGGCAGAAATCCTTGTCTAGTATTTGTTTCTACCCAGTGCACTGAGAAAAAGATATCTGTGAAATTCTGGAGACCACTGGGCAATAGCTAAACATAACAAGACAAAAGTTAATGAACAAGGATATAGTTGTCAGCTTAGTGTAAGTAATTAAAATAATTTTCTTATGTGTATGTTGTTTAATAATCAATATCTATAATTTTTAATCATGGTATCTTGATAATATCTGTTCAATATAGTTTTCACACTATGATACAATGTTTATGATACCACTTATATGTCTGCAGGTAGACTGAGAGAGTACTGGACTGAGGGCCAGGAAATTGCCAGTTTATTTCCATTTTAACATTAAATCATTTGGTAATTGCTCATACCGTGAGCAATCAAAGGGTATTTTACTTTTCCCTTACCCACAGATTGAGAGGGTAAGTGAAATGATCTCTAATTTCCATGTGGCTCTAGAAGTGCAGAAATATATTTATCAATAATTCTGGTAGATATTATTTCCTTATGAGAAAAGATCAAGAGGAAATAAGTGACTTTTATAGATCACAGAGTGAGTAAATAATGCCATTGGAATCTGAGTTTCAGTTTGCATCACAGAATAAACGATTGTTCTGGCAGTACTGTAGGAGATCAAGTCAAAAAGACCGAACAGAGGGCTGAGAATATAGTTCAGCTGGTAGTGTGCTTGCCTTGCATGCACAAGGTCCTTGGTTCAATGTCTAGCTGCACCCTCCCGCCCAAAAAGAGACTGAAGAGAAAATTAGATAGGAGTTTTTTTTTTTATCTAAGTAATCAATGATGAATAATTGAAAGGTAATAGTGGAAGTATGAGAAGGTAAAGTATACATAACAATAATATTTGTGACAAAAAATGAGCAAACTTTGAATATCTTTTTGATCTATGGAGGTAGGTGAAGGATAAAGCAAAATCTAAGATGGTTCTAGATCTGGCTTTATAAACTACATGAATGGCATTATTTATGATAAGGAATGTGAGTAACAAAATTACAGGCAAAAATGGTTAATTTATTTTTTTTCTTTTCTTTTTTTTTTTTTTTTTGAAGAGAAGGAAAATTTTATTTTGGCTCATGGTTTCAGAGGTTCAGTTCACAGTTGGCTGACTCCATAACTTTAAGCCCTTGGTGAGGCAGACATCATGTTGGAAGAAAAATGGTTAATTTAGAAAACTTCTCTGTCCTAAAGGTGTTATAGAAAAACAGAGGGAAAAACAGATGAGAGATAGATGCATAGATTGATGATAGATATTAAGAGAAATGACTTGACCATATTTAGACTATATGGAAAATATCAGAAATGTTCAAGCTCATGTAGATGAAATAATAATATAAACTAAGGGGCATAATTAAAGTAAAAAAAAAGAAAAAGAAAAGAGAAAGTCTAACAAGAACCTTCTGTGAGTACCAGAGCACAGATGATAGAAGAAAGACAATCTAGTAAGGACACAGCTGCCATTGAAGTAATGAAATAATGAAGAAAGACAGTTTTATAGAAGTCAGGGAAGGTGGAATTTTTTTTAAAAAATTAAAGATAAAAAAATGTTGCCACAAAATTTAATGAAATATGCTATTCAGGTTTGAAAACAAGGAGGATATTGGTGACTTTCATAGTAGCCATTTTAGTAGGTTGGTAGAGATATAAGTCAAAAAGTTGAGAAATAATTGTGAGGTCAGAAAACTCAGGTACAAGGGGTTATTACTACTGGAACAAATGGACTTACACTGACTTTACAATTTATATGCCAACAACAATCACACTGGCATCACTGCTACCATCTTTTTCTAAAGCTATATTGACTCTTTCCTTTAAATTTAAATACTTTTGTTGGCCAGGAAATTATATAGGGTGGACTATATATCAAAGAAGACTGATTTACCCTGTTGGTCCAAATATTGATCCATATATCCTAATCAATTTGAGGTTTTAGTGAAACATCTATAGATGTGGTAAAATAAATATTTTTACCAGCATAATCATGCCAAATGCAGAACAAATTTTATCAAGTTTTGGACTGAACATACTGCTTTATCAGTGTTCCTAAAGACTCTAGAATTGATTCTTCTTTAGAATAGAGAATGCCTCATTAGCCACTGACACATCATAATTGCCATATATTCTATTTAAATCTAGTTCTTGTTAGGGATGTCTCAATGCTCTAATAACCTTGTCAGTCAACTTGCCACAAATTCTTTTGTGGAGGAAGTTCTCTCGAAAACTTCAAGCTATTATTGAATACTATGGTTCGGACATTGTCCTTACTAGCAAGTTTTGATTTCTAATAAGAAAAGACATTTTGTTTAAACAACATTTTTCCCATTTTCTCATATGTATTTTCCCATGGGAAAGCAATGTGCTATAATTGTAATGTGATGTTAGATTGGAATATTAGCACAATATCCAGTGTCTAGTATTAGATCTGTTACTAGTTAGCAATATAAACTTGGAAAATTCTTATAAAGTCTGGATATTTATATTTCTTCTTGATAGTATGAGGAGTTCCAAGAGAAAGTCCAACTCTAAAATGATTTGGTATCTCTAATGCTTTTGCATCTTAATCTCTTCAAAAGTCAAGATATAGACCTACCATTGGACACCCCTGCCCCATGCCCTGAAAAAAATATTATGAGTACTATCCAGCCTGTTAGCATTGACATAATACCATCATACCATTTTATTGGACTGGACGTGTGCAAAAAAAATAAATGGTACCTGAGTAATTCTCTTGATAGAATTTATATGGGAAACTGAAGAGGAACAACTGTGAGCAAAAAGTAAAAAATGGCAGGTGTCTGGGGAATGCTGAAGTATAACTTCAAATAAGGTGGCACAGCTGTGTGCATGCTGGAAGAATGTATCAGGAAATACTCTCTCTTTATACATTAGGGAAAAATAGCATTTGTTTTAAAAATTCTGGCTTACTAGGGTTCCTAAAGGCAAAAGCAACCTAACCTCTGGCTCTGTAAACACTAACAACATCCTCAAGCCAGAGAATAATTTCCACAAGAGCCAAGTGAGGTAAACACTGCTCAGTCTTCCAAAAACAGAAGTTGTTATCAAAGGCATCTTCCTTAAATACTTATGCATTAAAATGGTGATAGTCATCAAGTTTCTTCTACCAGGATATAATGAATAAACTGTTTTGCAAATACATAAATTTTCTAGAACACATACTGGTCTATTTTTAACATGGCAGATAGACATTTATATTGCATTTCTTGGTACCATTGCTTGAGGCAATGAGTTTCAGAATGTAACTCTCCTTATAAAATGATATCTGCTATAAGTTTTATTGTCCTTTTCCTGTTCTTTATCTTTCTACTTACATAATTTTTATTTAAATATTCATACTTACACTGGTATATCTCATTCTTTTTAAAATTTTTGTATTGGTACATAATAATCATACAGAATAATGTGTTTCATTGTGGTATATTTATAGATGTTATAGCATTAAATTTAAAATTATATGCACCCCTTCCCTCTGCTCTACTGATCTTTCTGCTATTTACATATAGTTATTTTTTGAATGAGTGTCTTGTGGATGTACATGATGGCGAGATTCACTGTGATATATTCATATATGTACATAAGAAAATTAGTTCGGATTCATTCCACTATCTTTCCCTATCCTACTCTCCCTTCCCTTCATTCCCCTTTGTTTACTACACTTGTTTTTCTTCTATTCTTTTTTTTAATCTCTGCCCTTATTTTGGATTAGCTTCCACATATCAGAGAATTCAAAAGATTTGAAATCGGCATACTATAGTGATGCAGCAACATCAATGTTTATAGCTGCATAATTTACAATAGCAAAGTTGTGGAGCCAAATTAGGTGTCCTTCAACCAATAAACGGATAAAGAAAATGTGATATATATACACAATGGAGTATTACTCAGGAATAAAGAAGAATGACTTTATGGTATTTGCCAGAAAATGGGTGGAAGTGAAGAATATCATACAAAGTGAAATAAGCCAGTCTCAAAAAGTCAAAGTTTCAATGTTTTATCTGATATGCAGATGCCAATCTAATTATTTGTAATTACTCAAACTTCATCATAATTCTGGCAGTCTCCTACATCTTTTCAAACTGAATATTTTGCCACACATATTTTTTACACTATATCACAGTTATTAACTTCCTACTTCATGCAGTGTTCTCAACCAAGGCATACATTGAAACCATGAAAACATCTCTTCCCTCAAGCATCCAATATACATACCTTTTTTAGGAAGAATGATTCTAGGAACTGTGGAGGCAATGGCGATCCTAGTGTGAAGCTCTGTTTGAAAACCATGCCTCTCTTAGGCAGTTGTTAGCAAATTTTATTTTTAATCTGTGACAGACCACTATAATATATTCTTTTACAGATTTCATTAGATATAAATAACCTTTATATACATACATATGTATATTTACATTTGTGATTATAATCCTAAGGGCTGTTGTTTTTATTTGAAGTGGTGCATTACCTGGTTGTGTCTTGTCATCTCAGATCCAAGAAATACTTCTTGCCCATAATTAAATTATGTACCAAGCAATTTACTACATGCATTTACTTTTCTGCATCTCATATACCAATATTAATAATTTAATAATTAATAATTTAATCAAATAGATATTATTATCTTCAGTTTCCAGCTAAGGAAACTGAAGGTCAAAGTTTTAAGTTATTCACTTTGCATCAATTAATGGGTTGGCAATTTGAAACTGGATTTCTTGGCTCGTATTCCAACTCTTTCTTTCATCACCGGTGTGTTTCTTAGGTAAATTTCAAGGTCAAGACAAGAAGAATACAATTTATTTTTCTATAACTACTGTTTTGTGTCTTTCATTTTATGTTGTCAATTTTCCCATTATAAAATATATCTTTAATTTACACAGTTTTGGTGGCTCAAGCCTGTAATCGCAGCACTTAGGGAGGCTGAGACAGGAGAATCACGAGTTCAAAGCCAGCCTCAGCAATGGTGAGGCACTAAGCAACTCAGTGAGACCCTGTCTCTACATAAAACACAAAAAATAGGGCTGGGGATGTGGCTCAGTGGTCGAGTGTCCTTGAGTTCAATCCCCAGTACCAAAAAAAAAAAAAAAAAGAAAAAATTTACACAGTTTTAAAGACCATCCCTACAATTTTCGTTTTTGTTTTTTCACTATGGACATTAAACTACCTGAAAACTCTAGATATTCTGAAAACTTGATTCCAGAAGACTTGTTTATTCAGAGAAAATTGTTTATCAAATGTGTGCTTTTACCAATGATATTCTGTTTCTAGAGGGCGATAACTCTTAAGCTCTTGTTATTAAATGTTTAGTGTCCTTGAATCAGAACAGTTTAAAAACCTTGTAAACGAAAAGTTGAAATAGAGGAATTACCTTAAATGCCGTTTCATGGATATATATTCTTCCAAACACTGAAGACAAGCATTTGGGTAGCTATTTCTTATATAAATATTTATTTGCTTTGTCTCAAGTTATTTACTGGTTCTTTTTAGTAACTTCCAAAATTGAAAATAAAATTCATTAGTTCTGTAGTTCCCAAGTTCTAGGAGACTTAGTTGTAGTCTGCCAGTTTTTGGACAGAGTAGCTAGTTGGAAGTACAGGTTTCATATTTAGACAGCAATTGGCATATTTCTAATGCCTTCCTAAAAATGACTTAGGCAAAAACACTAATTTAGTCTTCCTACCAACTTCTTTACACCCTTTAATGCAGTTTTTGGACAGTGGCCATAGCTGATACTAATGATTATCCAATTTGCTTTCTGCTTTTAATATATTTAAGAAACTCCTAAAACTGGCTTTGAATTGTCTTTCTATGACATTCTATGATGTCTTTTCTATTACAGTTGTGTTTTTATATGGTTTTATACCAGATTTGTGGGTTTTTGGACAGAGTAGCTAATTGAAAGTACAGGTTTTATATTTAGACAGCAATTGGCATATTCCTAATGCCTTCCTAATAATGATATTTAAAAATCATTTTTAATATGGGATCATTCAAAGTAGAAAATATGATGGTATTTATGTGAAAATTTTTGTAAATAAATAATAAATTGTCTGAATATCTTTTGCACACTGTGTTGAAATGCTACATTTTGCTATACAGCTAGCATTCTTCAATTTAAAATAGCTTCTGTAATTTCTATTCTAATTGGGCTTTTTGCTTATTTCTACATTGTTATTCCATTCTTTAATTTGTGTAGTTTTGCACTTTCCTATATTGTTTTCTAGGGCAACCACTACCCTCCTGTTACTCTTGTTAATGAACATTGTCTTGGCAATTCTCATGTATTTATTTTTTTCTAACTTAAAATCATTTGGTTAAGTTCCAAATGAAGAAATTATCTTTTGATTTAATTTGAAATTGTATTATTTTTAGGATAATTTTGAGAGAAATGACATTTTTATTTCCAAGCACAGAGGATGAGTTTCCCTTATTAAAATTGAAATAATTTGTGCCATATTTCACAAATTCTGAGAAACTTCAGTTATCTTTCAAACAAAGCTATCAAATCTGTTTGAAGTGTTTCACTATGTTCTATTTGATTATTTTAAAATTATTATTGTATCTTAAATATATTAAAAGATATATATATATATTAAGATATGTTTATGATTAATTTTACCTAACTTACCAATATGGTAAGTTCATGCTGTAACTTTAAAATTCAGTTATTCTGATGTAAGTAATGTTTTCTTTCACTTATTTAGGTTTGAATTTGTCTGTTATTAGTAGTATTAGCATCATCATCATCATTATTGGATAATGTGTAATGAACCTTAGGCATGCTGTCAGTGGTCTACCACTGAGCTATGTCCCTAACCAATTTTAAGTTTGACACAGAGTCTCAGTTGCTTAGATTAGCCTCAAACTTGTGATCCTCCAGCCTCAATTTATAGAGTAGTTGAGTTTACAGGCATGCACTACCTTGCCTGGCTATTATTTTTCTTCATTGTGGGTGTATTCACTTTTCTTTAAAGGAAAAACAATAAATGGCTCATTAACTATTACATTCCCATTTTTAACTTATTATTTGATACATAGGAAATATTTAATAAATCTTTTTTAACAAAAATACTTAAGTAACATATAAAAGATGTTATTATTTAGATATGAGGCATCTCCCAAAAGCTGAAATGTTAGACAATGCAAGAATTTTCAGAAGTGAAAGGATTGTGTTATGAGAGCCTTAACTTAATAATTGTATTCATTCATTGATGTGGATTAAGTAGGCTATAAATATAGGCAGGTAAGGTGTGATTGGAGGTTTATAATTTGCCCTTGGAGTTTATATTTTGTCCCTGGTGGGCATAAGTATCTCTGATTCCTTATTGCCATGTCCTGAGCTGATTCCTTCTCCATACTGTTCTGTCATGATATTCTGCCTCACCTCAGGCACAGAACAATGAAGTCAGCACCAAATGAATTTAACCTTCTCTAAATTGTTCTTTTTGTCAGATCTTTGTGTCCTAGAGGGGTAAAAGCTAACTAAAACAGAAATTGGTACCAGGAGTGGTGTCAATGCCATTACTAACCTGATGATGCAATTCAGAAGCTCTTGAAGTTTTTTTGGAATTTGTGAAAGGAATTTTGAAGAGTTTAGAGATGCAAACTGAAAAGACTTTAAAATGTTATGAATGGATATTAATGGATAATTTTGTGGGAGTTCAGAAGACTAGAATGCTGTAGGGACTGTGAAGAGTAAAGACTAGATTCAGTAAGTTTCAGAAGAGGAGGAGAAAGTTTCCAGTAAAACTGGGGCCAAGTTGTTAAAGAGATTACAGCTATCAAAGAGACACTGCCAAGTACTTTAAATAGAAACAATAGGTAACATGGCTTTAGGGCATCTTAGGAATCCACAAAACAACACTGATCTTAGGTTCAAGGATGTAAAAGTAAAAATTCCTTTGAGAAGAGAACTCGGGAGCACGTACTTGCAAGGAGGTCTGGGTGTGGGGGCATGCATGGCGAGGGGCCAAGCAGTTGTTTCACTGAGTTCAGCTGCCCAGACACTCAGAGGCTGGGCTACTGCTTGAGATGATGCAGCCTTTGGCATCAAGCATGTGATGCTGATTCTGCAGTATTCCATGATGAGAGTATTGGGTCATGGAAGCTTCCACCAAGATTTCAAGGGAAAGCCTAGGAGATCAGGCAAGGTGCAGCAGGGTCAGAGTCACTGTGCTGCTCCTGAGAAAGTGATGCATAAAGATGTGAGAAGGAAGCCAAACCTGCAGTGGAGATTCCTGAGATCAAGAGATGGCCAGCACTATGGGTTATCTGTGGAGGAAAGCTGTAAGAATTAGCAGAAATGAGCTAAGAAAGAGGTCATGTGGGTTCCCACCTGAAAGACCATAGGAATGGAGCTATACAAGATGTTTGGAGAAAACATCATGATAACATGTGCTCCAGATGCTGGACATGGAGCTACAGGATTTGTTTGCCCAGCTGAATTTTGATCTTGCTTTGGTCCCAAACATTAATTCTATGCCCCTATTTCTACCTTGTGGAATAAAAATCTTTGCTCTGTGCCATTATATGTTGGATATAGGCAACTAGATTTTGATCTTGGCTCATGGTGAGAGTTTGCATTGCATCTTAGGAGACACTGGACTTGGACTTTTGAGTAATGTTGGAGTTGTTAAGACTATGGGGACCCTTGGACATGAACCAAATGTATTTTGAATTGTGAGATGGGCATCAGCTTTCAGGTGCCAGGGGTAGAATGTTATGGTTGGATATGTGGTGTCCCCTCAAAGCTCACATGTTATACAATACAAAAATTTTCAGAGGTGAAATGATTCAATTATGCAAACCTTAACCTAAATAGTGTATTAATCCACAATATGGATTAAATAGGCTGTTTCTATGGGCAGGTAGGGTGTGCCTGGAGGAGACGGATCACTAGGGATATGCATTGGGGTTTATATTTTGTTCCTGGTGAACAGAGTTCTCCCTGCTACCTGATTGCCAGGTCCTGAGCTGCTTTTCTCCTTTACACCCTTCAGCCATGATGTTCTGCCTTACTAGGGCCGAAAGCAAGGAGTCCGTCGTTTATGGCCTGAGACCTTTGAAAATATAAATGCCAAACAAATTTTTCCTCCTCTAAATTGTTCTTGTCAGGTCTTTTGGCCACAGCAACAAAATAACTGACTAACAGAAAAACTGTAATTTAAAAAAAATTTAATCTGAGAATCAATGTGTTTTAACTAGGTATGTAATGCATTCATATTTATTGTGGTGATAGTTGACTTGTTTTTATTTCAATCATCTTCTTTTTTACAATATATTTCTTTGCTCTTTCCCTTTATTTCTTTTATTTTATGTCAATAATCAGGTTTTCTTTTTTTACAAAGAAATTTGAAAATTTAATGTATACACTATCTTGTAACCCATACATTTTCAAAACTCTACATTTTTTAGCATCAAAGATACGATAATCTTATGCCTATTCTTAGCTGCCTACTCTTGTGTAGAGTAAGACATTTGACAAAATTTTTCTCCTTTTATTAAATTCTGTATCATCTTTTGTTAAAAATTTCTGATTTAATATAACCAGGTTATATGCATTATCCTAAAATAATAGATATGTTTTTCAAACATTAGTTTTTATACTTCTATTACATTTTCTGAACAGAAATCATTTGCAATTTATTGTTAGGAAGAATACTTCTATCTTTTGATATCTAGCTAAAATTCTAACTATGATAAATTCCTTTGTAAGAGTAGGGGTCCTCCCTCCACCCCCATTTGCTTTGCTTCTTGTTTTACTTTGCAATTTTAATTTTGTAATTTTTATATTCTGTTGTTTTTCTTTTTTGTTTGTTTGTTTGTTTTTTTAATCCCAAGTTGCCTTTCTAAAATGTGTCTGTATCATGTCCCTTCAACTAGATCAATCGGTTCCTTTGGGAACTTCAGGGAATTTTGTAGAACATGACTTGGTGGACAGTTCATCTGGTTAGACTATATGGCTTCACTAAATAGATCAGATCATTAAATCAGTCAGAATGCAACAGGCCGCCTGGGAAATACCCTTGAGTAGACAGTCTACCAGTAGTAGTCTGGAGGAGTGATAGCAGTGTCAGCATGACACAGTTGGGGGTCCTTATGTTACAATCTTTTGTCCACGAAGGTAAGTGTTATGATTAGAGGAATTTAAATAACCAGTACAAATAAAATTCATTTTAAGTGTCCTAATTTAGTAACAGATCTATAAGTTGGGGTAAACAGCCAGAAACACTTGGTACTGGATCGTGTCATTAACTGGTTGAAGAGTCTTTAAATTACTCTTTAATAGAGAAGAGATTATTTTTATAACCTGGAGTTAAGAATCTGGAATTTAGACTGCTTCCACCATGGGAAATGAAGAAATGAGAGATGAGATCCAAGCAGGTTTGTAGAGAAGTATGCATATAATAGGCTCTCAGGTAATACAACTGCATATTGGATGGATTTATATTTTCCTAGCTAGTTCTTCATATGTTCAAATAAGATATTTTCATTGCCTTTACATTAAAGTGCAAATTTTGTAATATGTATTTTAAAATGCTACACTATCTGACAACTTTGATTTTTCAAAATTCAACATAATCGGCTCTCACTTTATTATCCAGCAGTATGTGCTTGACATCCTGTTCCCTCTGCTAGAATGATCCTCCCTTGCTTTTATTCCTAGCAAAGTATTCAAATGCCATCTGAAGAGTCTCCTCCTTGGTGAAATCTTTTTTGCTCCATAGTGACTGAAACGTATGTTTTTAAAGCCTCCACTGTGCATTATGCATTCCTTCATTTACAGCACTTAGCAGGACACTTTTTAATAGTCTCTTCAGACCCATTTCCTCATTAGACATATAGCTCTTGAAAGCAGGGGCCATGACTTTCCACTGGAATGACTAATCCCAGCACCAAACATTGTGCCTTTCAAATAATAAGCATACAACAAATAAATGAGAGCAGACAGGAGAGAGGCAAGAAAGGAAATTAAGGCTTCCTTTTTTCACTGCCTACTTGTATCATTGCTTCCTTACTACTATATCAGCTCTGCACTGAAAAACAAACTAATCCAAAGCAATAAAGATTTTAGCTGGTGACTGTATGTGAATACATATTTTTTCTAGATCAAGTACATTAATAACATGCTTTGGTATGAGTACATTACATAGGACATAAACCGAGTTTGTTTTTGAAAGAATCTAATTATAGTGAATCACCTAAGTGGCCACTTTAAATAAACAAAGTCTTACACTTAGTGTGTATTTTAATATACTTTTTTTTTTTTACCAGAGAAACAGAATGCATATGGCATAGTTAGCTTGGTCAGGAAACATGTCCCTTATTCATTTTTATCTACCCCTTTGACTCTAGGCTACAGAACACATAAGGAAAAGCATATGAAAGCTCAAAATATCCAACGACCCACACTCAGATATCAGGAACACATAAGTATGTGTTTTTTATTTCTACATAATATTTTCTTAGATGTTAATTTGGAATTTAAGGAGTCTCGAGAATTCAGATTCTAGTCTTATCCACATCCATGATTGAACCCCCTTTCAGACAAATATATTCTATTTTCATTTTCTAAAACAGACCTGGTTGATCATGCTTTTTATACTTTAAGCAAAAGACTTACATCTGATAAACACAAATTTTCAAATTTGTATTTTTAAGTATAGTAACCAAGACTATGAAAGCAGATACACCACAGAAGAGTAGGCAAATCTGAACTTTAGAGAAAATTTGGGTAAAAACAGCTAAGTGGTTAAAAGGAAGGTTTTCTTTGATTTCTTAGGTAAGCATGTATGGGAAAGGGAAAATATGTGACTAACTATTTTTGAAGATTTTCACTTTATTTTTATTCTAAACAAAATTCAATGCAGTAACAATTTTTAAAAGCTTGCTTTGCTGCAAGAACAAAAATATAACAAGTATCCTATAGGGGGCACTCGAGTACTATGAACCGCAGTATCTGCATTTTCTGGAGTCAGATTTTGTTTAGATGGATAGAGGAAGACCCTGGGGCACATTTTCATATTACCTTTTATATAGAGAACAAAAGTGAGTAAAATAAATGAAAATACTCTCTGTCATACTTCTATTCCCCAATGAAAGACAATAGGATATTAAAAGTTGTGGTTAAGTGGCATTTTGTACCTTATAATTCTAAAAGCATAAAGGTATGATAGGTAGACAGCTGAGTTGATCTGCATTTTCAAAATGCTAAACAAGATTTCTTCTACATTATAGCTCAATGATGGAGATAATTATTCTATTCTGGAGATGGTTACTTGTACCAAACAGTAAAAATCAGCATCATGTGCTTTGTTTTTCCAGGTTTCAAAGCATAATAATATAACAAAGTATTTAAATTACTTCTGAATAATATTCCTAAGAAGGAGTTAGTATATCACTTATGCAGAGAAGTTGTAACAAGTGATGGTTCTTATCAGAAGGGGGAGGGTAGGGGTAGGAGAGGACTGTGTTAGTGTCCCAGATGTTATTCAGCTGAACTTCTTTTTTAAAGCTATGACTTTAATCAAAATATAAATGAAAACCTGTGATAGCATCCACATGAAATAAGAACATTCTTTTTAAATGGTGGTATAGTGGAAATTATTATTTATGCTTTGAAACTACGGTTAAAAATGTTGCTTTTTTATTTTAATACGGTCCATATTATGGCCGCTTAAGAAACAGACCTTTAAGTGCCCTCAGGATAGTGATATAAATCCTATTAAGCACATTAACTACTAATCTCCCATTGAATTTCCACTGAAGTGCTTCACAGTGTCCCTCATTCAGAGCATGCTTTGTTTGCTATTTTCATAGAAGAGAACTCAGTTTGTGCTTTTGATTTGAAAACAAGTACATGTGAGTACGAATCCCATTACATCACTGATTTGCTCTTCTGTTTCACATTTGTGAAGAATGAAATCACTTTCGGTACCATTTATAAATTCACTAACTTGAGACACCTGTATGCAGGTATGCTGATTGAGTTCTATTACCTGTTTACAATATGAAACAAGTTACTGATCGTACTCCCCCTAAGATGTAAGTACCTAAATATTTTCTCTCATAAAACTGGGTAATATAGCAGTACTGGCTCATAATAATCTGACTCTCAGGTTCTTGCTGTACTTTAAAAGCATCAAACTTTAAGTAAGAGAAGGCAAACAATTGGTAACTAAGTTTCTTGGATTGAATGTTGTTGTTATGGTCAGATAGAATTTTCTGAAATAATCTTGATTAGAAGTAGTCTTCCTTTTGCTCAATAATTATATTTGACCATCTTTTCTATTTTTGGTTTGGAAACTGACTATCAAAAGTATAAAGTGTGGAGAAGTAGGGAGCAGAGGGAGCTTACTTCAGAGTCAGACATTTGCTACTCTAACATCCATGGAGCTATAACTTGCTTTCACATGCAAACTACAAGTTAGAACATGATTTATTCTAGAAAATTCCATGACAAATCCAGGCATGGTGATTCATTATTCTTTAGTATATTTTGTGGAATGAGAGCAACAGAGTATGTTACTTTTTCTAAACAATTTTCTCAGTGGTTTGATATATCACTGTGTAAATTTCCAAATTGATTAATCTCATCAATTTTGGATAAAAATGTGAAAACTGTTATCCATGATCCTATAATGAACTTTACATAGTCTCTGAAGTTAGGTAAATTTTTGCTTACATAAATACAAACACACACACACATGCACACACATACATATATATACAAGCATACAAATATATATATATTTTTATATATATTTATATATATGTTTTTAAATTGTGAAGTAGTTTTTAGAGCCAAGTAAAAAAATTATTTCTTCCAAAAAAATTAGAAATTATTTCTTGTGAATTCTGCTCACTTTCTTTTGATAAGAACAAAGACAAAATTAGATTAGAATAAATTAGGACTGATAATGACTTAAAAGTACAAAATAGATACTTGTTTTGTAAATTAATTTTTATTACACACTAAAATATAAATTTTGAGTAACAAAATACATTCTTAGTTTTCCCATGTCCAGGCATTGCTAATTCATGCTTTTCTACATTTTCTATTGTGTGTGTGTGAACAGCTTTATCGTAAAACTTATGTTTGTGGTTGTTGTTATGTAGTGGGGTTTGCAAAATGATGTGAATGATACTCTTGGTAAAGTCTATTTACAATGCAGAATGTAGCAGTGGAAAGTCATAAAAGCATTTAATGGTCTTTCAACTATAATTTAACTTTGCCAGGATTCATGCATAAAATCACACATTTTCACAAATCTTGATAAATATATCTAGGTCCAAATGTCACTATTTTTCTTCCTACAAAGAGAGGCTTGACATAAAATTAGGGCATTCTGTTCTGGACTAAAAAGCTCTTTTTGCATTTAAGTTTTTATGGTGATTAAAAAGTATAATTTTCATAGTAGAAGAACACTTTTAGAGGGCAAGAGACATTTTCTGAGAGAAATGAATTTTCTTTCTGCTTAAAAATAAATAATGTTTTGGAAAAGTTGGTTCTGTAAGTTTTTTTTTTCTTCAAAGCCAACTTTTAAATATGTAAAGACGTGACTCTGAGTAAATGCCACTTACCACACACTTATTTAGTACTTACTCCATGACAGGCACTGTGCCCAAAGGGAGCTGTTGACAGCCCCCTACAGCAGCTCCCAGTATAGAGTGAGGTACATTTCTAAGAAAGATTTGGGTTTCTTTTCTTCTTTCCTTTTTTTATTGTGATTTTATTATTTTATATTGTGCTACTCTTCACTATTTTATATTTTAGTTTACTATGTGAAGAGTGTTTCTGATAAAGGAATAGAAATAATAATTACTGTTATGAAACTGTAACAAAGAAAAACAACCCTCCCCTCTAAAGTAAAACAAAACAAAACAAAGCAAAAAGCAACTATACTTGACATAAAACACGATAGCTCCCAAGTATTTTTTCATTTTAATAGCAACTCATTTTATTAAAGTATTTATAGATGAAGTACAATTAAGGAGATTCTGATATCCTGTTTCTCAGCTCCCTGTCAATTGACTGTGCCTAATCTCTATCTTTGTCATTGTATTATCCTGTTTACTTCAGATATAAGGTGTGTTCCCTGACAGAAAGGACCCGGGAAGAGCAGATATAGGAAAGATTAACAAGTTCAAGGGAAGAATTGAAAAGTCATTAATCAACAGTAAGGCCAAGTGTCTCTGTATATCTATTAGGAGAAAGTCCATGTGAAAAGAATGAGAATTTTTTGGGGGGTTTGGAATTTATGACATGTCAAAGGCTATATACAAAGTAAACAAGAGAAATATGGATTTATATCTATTATTAAATATAAAGTGGATAAGATGCTTGAGTTACAAATAAGTCTCCAAATAAAAGCTATAATAAAAAAATAGATGAATAAAAGATGAAAAAGACTTTCTCAAGTTCTTTTGTCTTCTGATATTATGTGAATCCGCAACATAATAAAATCCTCAAAATCTGATAAATCCATTAAGAGTTATTAGTGACAACATTCTGTGTATTCTGAATTCTGAATGTTTCTGAATTTTCTATTATGATTTATGTCAATGTATGATGTGCCAAATGATGAAATGCATATTCTAAAATTCAATATACTTAAATAAATTTTGTTATTTCCTGTTTGTGATCTAATTCTAATGGAAATCTTGAATTTATCTATGACTATAAAAACATTTTTCAAGAAAGCTAGAGAACTGATTTTAGGAATATTCTTGGTAGTGATCTTCTTACATTGTGCCTGTGATTTTTAGTTGGTCTTTTTTTGGGAGGGTACTAGGGATGGAACCCAGGGCCTTGTGCATGCAAGGCAAGTACTCTACCAACTGAGCCATATCCCTAGCCCTCTGTGCCTATGATTTATGACAGTGTAGTTCCTACTAGATCCTGGAAAGTCAGCATATTGGCACATATATATTTGATCTGGATTGTACGCCCTTTTTAGGCAAGGGCCATGTCTCATCTCATTATTATATGCACAGTGCTGAATGCAGTGCGTGACATATAACACTTAGATTTTGAGTAAGTGAATACTGAATTAATACCTTTTAAAGCTATCACTCCATGGAGGGAAAAAACATCAAAAGAAATATCAAAAAGTCTGACTATGTGATAACAGTGTCAGGTAACTTAATTCAAGTACTAAGTTTGACTTTCATGAAATGTGTGATCCCAGACCAGTCCCCTTTCCTGTCTTTCAAGTTTTTCATAAGTTAAATACAGTAAATTGGAATAGATGATTTGAATATTCCATCCAGCTCCAACAATCTAAAAGTTTCTAAATACAGTTAAGGAGTAGTGAGATGATGACCAAAAGCCAAAGATCAGAGTTAGCAGGTAGGAAAGTGCCATCAGGGACTACTGAAAGTATACCCAACTAGGGGCCATTGACAGACAACCTCAGTACCATTCACAGGCTGTTCTGGCAGCTGGCGAGGGTGACGTGGAGCTCACCTTGACCACAAGTTGGTCAGTTTCTAAAGACACCAAAAATAGCAAGCCTTATAACCAGCAAATAACTTTAAACCTAAGGGTGAGTCTCACATGAGTGGAGTGACAAGATTTGGTGACATGTTTACACTTTTGTATGACATATACATGGATAGGAATGTTACTAATTGTGCCTTCTGATCACATATTAAAAGACAAAATTGGCCAGGTGTGGTAGAGCACACCTATAATCCTAGCAGTTCAGGAGGCCAAGGCAGGAAGATCTCAAGTTTGAGATCAACCTTCACAATTTAGTGAGGACCTAAGCAGCTTATAGAGATTCTGTCTCAAACTAATGTCAGTGCTTCTTAACATGTTGAAGGCAATTGTCTTTGAGTAGTCATTTGGTCTTATAAATTCTCTGAATCTAAAATTGAAAAAAAAATTATGAGGGCTGGAGATTTAGCACAATGGTAAAGTACCCCTGAGTTTAATTCCTTATAACAACCAAAAAACAAACAACAACAAAGAACAAAGCAAAATATAATTTGTATCTTGATGCAATATTATTATGAAAGTTAATTCATAAAAAATAAAATAACAAATTTTCATATTTATAGTTGCCTGCTAATGTGGTCTAAGTCAGTAAAGGACTTCTTTGTTTCCTAATGACAAAAGTTTATCCAACAATAGTCAAAGAAAACCTAAAACAATCATATCAGTCTTCAAATTTTAACTGTCATTTGAAAGTTATAATTATGGATCAGTTGTGCTTCTCACCATAATACATCTATCATACAATATTTACAAATAATGTAGTACAGAGCACTGAGACTATGTAAAGAGAAGACAATTTAACTTGATTATAAGTAGTTTTACTTTCCAGACTTAACTAGATAATTGCATTGCTATGCATTTTTTTCAGTTGTATATATGCCTCAAATACTTTGCAAATGGTGGCAATTAATGTTGCACCAAAATGTTATAATCAAATCAAATCCCATATCCCAGTTGAAAGAGTAGGCTACCAAACAGAACATACTTTCCAAGGAAAGCAGTTATAAATATGCAAAATATATACATGTCACAGTTTGTGAAGTAATAGGAATGTGAAGCTTTTTTCTTAAAGGCATTGTCTAGAGTAAATCTGTTTCCATTTTAAAGCACTGATAATGTGATAATGTTTCTTTAAATATTCTCTCTCTTTCTTTTTCCCTTCCTTCTTCTCATCCCCTCTCTGCTGCTGCCTGGCAACTTTTCTGTCTGGAAAGGCCTGGTAAGAAAGTCGGCAGCTTTTGGAAGGATAGCTGCAGACATCCCTAGCAACCTAACTTCTAGGCCAACTCTCCTTCACACACCTCTTAAATGAGGCAAACTGTCAGGCCCAGTTTGTTTATACTAAAATCCTCTTTGTAACATACCACTTTTCAGGTGTGTAGCACATGAATTATTATCATCTATGTTAAAAAATGCAACTGCACACACAAAACAAATTAGCAGAAATGAAATCTGATGTTTGATAACATATATAAGTGCGAAGCATGACTCTAACTGAAAAGTAAAAGATTACCACTGATTGATAATTAATATTCCTATGTTGTTTTACACCAGAAAGGAAGAATGATTGGTTCTACTTTGTATAATTTATCTCATTGAAATATTTCACAATATTCTATAGTTTGATGAATTAATTTATTTAACTTGTCAGTGTTAATAACTCTTATTAGAAAGAAGAAATTATAATGAGCCATAAGAACAAACAAATTAGGACAGTAACTCTAGGTATTCTCTCTTCACTAACAGCATACTTTATTATTAATTTCCTTTTTCAGTAAGACTTTTGGGAGAAATACAAGCATTTTGTAGAAAATTATGGTTTCCCTTTAAATCTTCATCCATTGAAATTGAATGGTCATTCAAAATCTAAGAATAAATGATTTAATTTTAAAGCTCAAACTTGGTAGATTTTTTATCAACTTCATTCATGCTCATACAAATATCTCTTTTGATAAACTGGTTATTTTCAATGGCCGTTGGGGAGAAGAACCACCTTATACAAATGATTTGGTTAGGAATAGAAATTTTATCCAGTTTCATTTCAACACTGGATTTATTTTAGTTCTGGTTCAAATATATCTATTATTAAATATTTAAACTATTCATTATATTTTATGGATGAATTATTATATATACTCATTGGCATATGAATCAATGTCTTATTATATTGTTGTCTAATATTCTTCTTGACAGGTATTTAGATGCATGTTATGTCCATGTCAAAATTGCTGTAGAAAATTTTTATATCATTTTGATTTTTATTAATCACAACCATTTGCTTTCTTAAAATTAAAGCTTCAAATCTTATTTTATTTATAATACTTTATTGAATCTCATCATAGTGGAATTTAAATATAACAAGTCACCTTTCATTGGTACTCTGGCTTCTATATTTGTTACACCATGTTATAGCTAAAAACTATTTTGAATCGTTTGTCATACTTGATTGGCTATTTCTTGGTTACTTTTAAAAATATTTTAGTTGGCTTTACTACTTTGTCACAATATTTGGATAATGCACCCTTGATTTTCTTCCATTCAAGGAAAAAAAATCAACCAAATGATTTAAAAGAGATCATATGGGTTTTTTTGTTTGTTTGTTTTTACTTTGCTGCATTCATTCAATAGACTTAATATCAGTGACCTGTGCATGTTTTAAGAATGGTACATCTAGAATGCAATATCTCCTGGGACTTTGCTTCTCTGATTATATTTAGTGATTTTTCCCATTTCTAAGCTGATGGTGCAATCCAGGACTGCTCCATATACTACTGAAGTTGATGAGTCTATTGATGCTCACTCATTGCATTGTAGCATTTTTACCTGCTAAGTGACTTTGGTGGAGCATATGGATATAGGTTGTTTTTCCTTTCCTCATAATGTGTCGGTGGAGGACTCCTGTAGTAATAGTATAGAAAAGGAAGAATCTGGATGTTTTTAGCATGGTTTATGAGAGTAGTTTATTTTCTTGCCATGACTCAAGTGGATAAATATTTCCTCGTAGCTGACCACCTAGTTGATGAAATGGGACATGAAGAAAAGATGCCTTCTTGCTTTTCCCCCCAATGAATAAGTATTTCATAGAATACAGAGGTCCATGAACCCTTGATAAAAATATAGTTATAACTTTGCACATTATCCCCTTCTCTTTCTCTGATTCTTTCAACTCTGCCACTAATTTTTAAGTTGTAAAATTTTGAAATGAAGTCAGAGGAAAAATCTATTTTTCTATGTAGTACATTTTATTATGAAAAAACAAAAACATTTAGGGAAAATTATATGAATAATAACTAGAAAGAAAAAGCATACACTTTAAAATATAGGTGAAATCATGTTTTGGACACTAAATCATTTGGTTTACAAGGAAATGTAAACTAAATTTTAAAATATGGAAATATTGACATAGATGATGTATTTATAATCATGGCAAGTATAGAAAGGTGAAATTCACAAATTCTTGGCAATGTTCTACAGATTCACCTCTATGTTCTTTGATCTAGTGTAATTTTAGTGAATTCCATGGAGCATTTAAAGACGTGTCCAGATAATTTTACTCACATAAACAACTAGTTCATAGTGCTGACATTCATCTATAAGTAAAATGCATAAAGTGCTTAAAATAGCTTTCTTTCACTTTTCAATTATCCTTTTGCTTACTTTTGTTCCTTTCTTACAGTTTTTTCTTCTACTCATTTCACATTTTAAAATATTATATATAAAACTTTTTTTTCAATTTGCTCCTAGACAAGAATTATTGGTGTTATTATGAAGAAAGTAAATATTCAACTATTCAGACTGAGTTTTAACTACCCAGCCATTTTTGAATGGCAAAGTAAAATTTTGGACACTTGGATGATCATGTTGAAAACTTAAGTGGTTACACAAATAACTTTTATTTTTAATTCCACTGATTCTTTCTGATGCATCTGATAGTTTGGAAGCATTCCAAAATTGCCATTGCACTATTTAGAAAAAGAAAATAAAGTAGCAACAAATCCACCTCAAAACCTGTTTAAAATGGCTGGAGGCACCCTTTTAAAGAGAGAAACCCACTGCAAAACACACTGGCAATTGTTCCTGCTTAGGGACCTCAATAGCCTTTTCCATTCACCTTAGGAAACAGTAGTGACTTTGGGGGGTGTTTTGGTTTTGTTTCTGCTGAGTCACTAAATTTTGTATGCCTGTGCCCAAGTGCTATTCAGCATAAAAGTTAAAAGTGCAATTCAGAAAGCATTGCGATTCTGTTAAGTGGAGGAAACCATTTCCCTAAGAAGCTCAGTTACTTGGCTTGTCTTTCCTTCCTAGGAATCTTCCAAGGACCGAAGGGATCAAATCCGCTTTGCCCAGAGAAGCAACCCAGTGCTTTAGCTGATAATTCTCAGCTGGCTAGTAAATACAGAGCGTTCTAGGCGCCTGGCTAGCTCAGCCCATTGCAGAAGTCTCTCCCTTCTCTGAAGACCCAAATCCCTACAGAACCAGCTTGGAGTTACTTTCCCTTCAAGGAGAATGAAATAATTGTGATTTGTGGTGTTCTGTTTGTGGTGGTATTTTCCTGTTGTGTTAAATGCCTCTTACTAAGTAATAGATGTGATTTATGTGGACGACGAAGGGGTGTGTGATGGATTCGGTGATTAATCAGTGAATTCCCATCCGCTGGCATCTCTCACTGCCCCTCTTGCGTGATGTAAGATCAGACGTACCCTGCATTGAAAAGTCAAGACACACGAGCGGCTCGCTCGCGCTCACACACTCTCTCTCTGTCTCCCGCACGCGCGCATCCTAACACCTTCCACATCCTGCTCCCGGCAGGAGAAGGCGGACTAGCTGGACTCATTGAGCTGAAGAATTCCCAGTGACATTTGTAAATGACGCTGCTCAATTCCGGGCTCCGAGCCGTCGCTGTCGCCGCCGCTGCTGCCGCCGCCGGGCCGAGGGTGCCGCCGAGCAGTCTCCAGCGCAGGCTTCCTTTCCGGGGGACCACAATGTCTGAGTTTCTCCTCGCCTTACTCACTCTCTCGGGATTATTGCCTATCGCCAAGGTGCTGACCGTGGGAGCCCACCAAGGTAAGGAGAACACCCCCTCCCCTTTCTCCCTCGGCTTTCCTCCTGGGCGATGCTTGCAGATAAGTGAGTGTGGAAACTTAAGTCCTTGCAGCCCCGCTCCCGCTCCCCGGACCATTTGGCCACTGTGCGCTGGCCTCTGTGGGGTGAGAGGTGCTGCAGGGGATTTCTGTACCAGGTGCCATAGTTCATGACACCCCCACAGTCCCCTCCCTCCTTTGGGCATTTACCGGTCCTGATTTTGTCCCCTCCGGAAGGTTTGGACTTGATTGTGCGCTTCTGCCCGCGCATCCCAAGCGCTGCAGATGTTGGAATCAATTCGCATTTCCACGAGACTCCCCTCCGCTTTGGTTCTCAACAAGCTTATGGAGGGCTCTAGATACTCCGCGTTAAGCGGGTCAGCCCTCAACTTAGCTCCTGGGTTAACTTCATTACCTGGTGGATACAGGGTCTATGGAGAGGTGAGAGTCTACACAACCGCGTTTGGTTCCCCTTCCTGAAGTAGAATCCAACAAGATTCTCGTCGTCATCAGCCTAGAAGCTTTTTAGAGAGCAAGCACCTGCTTGAACTTGACATTTTTTTTCCGATTCAGAAGGTCTTGACCCAGCTCCGTGGTACCTTGAGAGACTGACCCACTACTGGGGTACCTTGATCCAACCTGGTGCTTTGCTTTTGCTTTTTCTTCCAGTAGCTGATAAATGGTAGAAGTTTAGAGGGGAAGCGGTATCGGGAGCTGAGGAGAAAGGAGGTGGATATTATAATAAACCTGTATTCTGTAAACTTTTAACCAGGAAAAACAGAAATTCTGTACAAATTTAATCATCTTTGACAACGTGTGCACTTATGAAAAAAGGGGAAAAGTAGTAGATGAATATCTGGGACACTGGAGCCAGGCTTGGAATGGTTAACTCCTTAAAGTAAAATCAGAAGTATCATAGATGTAGTTGTGTAAATCATAAATGAGTTTATATTGACTAATATAGTTCAACTTTTAAGTTTAATTAGGTAAAAAGAAAAGCAAGTAAGAAAATATCAGATGTCAGTGCCAAGCCAACAGGCAAAATGTTGCATTGGGAGATTTAGTGTCTGTGTTTATATGAAGCAAATTATGAACTGACTGAAAATTATTGCTTCATTATAGGAAAGAGCAGGGGAATGAATTGTAGTGTTTGTATCCAACCTGCTGTTGGCAACCAGACCATAGTCTTTATAGTATACCCACATATGCCATTTCCTTTACCAGTAGTGGGACTAATATGAGTTCCTTTAGGAAATCTGACACTTGCTAGTGATAATCTTTTAAACATATCATTGTCACCTAATCACATAGCTTCTGAACTTGCTTAACTTGCCTTGAAGTTGGTGTGAAATAGTTGAAAACTGTACTGACAAAATGGAAGCCTGTAGCTCTAGCTTGAAATGATGATGTGTTTGATCTGGAACAATCAGTTCTGAACCTTTCTTAGGATTGTTTGAAGTTGGACCGCAGCAGATGAACAGAAAGAAGCTTTTCAGCCCAGTGTGCTAGCAAAATATAATGGCACTGGCAGACTAGAGCTGTTGGGTTCTTTCTGAAGGAGTTCCCTATCTCCAGAAATTTGACCTCATCTGGAGTTAAGTCCTCTGGGCTTTTGTGTATATTTATGTAGGATAGTGCTGTTGCTACCATGATAGCAATGAACACTGGAATAGAATTATTTATATAATAAAAAGTTGAGCATAAAGATAACCAACTTTCTTGTGAGAGGAAATTACATAATTAAAGGATTGTATTTAATGCCAATTAATTCCATAAGGGAAAGGAACATCTAAGATATAAGCCAGTCACATGGAAAATAATTGTGAGTTTTCATTGTTTATTTCAATGTTCATTTTCTTGTGGAAAAAAAAAAACATCCTAAGAGGTACTTTATTATGCAGCACAAGAGTGGTAGACCAACAACCTATTACTCTCTTATATACATATATAAAGATATATATATACACACATCTTTTAAACAGCTAAAATTGTCACAGCTAGATACCAAAGTGAAAAAGGTGGGCCCCATTTGGGAAAAAAAAAGTGAGGAGAGGAATAAGAGAAAAATAGTTGAAAGTTAAAAAAGAAAGTGCTGCTGCATTATGACAGACCTCCCCCACCAAAATGCTGAACAGAAGATATAGGAATATAAACTCAAGGAAGAGGTTGAGACATAAGCACGTGCTTATGTCAGTTGTCCCTGAGGTATAGAATAGTTATATGATAACACCTGTGTGCTCCATAGTGTTGAATTAGTTTTATACCAAAAATTGTGAAATTAGTTTTAGGTCTCTAAGTGCTTATTGACTATGAGTAAGCTTCCTAAACTATATAGACTAGATAGGAAATATTTGTACTACTGCTTACCTCTGTTGTTTTTGAATGTGTAAGCTCAAACATTTTACTAAATAGAAAAGTACTTGAAACTAACTCATATGTTTAGAGTTCAATCCATATGTATATATACTTGTCTTTTAATTATATATTGTGTATATTTTAGTTTGTTAAGTTTTGATTTGAGTCACACTAACCCAGATGCCAGTTCTTATTAGATTCCATCATATATGAAAAGAGAAAGATCTTTGTAACTCTTAACAGCCAAAATTGGAGGGTAAATCAGATTCACTTAGAATCAACTAATTTGTCATTTAACGATGTCATATCAAATCAAAGTATTGCTTGATAAGGATTAAGACTTAAACGGAAGTATGTTTTAAATTGTCAAATTTTCTGAAAAGAAAGAGCTTGAGAGACCTGATGCTAGTCTCTTTTAAATTCTTGAGTCTTATAACATGTGGAAACATATTTCCAGGTAATTAAAGTTCATGCTGCTATTGTTATTTTAATGTGCCTGTGTATAAAACCATCTAAATATGGCATTCATGTATGTGTTGAAATTTTAATCTTCCTCCTCTCCAAAAAAGATGAACTGCAGTCTATGTTCTTTCTAGTCAACAGAATATCATTAAAGTTTTGCCTTGAGGAGGTCTGATTTCTTTGAGGTTGCGTTCTTCTGTACCCACCTTGAACCCAAATTGCAACTGGGTGATAAGGAAAGGAAATTTTAGAAAAATAAAGAAAAATTTAAATGTTTTAGAATAAGAGGAAAAAATGCAGATTGCAGAATAAGGAAGGAAAAAAGAGTGTAGAGAAACCCAACAGATAAATTTAGGAAGGAGCTGAATCCAAATCAGTGTTTCTTGGAGATTACATTAAAATATCTTTAGGCAAAATAATTATTTAATGTATATTTTCCTCTTAATTTTATAATGTACTATGAAAATATTTGTAGTATAAAAATAGTTTAAAGAAATTCCATCAGTGAGACTTGATATGTTTGAGAGATATATAAGAACATTGCAGAAAACTTAAATGTTAATTACTCAAGAATTATTAAGAGGGGGAGTTTTTAAAAATTTAATTGAATATGAATGAAATCCTCTTAGATTGTTTGATGAATTATATTCTCAATGTATTCTTAGAAATGAAATTACATTTTCTAAATGCTACTTATCATTCAGGTTAGGGACAGGCAGAGACTCATAGTTTGCAAGTATATTGGATCCAAGACTTTACTGGCTGGTTACTTTGTCAATTTGTTGCATGAGCCTAGGGAATACTATAAAGATAAACTGCATTTAAGGTTTCTTGGTATGAACATAACTTGGTCTTCTCCAGGGATTATAATGTTCAGGGATCTCTGTGTCTTCTCTCCAGTCCATGCTTTAATATGATTTATTTTTCTCATGTTTCTGCTGTTAAATTTTATATCTTCTATGAAATAAATCCCTCCCCCTATCTTCAACTCCTTCCTGATTATAGGGATTCTGTGTAGTAAAAAGTACCAATCAAACATAGTGATAGATTTCTCTGTCTTCTATGGCTGTGTGTCAAAACAATTCTTGTACAAAGGAAACACTTGTCTTTATTTTAGATAGGTGCATTCAAAGAAAGTAGAATTTAAATGTTAAACATGCCTGTACCAACATGAAGTCATTCTCCCTCAAAATGGCTGCCTTGGCACAAACACCTTTAAAAATATTGCTCTGTCCTGAAAATTGGAGAGATTTTTAATTAATTAAACTTTTATTTTTGAAAACTCCAGATAAAATGTTTATTATTATGATTATTGCAACTTTGGGAAACATAAAGTGAAATGATAAAATGTTTGAGATATTTTTCAACTCCCAACATGAACATTCCAATGAGTTTCCATATGACAAATATTTTTTTGTTGCAGAATCTGACAGTGGAGGAAATAAATGTCAAAATGCATTTGCTGTACGATTCCCAAATTATGATATAGCCAATGCATATATATATATTGGAATGCTAATCACATGTAAAGAAAAAAGTTTAGTATCCACCTAATGAATTAACTAGAATACATGCATGGCCAAACTTCTATCTAAAAATAGTCATCTTTACTCTAGGTAGTTCAAAAACTTTTAAAGTTTCGTGAAGAAATCCAGCTCTCCATATTTATTCTAAGACTAACGACTGAAAAATGAATTTAACTTGATGTACTGAAAAAGGTTTTTAGTTTTGGTTTTTGGAGTGGTGAGGCAAAATTAATCTGACCAGCCAAATAGACAAGTATCAAGTAATATTTTTTATCCTTTTCTGAGAAGTGGCTGTATATTTTGATAGGAATTGTCATTCTCAAGTTTAACCTATATTATAAGTCATTGACTTGAAGCATAGAAATAAAATTCAAGCTAATAATGAGAAATCGAACAGTATATAGGCCTTGGGAATGTTCACCAGTTCTTTTGGAAGGAGATACTTAAAACTAATTGATTTCTTGGGGAAAAATTCTATTATTTAATACTAAATAATACAAAAAGTGAAAATATTTCTAAAAATTAGTTTCAGTTATTAAAAGTTAGTTCTTGAACTAATTCCCAAGTGTAATGATGACCATATTTAGCTCAATCACTTTTGAAAATTATGCTTATAGTAATTCTGAATCAGTGTTCTGGCTCTTTGGGGCTTTCTAATTTAAATAACATGTTAATTTCACCATGTACACCTGAACCCTCTATGTAAGAGAAAGAGGAATGCAGCTTTCAGAAGATTCTCGGTAGTTAAGCTTAAACATTCAAAATTTACATGCTTTGTTTTTCTATTTTTCTTTTTCCGGCTACCTTAACAATTTTAGGTCTATATATTCTCATAAATGATTTCATGGACTTCATTTTCTTCTTGGCATAACTACAAGGCCAGGTTAGAAAATATGTAATAATTACTTTTCTCAATTCAGTGATGTCAAAATATAGTCCCTTTCTTTCTCTCTTCACCCTATTGATTTAGGCTTTCTCTATACAAACATAATTATTTTGACTGAGTCTCCAGACAAAACTAATTGATGTAATTGACTATTAGATAATAGCCATAAGGTCTAGTTGTTGAATAATGAAACATTCTATCAACAGCTAGGATTTCTTCTTTAATATTCCAAAATAGTTTTAAATATACAACGTGTTGAACAGATGTCTTTACCTATAGAAACAAAGAAAACTAATTTCAATTAATAGATCCTTAGCATAGGCTCAGTTACTTAACCTTATTTTTCTCAGATATAAAATTGAATATAGTCATGTGTATATCAAAGTTTATATTTACAAATGAATAATATCATAACTGAATTCTTTGTAGGAGACAAAGTACTTTTTATAAGTATATTGAGAAAATGTATTTTCATATATGTTTTCTTCTAGCTTTAAGTAAGGGAAAAAGAAGAAAAAAACTTGGAAGGAGATAGAACATGTTGCCTTGCTAAGATGCCCGTGTTACATTTTATCTCACAGTGCATTCTTATTAACAGTCAGACATCTCTTCCTGAGTGGCTTGCACCTCATTGTCCTGCCTGGCTTAGCCTTCAGACCAAAGGCAGGTATTGTTGAAGCACGACCTCATTTTAGTGGAAAGAATATGATTCTTCTTTAGGTAAGATCAAGGTACCACACATCATCTCTTGTTTTATTCTTACAATCAATAGGACATTCCTTCCTAACTTTTCTACCTTGCATTGACATCCTTCAAAACTTCCAAGACAGCTTAACTTTAGAAATACGAATACATAATTCCTTAAGAATTTTTCTACCGCTGAGTTTTTCTTTAATGACAATTTGTCATCTTAGCCTTTTCTTCTTAAAATGAGAAAAGAGAACTAAAAATGAAGAGGGGGCGAGCAGAGAAGAAGAGAAATGAAATATAGTTACGGTTGCTTTGAGGGCTCCTAGGGTATTATAAGGTATTTGTGAAAAAGAAAAACTGTAGGTATAATGCTGATAACAGAAATGTGTTTAGAATGATCTATTTTCTTTAGAAATTAAGATGTATAAGGAAAGGAAGCACAAAGATACTAAAAAGAAGAACTTTTGACATTTATTGAATTTATTTGCTTCTAGTCACATAGATCAAGTATCTGAGGCAATTAGGAACCTCAAACTTTTGCTGAAATATAAACTCTAGGAATTCAAAAGCTACGGTTTTAGATTATCTAAGACATTGTGTGCATTTTTCCAAAGCTTCTATTTAATAGTATATTTTATTGGTACAGAAATGCTAAAATAGCAAGTATGCTTTATTAAAATATCCTACTTTATTCAACTCTATTAATTTTTAAGGCATTTTCTCATGACTAAGCTCTGAAAGTACAGCGATAACGTTATCACCTCATGGGTGAGATTCTTGCCTCATTGGTTGAAAGTATTACAGATCGTGCCTACTGGACATCCATATGTTGGGAGATTTTGTTAAAAATACCAACTAAGTAGGATTTGTAGTTAGAACTAACTCAGAATCCAGCATTCTTTTTGAGCCCTTGTGCTCTCATAATTGTAACACAAATGGTAATACTGCACCAGCATCATGTTGATGGTTTCTAATACAATGGCATACTAATCTCCATTTGGGGAAAGTATCATGACTTCCTCTGACATTTACCACCATCAAAAACTAGGCACAATTTAGAACTTGTACATTTTCCTCTGTCCATCATTGTGTTACAGTCTATTTCTCTATTCTATAGGATGTTTTCTTCCTGATTTTATTTTCTAAAGATCTTGTCAGATGTTTTGAAATTAATCCTGACAGTGAAAAACTAACATCTTAGCCTTTCTTTGACCTCACTTGCTGCTCTCATTGCTTGGAGAATGTGAAGTAATGAAGGGCACTGGGTTTTTATCTTATCTTTGTTTTAATCTGGGTACCACCTGAGTTTTATAGAATATGGCTCCAGTCTACATTGAAAAAAGAAATGCAATATCGTCTCCACACCTTCCACCTTCCATTAGCACAGAAACTAATGTTTGTGGAAACATATTGCATTACACATTACGTTCCATAAATACCCATTTTATCAATGATAGCTTTAACTTAATGTAAGTTACTAATAGCAGGAAAAGCCTTACATTTTCAAGATGCCTGAACTTTCTTTTCAGCTTTTTTCCTGCTGAAATCATATGATTCCCCCAAATAATCATGTGATTGGTGGTCATTCATTTATCTACTCAGTCAAAAAAATTTGAATAAATAGGTAGAAAACACTGTTCTAGGTTTTGGGAATGAAGCAAGTGGACAGATTCGACGATGCAACCAGAACAATGGGACTTTTAGTGTGGGAGGAGACATAATAGATGTGTATGCTAAAAAGAAGGAAAAATAGTGTATGTGATTCATGAAAATGCTTTGGGGAGCTGCGGTTATAATCACAGAATCCTTTGGAGAAGGGTGGCATACCTGCTCACACTAAGTGATGAGAGGGGATGAGCAGCACTGAGGAGGGAGTTTCCTATGCAACCTTGAGAGGAAGTCATGAATTTGGCATTTTCTTAGAGAAAGAAAAAAAGGCCTATATATCTGAAATGAATTATATGTGTTTGGTTGAGAGGAAGTGGAAAAAACCATATTTATGACAAAGTCAGTTTAGGTGAGCTAAGACCATGCAAATCAAGTTGAGATGTGGGTCTGGCTCTGATGACAAAGAGTAGCAATTGGATATCTACACAGAGGTGGCATGATGCAATGAACTTTTTAAAGAAATCATGCTCACAGCTGAATGAGAGGAGGATAAAAGATCCAGTTAAGGAGTCATTATAATTGTCCTATAGAAGACAGCAATGGAGATGAAGATAAAGTAGAGCAGAAATTCACATCTTCATTTTAGGAAGATTTTCTATAAAAAGGAATGCAGCAGCCTCCAATATATTAGGATTAAGCATGAAATAAAGCCTCAAAACATAATTCATGGAGGTAAGGGTTAATGTTCTAAACAGATTAATATCAGTTTGAGGTTTAAATAACCTAAATAGTTATTTATTTTTAAGTAAAATGGTTGCATCCTATTTTTGAAGCACCTCTCATTAAGGTGTATAAAACATGTTTCATAATATAAGGCATGTGGTCTTAATATATGGACCCTTTGATATTGCTTTCCCTTTTATTACTTTTCCCTTTCAGAATTCCACCTTCCCTATTATTTCATATTTATCCTTACCACATCTCTAAATTGGAATTAATAGAGTCTGACTCACAGTTTTCTTTGGAGTTTGGCTAAAATAATACATTTAAAGACATTCTAAGCATTGATAAATGCACAGCAATTATTTTGCTGTTATTTCTACTAATATAAACCAGCATAATAGCAAAAGGAACAGACAATGGCCTATAGAGACTCATCTGTTTTCTTCTTGAGGAAATAGTATCTTTAAGAAAGAGCTCCTTTTCAATTGTCCTCAAATCCTTGACATGATTGAAAAGAATTTGTACTGACAGTCAAGTTCCTGGTTATGAATATTCAATTAGGTTAGTAAAGGGAAGAGATTGTAAAAGAGCTACTATTCACTGTACTCATCACTCTCCCAGGAAATTCCAAAAAAAATTGTAGAAAGAAAGGGGGTGCTGACAGCAAATGTTATAGAATCTGCCAAACCAGGAGAACCTACTAGTTAAGAATGTATGACCTATTGGGTGCTGCCTCTTGGTTGATCAGAGCCCTTGGGGTTATTCCTCTGTACCTATCCATGGATAATAGGTGCTAATCTCAGTGTAGGTTTTAGACCTGGAGAGAGAAACAGCTAAATTAAAACCAGGACAAGTATTACAAACTCTAGCAACAGTACAGCTTTGGATTTTTCAAGCAACCTTTGCTTGTGGCTACCAAACACTTCTGGTTTATTTAACTCTTGGAGCTAAAAGAAGAAAAAGAACATGAGAAGAGGGGAAAAAAAAACAAGAAAGGAGAGAGGCTTATAAAAGTAATGGAAAAGGAAAAATATCAAAATATCAAAACCTAGAGGGTCTCTGAGAAGGAAGATAGTGTAGCATGTGAAGCAAGAACTCTTAATGTTAAGCTGATTGAGTTGTGCTGGGTCTGGTTAGGTTATGTAGACCACCTAAATAGAGCATCAAGAAGGCAGCTTGGAGTGAGTCTTCAACTCTTTTTTCTTTAGGTTGAGAAATCAGTAACATGATGAAAGAAATACTTTACCGCATCCAGGGAAATTACCTTGGAAATGCTACATAATCTTTACTAGTTATATACAAAAATGTAACTTCTATTCTTAGTTTCCAAACATGATATGGCTTTAAATTTAAGAGATGACCTATACAAAACAGACAGTAGGCTAAAATAACAAGTGTTCCAAAACTCAGGCATATAAAATTTTAGAAATACTTAAATAAATTACTGAAGCAAAAGATCTCAACTGATTTATTTATTGTGCAGAGAGCTTACTTATGATTATAGTAGACATATGCTAGAAGCATAAATAGAAATATAATTTGTATATGACTTTAAGTTCAGTTCTTTTTTCTTTTTTTGTTTTTTTGGTAGGTACCAGGGATTTAACCCAGGGGCTCTTGAGTACTGAGTCACATCTCCAGCCCTTTTTAAAAATTTTTTGTTTTGATACAAGGTCTCACTAAGTTGCTTAGGGCTTCACTGAGTTGCTGAGACTAACCTTGAACTTTTGATCCTCCTGCCTCAGCCTCCCTAATTGCTAGGATTATAAGCATGTGCCACTATGCCCAGCTCAGTCTATTTTTTATTCATGTTTGTCAAAACCTTCTTTGATAATTTGGCTCCAGAAATTCAGTACTAAAATCAATATTATGCCTTCAAATAAGTTAAACATGAAAAACACCAAAATTTTATTAAATTTTAGACTGTCTGAACCAAATGAAATTTGAAGCTGGGAGATTTTGCATTAATATTTAATTTGGGGCTCACTGTAAATTTGTTTGCTGTGTACTTTAGCAGAGGGATGCCAGAAAGTATGGAAATAAATTAATCTGAGTAATTGAAAGCAGCAGGAAGGGGAAGGGTTACTTGTATATTTGTGAGTACAAGGTATGATTTATGCTTCCAGACTAGAACTCTGCTCACATCACATGGAGGTCTACTGAAGGGCTTTATTTCTTTCCTGAGGAATGTAGTATCAGAAAAGGTTCAAAATCAGTATAAGGAGGTTATTTATATTTTAGGTAAAGTGAAAAATAATTACTGCCTACATGCTTAGAATAAAAGGCATTTGGGCAGGAAATGTTGTGACCCCTTGAGACAGAACTTAAACCTGCTGTAAAGAGCCAAGGAGAATAAACAAAGCTCATTCCAACGACAGTTAAGCTGGCAAGACACCTGAAAAATCTAACAATAGCAAGAGAATCACTTAAGTAAAAATAAACTTTCAGAGGCTGAAGCTACTTGAGTTAACCAAGATTTAGAGATGAATGCCAAAGAGGATTAGCAAAACTCTTTTCTGTGTGAAATACAGCAGTAATGGCTCTGTTGCCATATCACCAACTTGTGCTTGAGAGTCACTGTGAGTGTTGAGTTCAGTCTGCAATAAGAATAATAGCATTTCCTTAAAAAGCAAGAAATATAATAAAGGAACCCAAAATAGCAATTCTGCCCTTTTCCCTTTCTTCCATAGTAAGAGAAAATGATTGACAGCAGTCCTTCTATAGTTTCACATAGGAAAATAATGTGGACTATAGTTTCCGAGATCTTCAAATCCAGAGGAAGATTGACTGCTTAAATGTCTTTGCTCATCATATAATGTAACCTCATTCTTACCTATTTATTGACCTAATTTATGAATTAAAGGGGAAGACATAGGGCATGTTTAACAAACACAAAAATGTACAGCACCCAGGCTGGTCAGAAGGTGCAGTGCTGTGGATGACATGCAAATTAGAAGCAACTGTACTCTCCATGAGACCAGATGATATACAACCTGAATATATTTTTGGCCTTGTGCAAATGTGGCAGCCATGGTAGCCAGACCTTTGGATAATTCAAGAAAGGCTGGAAATCTGGATTTGTATTTAAAATTCTTTAATTTTAAATATTTCTCATCAAGATAAACCACTGACAATGCACAAACAAATAACAATGGGGTGCTATAAAGAAATAGTGACAGATTTAACACTGAGTCAGATAGGCTGTGATGCACTATGGGTCCCTGAGTGCAGAAAACAGCAGAGTCTGCAACAGAGGACATTTTATTTGGTGCATTGCAGACTAAAGGGCCTAGTATATTGCCTAGAAATCTTCATTGCATTATTGTTGTAGGGCCTGGGTTTGGGAAGAAGGAAACCACAGAAGAGTTTCAGCAGTGCCCTGGATTCCTGCTTCACAACTTCCTCTCCCCTGTTAGACATAAAGCAGTGGAGAGAAAGTTGTGAATGAGGAGGAGAGAAATAGTAGCAGAAAAACTTATTAATGACCCAGCAGAGCGTTCATTAGATCCGACTCAATTGTGACTTAGGAACATAACACTGACAGTTATCTAAGAAACAGAAGTCTCAATAATGGTGGGGAATTGCTAAGAAGAGATTTCAGTCAGCTTCAGCCCTCTGAAACTGAAGCATGAAAATGTTCTTTATGATACATACCTGTCACATTGCCATGCTACACACAGATAATTATGGAAATATGGAAGGAAAAAAAAAGGAAAAGACAGGAAGGAGTAGAAGAAAAGTACTGTGTAGTTAACTGAAGAGGGCAGAGATATGATCCTCATGGGTAACAAATTCTTGTGCTGAGACATGAACGGGACCACATCCAGGCTTGTGTTTCATTTTCCCTTTCCTTGGGAATGCTGTGACTTCATAAGGACCAGCTGTGTGTTCTATTATCACACATGGTCTTTAGATTTAAGGCCTGTCTTTCACATTTGATTAGTATATCCATACTGATTATTTGAATCAAAGAATTTTTTTTGTATTGAAGTAATTTTAGACTTAGAGAAAATTTGTAAAATTTGTATTGGGAGCTCCCATACTCTCTGCCCAATTCGCCTAATGCTACATATTACATATCTGTAACATGAGGTCAAAACAAAAATATAACATTGCTACAATAAATGTTATTAAAGTATATACTTTGTTCAGATTTTAACAGTCTGATCTTTTTTTTTTTTTTTTTTTTTTTTT
>CM053402.1:80872400-80899883 GCA_028644305.1 Xerus rutilus | reverse complement strand
ACCATGAGGAGTTTTTGATCTTAAAATTTTTTGGTCTTAATCTTAACTTTGAGATTGCTCTTTCTCATGGAATTGAAAGTTATCGATAGCTGAATTTCCAAAAAATAACTTAGGCTAATGATAGAAGCACTGAAAATCATAGAAAAATTTCATTTCAGAGCAGATTTCTACCCTATTGTTTATAAAGAGTTCCCAGTAAATTAGTTATTACTTTTGAGCCATCTCATCCCTCTTGTTTATTTTTTTTAAGAAATTTGATATTTGATTTTCATAAAATCAATTTGTTAGGAAACCACTTTGTACCCATTAAGATATATTTGTAATATTAAATCTTTAAAGTATAAGACCTTTGAAAATCATAATAGAATGAAACATTATTTAGAAACATGTCTAACATAAATTTACATGAAAACATCATTGAATAATTGTGGATAATTTAAACCAATATTATTGAATAGCATATTCTTATTTTAGCTGAAAGAATGTTATAAAAAATAAGATCTTTTTAAAAGGTCAAATTTTATACTGTTAAATGTATTAAAAATTTCTGTCTTCTCATTTTCTCACAGAAATAACACAGTAGAATTTATTCAGAAAAATGAATTTTAAATTACTTTTTAGGACATTTGTCTATTTTAATTGAGATGAAAATATAATAATATAAATATAAACTTGTGTGCTTTGTCTTTATGCTTCTGTACTTGTTCTATTAATCAACCTATCAGCTAAATGAGAGCAGACATAAATCACTTAAAAAAGTGATCTATTTTAAGAAGTAACATGCAATAATAGCTGCATAGTATTAGACAGATATTAGCTGTAATATAATCTTTGACATTTTAATGAATTTTTGTGCTGCTAGGGATGGAATCCAGGGCTTCAGGCATGCTGGGAAGGCACTCTACCACTGAGCTACATTCTAACCCATTTAAAACTTTTTATTGAGAGTTTTTAATGCCATCATTATTACCACTAATTACTATATTTTAGAATTTGACTTAGCATGATGCAATATGTCCACCATCTGTGGATGAGGTGTAGGGAGAGGAGAGACTGCTTGTAGTTGGCAATAGCATATTCCAAGTGGCAAATAAAGGGAAAAGATTAAATAAATGAGTGTTTTATACCTTAATGACATAAAATCTATAATGGAACATGGTTGCCCTGAAGCCAGAGTTAGGTTTGTATCTGGGCCTAGGATTCTGCTACTTTCTGGTAAAGTAATTGCAAGAAGTCACTTAATTTCTCCAAAACTGAGTTTTTGTACCTGTAAAATGTAATTAACAACACTTATTACATGGGATTGTTTTAAAACTGAATAAAATAATGAGAGTGCTTCACAAATTCTACAGCACTTTATAGAATTATCACTTTGTCATTCCCCAGTGATGATAATCAGTCAGCTCACTTTTATAATTTTTATGATTATAAAATTTTGAGATCTTTGATCCTTTTGTTTAGTTATTATGTCCTTAATTTCTATGTATGGCAGAAAACTCAGCTTAATCACAATTTATTGTTTCAAAAATATTTATTACAGATATGCAAAATAGAATTGAAATTTGGAAAACAATGTGAGTAATGCAATAATGAAAAATCAAAGTTTGTGTGTTTGGATGGAATAAAAGACACACCAGGACTGCAGAGCACAACCTGTGTGGGGGCAGCAGGTTTTCAGAGTGAAGAATGGGGACCCAAGTCACCCTACTTCATTTCTCATGGTGTTACATGCCCAAGTGAAGTGGTGATGAAGCACCGAAGGGGTCCAGTTCTGGCCATTGGCGAGTCTAAGCATTTTTTAAGAAAGAGGGTAAATGATATTTTTTTCCACTCTATCTGTAGGTTACCAGATCCGTATGCAATCTCAAAGGACATGTAAACTAATACACCATTATTTAAAATAAATTTAATGAAAAAAATCATTATTAATAAATAAAATATGAATATGAAGTATGAATCCTTGCTAAGCAATAGAATATTTTTAAATTTAAGATAATGAAGAAATTTTTAAAATATATATAATTTGGGCTTATGATAAAAAATCCATATATTTAGTATTAATGAATTATCTCCTAGAATCTGTAAGTTTATACCAGTACTATCATTTTGACTAATCTTTTGAACCAAATACTTATCAGTTAATTTGTCTTTTACACTGACTACCAAATATTCTATCATATGTAGAAAATTCTTTAGAAATATTTTCTTCTATTCTTTATTGATCTTTTTAAAACTACATTTTCAAACTATGCAGTTCTATAAGAGTTAACATACAAAAGTGTGATCTTAGCCATAACTAGTTCTGTTTAAAGAAATTTGTCAAAGAAAAATGACATATCGTCATTATTATTAAGTCCAGAGTAGATTATTCATACAATTATATTAACTGAAGAGAAATAAGAAGTCTAATCCATATGGTCCCTTATTAGAATGACCTCTTTAAAAACCCAAACAGATCTTCTATCCCAAACCCTTTAATGGTTTCCAGTTAACTTTAGGAAAAAAGAAAAACCAAGAAACATTCTTGGCAAGCTACTTAGGATCATGAGGATGGTTCACCTCCAGTCAGGTTGGGTCACACCCTTTTCTGCCATTAAAAATCATCCTACAAAGTCTTTTTCATAGCATCTCCCCAAAATTATTACAGTTGTTGTCCCATGTTAATGTCTTTTCTTTTGTATGGTGAGTTCCTTGAGGATAGGGAATGTTTGTTTATTTCTATCTGTAATATTTAGTGTCTGGAACATGGTTTGACTTTGAAGAGAGATGAATTAATAGAACCAATGATCTCAATGGATCTTGAAAAAGCCTAATGAAGAGCTTCTTGTGGGGGTAGGCCCTAACTGTGATGTTCTCCAGATGTTTAAATAATGAAGACATAAATTGTTCATTGCTTGCTTTTTAAAAGACTGGTTGAGTATAAAGCTGAGAAAATGAGAAAATATGTGACCATTATTTCCTGGAATGAGACACAAGTAGAAAAACCCTGGTGAGTTGAGAAGACAGATTTTCAATACATTGCAGCCTATTACAAGTTCTAATGCAAATATAGCACTAACCAGTTAAATACAAAGAAGGATGCCTCAAAAGATCTTTATGACTATATTATATCAAGTCCATCTCTGCTCCATACAGGCACCCACAAGACTCTATCCAATATTTATAAAATGCCTGGCTTTAAAGAAACTATTTGGAGTATTGGTTTCAGGCTGGACTTTGCTAAATCAAAGGGTGCCAGTTTCCTTCATGCCAAACAGCACAATAAAGCCCTCAGTAAAAGGAATAAAGACTACGGAGAAATAACTGATGAGGCTTTTAATGTCAATAAATGTCATTTTGTGCATCAGTGTTGTGAAAGTTTTCTTTTCACAAATGGAAGAGGGATTTTATAAACACTTCTGTGAAAGGATGGGAATTTAGAGTTGGCATTAGTGGACCCTGTAATAAAACAAATTCTCCTTCAAGTTCTCCTTGAAGTGTAGAATGGTTCTTGAACTTTTCATTTGGTAATATGTGGATTATGGGTATCTCTCTTCTGTAACACTAAGTTGTGTGTCATCTTCTTTCTCTTTTTGTAAATATCTTACTAGAAGAAAAAGGAAGTGGCAAAAGATTGAGAAATTGCCTTTTGGCTTTATTAGACATTGCATGATTAAAGATTTGGAAGGTGCTGTGAAAATACATTTAGTTTTCTGACAATCTTGTAAATGAAGCTCAACAAGTATGCACCAGAGTACTGATCAAACACTTCTGAGGAAGCTTTTACATAGCTGACAGGTCCTGCTAATGAATCCTGGGTTGGCACAATATTTAATTTGGCTGTTTTTTATATACAGTAGGTAAGAATCCACCAATAGCATGAGGTCAGAGATGCCATTTATTTGGCATATTGTCTTTATTACAGCTTGCAATATATTCTAGCTTAAAATATAATGCTATTCAGTATATACTTATTTGTAAAAAACCATCGTGTCATCTCTTAAAGAATTAGAATGTTAAGTGGTGTTTGTGAAAGAAGAAAACATTTCATTAATTGTTTGACTAAGACTTCTTTTTTTTTTGAATTGTAAAATTTGTACATAACAAATTATGCTAGTTAGTCTCACAGATGACTGCCAAGAGCAAACACATTCAACTCAAAATATTATTTCACATATTCAAAGAACACAATGGTTAAAGTTGGGCTTCTTTATTGAGAAAAAAGTAATTCTAAGAATGCCCATAATTAAGCCAGGTTTACAACTGATAGAAAAGAGTGGTTAATAGTAAGTTTTATGTTTAAGGGACAGTTTGTAGATTTGTGTCTATACATTGACTTAACAGTTTGGTCTTATGGATCCCCAGGGACTAATGCTAATATGTAATAAGAAAAGATATTTATGCAAATAATTTGCTTAACTAATTTTCAATAGTTTAGTTAACATTCACAATTCGCATGCTTTTTTTCCATCTGGAGAAAAAATAAGATACATAAAAATATAGATACTCTGTCAGTGAAATATTTCACTAACGATATGGTATTTAGAATGACAAGTTAACAAGCCCTCAACTCTTTACAGAACTTATGGTCAGCAAGAGATAGCAAGAAAACTCTCCTTACCACAATTCAACTTCTGATACAAAGAGCCAACTACATATCAGAGAACCATATATTTTATTTTATGATTAAGACAGAAAAAAAATCCCGATATTTACATAGCTCTGCCTATCAGACACAAGCCCAGAAACTCAAAGCATAATCGACATAGTAATTATTCTTGGTATGTTTTTCTTTCACATGGAAGATAAAAGCTTTAGTTTTTAAAACATGAACATTTTAGTTATTATTAATATTTTTATTTTGTTATGGTTATCAGGTATAATTATATCTTATTAAGCACATGAGATAAATTTAAAGAAAGACTTATTTTCCATATATGTAAAACACCTCATTCTCTTTTATTTATCTTCCATGATCCAATTTTGTGATATGAGCTTAATAATAAAATTTTATATTCTAAACTTTCTTATCAGTAGCCAATTTGTAAACTCACATTTCCTTTAAGTAATTAGAAGGATGTAATCGATATGATCAATTGAATACTTTTAAAAATATATCAGCAGCTTCACAAGGAGATAGGAGGCTAGCCCTGATATTTGGCTTCATAGTAACGGTCCCAGATCTTGTTAAGTGAATTTGCCTGCTGCAAGTTCAAGTTTAATACAAATGAAATACTGAACAATAAAATCTTCCAGTTTTTCTTTTGACATCATTTAAAGGTATTTAAAGAAAAGATGGAAGAGATTTATGATTGGGGCTTAATATGGCTCATGATGTGTTTGTAAACTGACGTAAAGCTATTGACATCAGATACTGTGTTAGATTTTAAAATGCATTTTCATGTATTTTTATATCATTATAAGTAACAAATGTGTTTAAAAAGTTACCTCTTGGGGCTGGGATTGTGGCTCAGCGGTAGAGCGCTTGCCTTGCATGCGTGAGGCCCTGGGTTCGATCCTCAGCACCACATACAGAGCAATAAAATAAAGACATTGTGTCCATCTACAAAAAAATTAAAAAAAAAAAAAGGCTCTGTGTTCTACTTTAAAAAAAAAAAAAAAGTTACCTCTTACTTTAAAGAAAACCTAGACCCACACAGCCTAACATCAAGTAAGTGTCAGAGCACCACAGAGACTAGAATTCAGATATTTCAATCTCCAATCCCTTTATTTCTCAACTCTAATCATAGTGTAGCTTCAGAGCAACTATATTAATATTTAATAAAATATACTGCTATGGCAGTGAAGTACTATCAGAGTTTTGTTTTATAACAAACATCTCAGAACTCAAAGTACATCGTGTAAATGTTTTCTTTTCATACTAGGTAGGACCCCATGGGAGGCTGAAAACATGTTCCAGTAATGGTTTATGTGCACAGAACATTTTTGTAATTCTTATTTTGGAATTGCCTTTAGAGCCTATGGCATTTTCTGTTCAACTCACCATTTTTATTTATTTATTTTTTGTTTTTTAAATGATTTTAGTTTGTAAAATGTAAAACTACAGATGTTGCAAATAATATTACCCATGAACATGTTTACAGCAATATATTTAATAATTTAGAAAAGAGGTAGTAGAATAAATTTAATGTCAACTCACCATTTTTAAATCTTGGTTTGTAAAGTATAATGAGATCATTTTCAATAATCAGAAATTATGTAAAGGTAAAATCTGGGGATGGAGAAAATCATTAGACTTGTTATTTTTATATTGACTTTCAAATTTTGAACCTAATTTGAAATGAATGGTGGTGTCTGAAGGCAATTCTAGGAGAAATATTTTTAAGTAGTCTTAATCACATCAATATAACATTCGGGGCTAGGCTCCTATCCCTTCCTGGTTAGAAAGAATGAGCTGCTGATGTAAGTTTTTTGAAAATATTCAATTAATTATATTGATTATAGCCTTCTAATTACTTAAAGGAAATAACAGTTCACAAATTGCCTACTGAAAAGAAACATTTAAGATATATCTACCTTAAATGACAACTTTATTTGGATTCTTTAGGACTTGAAAAGCCATCCAGAATCCCATTTTATCAGGCTATATCTATATAACATGTTTTATATCTGAATATGGATAACATATGCAGAATATGTATAACATATGCTTTATATCAAAATATGTGTAACATATGCACAGAGATAGACACATTAGCATGTCTTGTATTCCATTTTTATGAAGTGCGATTGTGGCCAACTTCAATCCAAATTACGTAGCTCTCCTGTATAACTTAGATATTACCTAAACTCTTCCCAAAGGAATAATCTGTCTGTGAGTGATTGTGAAGTAGTATATGAGAGTGTCCAGCTGTCAACCCTGTGATGCTGGGATGTCCAGCCTGGCCATGGGCCAGATCACCAGAGCAATGGCTACTGTTGAGAATGAATCAGGCTACAGTTGATCCTTTATTACTTCAGCTACAAATTCTGCAGCACTTTAGCACACTTATCCCTAGTTCTATCCCCAAATTCAAAAGCTAAATGCTCCCCAAAAGGCAACTTGGGAGAGTTCAATTATCATAAGAACAACTTAAAATAATTGTGTCTATGGAATTTACTCTTATTGGTAATCTTCTTCCCCTTTCCTCTCTTCCTTCTTTTCTTTCAGCAGCCTCTCTTCCTCTCTCCCTTCCTTTTTGATTACAGCTGCTATCAAAGCAAAAGGAAGGCAGAGATATGTTGAAGGGAGAGGAAGTGTGTGTACTGAGTCCTACTTCATATGAGGAAGGCTAAATTTGAAATAGCTTGAAAACAACCAAAATAAATTTCAAACTGTCAATTTAATTATACTATCATCTTGAAGAATTATTAGAGCAGTTTGGTTATTATCATCAAGGTTTCTTCTCTGGTTTGGAAGGTGAAAGCTTAATCACTCATTTACTGAGATAGGCAGTTTTCTTACATTTTTCACTTACAATTACTTTCACTTGTTTTAAAATACAACCCAAATGCCAAAATACATTGTAGTCATTCATTATTTTTGTCAATTAAAGTTTCTAAATCATAGATTTAAAATGAAACACAAATAAGCATTAATTGATGTTGACCATTGAATGCCCACTTCCCAAAGAAACGAATGGGGCAGATTTACTTTTGAAAATTTGCTTTCTATAGCAGCTGGAGCATTGGGGCTCAGCAGATGTTAGTTTCTAAAAGTTGGTATTCACTTTAGAAACTGACTCTGGATGTTGGTGTTGCCTCTCCCCAAGGAATCAAATGTTGACAAAGTGGTATCAATGCTAATGAATTTTTGACTGAAGTAATGCTAACTTCCTAGAGCATTTATTTTTTCTAAGCACTTCAGTGTGATGCATTGGTCACCCCTGATAGCTCATGAAAAAGTCATTCATTTATAAATAACAAATCCTGCACTTCCTTGGAGGTTTTCATACATAGATCCAATCTTAGATGGATATAATATAAAATTTTGTATCCTTAAATTTTGTCTAAAAAATACAATATTCTTAGCAAGGAAAAGTGAGGTTCACAATTGTAGAAAACCCATTATAAACACTGTGGCAATATTGCACTTATTTGAAATGCTTATGAAATTAAAAATCAACAAATTGTTTTACATATAGACTGTGCATTAGTTTATTTCTGCATCAGGCTCCATTATAGTCTTCATGTCCTTAGCACTTAGGTTACTATCCCAGGAGTGGTGTTGTAATGAGGTTGTTTCCATAGAAACTTTCCAATAATTGGCACATTTCTTGCTATGGGGAACTTAAATGGTATGCCCAAATCAGAATTTTAAATTGATTGGAAACAAAAGAAATTCTGATGGGTAGTATATTATTCCTCTATCTGATATAACCCACATGGACAACTAATTCTTTTGAAAATTGAAGAAGGTGGATTGTTGGTGGTATCCTTTGAAATCTATGGCAGAGAGCTAAAGGTAAGAGAAGAATGTAGTCTGACAAATACTATTTGCCAATACAGATCCAGTGTCAGAAAATCTGTGACCATCAGTTTGATTTTAGAGCATTGATGTTTTAAATAGCATGAACATTTTAACATACCATTGTATAAACTTGCTATGGAAATATAAGAAAGATAATTTTTCTATCTTTAAAATATCAATTAACTTTATCAAATTTTTGATTGAAATTTAAGCAGAAAATATTCCATCCTTCAATTTTTGTTAACATTGTACTAATATTATCTGCTTATGAAGTTAAATACAGGATTTTGAAATAAAATGTGGAACTGCATTGCCACAAGCTCATAATTTTAAACTATAATTGCAGTGTACACTATTCATAGGTAAAGCCCATTGGAATGGTGGCCATCAAAAGGAGAATATAGATTAAAATATTTCACTAAATCAAACTTTCTAATTTGGTTTTATTTATGGATTACTGCAGAACAAGAAAATTTCCCAGCATTATGGATATGGCTTATGAAAGAAGATAAGGCCATGTATGAGGTGTAGTGGATATTAACTTTTGTTCTTCTTCTTTTTATTCTATATGAAAAATGTTTTGAAGTAGAAATGTCCTAAGTTACTGCCTGAGAGCTAGTTGCCTGATCATTTATTAAGTATCCATCTATAGTAGCAAGAATTAACATTATGTGTGTAGAGGAGAAAAGTTAGTTCTAATTAAAGAACTATCTGAATTAAGAAAAGTAGACTCCAATTTTGAAATTATGTCTGAAAAATTTTTGTAGTGCTCTTCTAAACACATTTCTGCATTGAGTTCTCATTTAACCATGGCTGAATCCATTGAGATGGCACACAGTAAAAGGAGGCACCAAGTCAATTAAGGTTGATTTAACTTTAAGTTTGACTTAAAATTTCCCTCAAAATGTTGTGCAGCTGTTTATTCTGGCTTTACTGCTCTGAACAATTATAATGTAAACAGCAACTTTATTTATTTTACTAAATATGGTCCTGCTAACTATAATTAGTTCAGACATTTTTTTTAAAGGTAGAACTCAGTTTTTGTTTTGTATGTCATTTTGCAATAGGGTCCTGAAATTAAAAATGAATACTAATACACATTTGAGTATTTTTATGATAATAGTGAGACATGTTCTCTAAGTTGAAAAAAATTAACAACTTTTAAAATCCTGAAAGTAGTTCCTATAATGTGTACTTCTAAATAATTCCTAAACTATGGTAGAATCTTAGTAAGTCAAATATATTTTTTTAAAATGCATCAATGCATTTTGAACTATTGTAAACATTTTCTTAAATATTCACAAGTGCAAGTGTTTCATTAAAAAGCATCAAAAAAGATTTCAGGTTTACTGATGTCTAAATGCATGTGGCACTTAGGATAATGTTTTAAAGAACATTGAAAATCTTTCTATAAAGCATATTTTCAGGATATGATCTCAAGTAGATGTCCTTTCTTCATATTTTGGCAAATGGGCGTCAGTGTGATGCACACAGACAGGAGAATAGCCTGATGTTTTAAGGGGTCTGTGAAAGACAGTGAAATTTGTCTCTAGCTTATTTTTGCTCTTCACATACATTAAAAAGTAAGAGAATTTAGACAAGAAAGAATACTTGGCTTTGATGCTTTATTTTCAGAGGTGACTTGTAAGAAGAGAAGTGACACTATGATTTATTCTCATGACAAAATTGTACAGGGAACAAGAAGTACAAAAACTCAGTCTGTTATTGTTACATTATTTACATCTGTACATGTTGTCTTCTTTATTTTGAATGCAGTATTTGAGCTTCAAAATGGAAATATAGAATCTTCATAAAGATTTACAGAATCAACTTCAAACAAGTAACTTCTTTATTTAATGGTAATTATATGGTTCAAAAACGTACTTTCCCTTCTTTTGCAGCATATTTTCTCAATAGATAACTCTGTGTGTGCTGACATTAAATCATCTTGCTGTCCTTCAAAATACATAATAGCTTCCTTAAGTTTTGAAACATGGAGATCTACTTAGCTATACATTTAGTGCCTTTAAAATTGAAAAGACTTAGATATGATTTTCTAAATTTTTTTCCAAAACTCATAAACTACCTCTAAAATGTTAACTGCTTATCAAAATAATATATGAAATTAAACTGCTGCTGCTTTTTTGCACATGTGAACCATTGTCAAATTAAATATGATGCTTTTTTTATAAACATAAATTAGCACACTTGCCTTTCTAATGTTTGAAATGAGTCAAAAGCATTTGAATCATCTTTGACCCACTTCATTATAAGGAAGGGAAGAATTTTAAAAGGAAATTATATTGGAGTTAATTATTTTTTAACATACATGCTTGAAAATTTTCTTATGAAAAAGGCGCTTTTTGATGTTACAGATTGTCCTTTTCCTCAGAGTATTTGCATTCTAGTAGAGGAGCTTCAAGCATTAAAATTTCCAGCTTTGTAATAGGCAAAATACATACAGAAGCATTTCAGGGAAAACAGATTTTTCCACCATGTTAATTACAACAAATTGTTGAGTAGGAAAGTCTAATGGACTGTATCAGCATATACGTAAGAATCTATAAGCATAGAGCTGATAATTTTAATTTTAAGTAGAATAATGTGCATTTGATTTCATATCCAGAAACCACACTTAATTCAGTGGTCTAGGGCTCTGACTTAAAACCCATCAGAATATGAGTTTTGTGGGCCATATATTAGAATAAATACATTTACCATAAAGGCAAATGACTATAAGCTCAATTAATATCACCCTGAAATTCATACAAAAGGACGTTTGTAGAGTACAGATTATTTGGGGGAGGGTCATGTTGACTAAGGGGAATGTCTCCCTTGCTTGCTTCCTGGATTAGTATGACTCTACTCAGGACATTCTACTTCTCTTATGTATTACTTTAAACTATTTTTTTGCATGCTACTCTAATATATAAAAAGATTAACTTCTTGGTAAATGTTCTTGAATCTAGTCCTAGTGAACCAAGAAATTTAGTTTTTTTGCTTCTCCATTGATATCCCAGTAAATTGGAAAATTCTTCTTTAATAGCCTCTGCATTGAGTTGACAAAAGTCCCTGCCCTCTGATGCAGGAGAATGTGGCTAGAACTACATAGAACGGCACTGTATAATTCTGTGAGTTTCTCCAAAAGAGGAAATGAGTGTAACACAAACATTATTTATTGGGATTTAAAAGGTATAAGTTGTGGCACAGAAAAGGTAGTTAAGTGGACTAACACCTGGTACCTACACTTGGATTCCTGTTAATGTTACCTCTGTTTTCACAATTGCTAATATATAGGACTGTTAACCAGGAATTAAATGAACTACAAACTAATTTCATATAGGGGCTTGAGTGATCTTGACATAATAACACCTTTTTGTTTCTTGGTGTTGGCTTTTAATCCAGAGATGCTACACTCAGTAATTTAGCAACTAACCTCTGAATTTTGGGATCAGATCATACAAGGTTGAATATATAGCATTGGTTATATTAGATATTAAATGTTAGCATTAGCTAAGCTCCTTTCTAATTAAAAAAATATATATTAAAAAGACCTGTTCTGACTTCCAAAAGGGAAAATTTAGAGAATAAATTTAGCCACTGGAGTGCACTTCAATGCCTGGAGATAGTAATTAACTTAGACCTGTAACACAGCTGAAAATTCCCAGAATATTTAGGCCATTGGTTACATCTGACTCTTTTTGTATGGTCACCTTAGTTGTTGCATTCTTCTCAAATATAATGAACCAAAAATTTTAATTAAAGGATATGCACATATATTCATGCATAAGCTACAGCTAAGTGGTTGTTTACATAAAGTATACTATCTATTTTAATTACTTAATGAATATTGGGGAATTGTAAACTATGGAGTCTATTGAACTACTTACTCCCTTGAAATCCATTTACTCTACAGTAATGGCATATCACAGGTTCTTATTAAAGGGCTTTTAAAAACTATGAGGTACTAAAGAGTATGCTGCAATACAATACACATTTAGTAACTTATACTCTTGTGTATTGCTTCACATTTAGCTATAAACATACACACATCCCACTGTGGATATGTGTTAAAATACAGGGGTCCATCTGCTGACTTTGAAAAAGACTTTTGATATGTGCATATTGCATCTACTCTTTTTTCTGTTCTCTTTGAATTTGAAATAGAAAATTATGTTTTGAATTTTAGTCAACATTTTGTAGTTTGAAATTAACATGTTGCTTACCTAACCACAGTACATAAACTTTGATGAATTTTTCAAATTCATTTAAATGCTACAAATATTCATTGCACTTTAGCAGTTTTGGCGTATACTAGGTGGAAGAAAATGGCATTCAAAACAATTTTGATTTATTTTTCTTTCAGAAACATTTTCTTCTGTTATCAATTATCCATTTGCTTGTTGAATGGCAAAATATTAGTACTAGAAGGGAACTTAGATGTTAAAAAGCATATTTTTACAGAATATTTATCACTAAATAATGGTATATATTGTGAAACTTATATTCAGTTTTATTTAATACCTAAATTGAGAATTGTCCACATTTAAAAATAAAGAGGATGAAATGTAGAGAAGTGACTCAATTATTTTCTAGAACACAGACTTGTGTCACAATCATGAAAGAAACCTGTTTATTTGAAATTTTAGTATGGTTTCCTGTCATTTATGTCGTGCCTCGCGTGGGTTTACTGATGAGCTGAGGTCCCGGGGGAACGAAGGTATGGGGCTCTTAGGAAGGAAGGGCGGTATGGAGTCCCGCAGGACAAGGTATGGGGTGGACAGTCATGGAGTCACTCTCTCAGACACCGGGGGTAGGTAAAACTGCTCTGCCAGAGCAAGAGGCAGAACCTGTTTATTTCAGGAAGTGTAAGAGCTTATATATGGTCCTCGGACCTCATGGCCCTGAGGTTACAGCCAATAGGGTATTGCTCTGTGTCAGGCATGCAGTCAATCAGTATGGGGTGAGGAAGGGGCGGGGCACTGAAGGTATGGAGAGAGCTCCTATAGTTTCCTGTTAATTTAACTTAATAGTAATTTAACTTAAAAATAATTTTAGTTTGTATAGTGTTTAAAAATATCACAGTCTGGCATAATCATATTTAATAAACATCTTCAATCTACTTTCTATGTCTATTGGACACTTTTTAAAATTATCCTGCAAATAGTCTTTGTCATTTAAGTACAAAATTTTAGTAAGAACCCTTTATTATACCTACACGTCAATTATAGCAATTTACAACTATGTGTGTTCATTTATAAGGCTGATCTTGAATATCTATGACCATTTTAAATTTTAGTTTACATTTGTGGGTCCCAGATAAAACTGGCCTACTGTCAACTAAAACCTGAAGTCATAATCAAAGAAACACAAGTCCTACAGCCAAGAACTGTTGAAAAGTATTTAACTTATTATCTAAGTGCTATAGCCTAAATGTTTGTGCCCCACCCCAAATTCATACATTGAAACCTATCTCCAACATAATCATATTAGAAAGTGGTATCTTTGGGAGGTGATAGGGATGAGGGCTCCTATAAAAGAGATCCTGGGCTGGGGTTGTGGCTCAGTGATAGAGCACCTGCCTAGCATGTGTAAGGCACTGGGTTCAATTCTCAGCACCACATATAAATAAATAAAACAAAGGTCCATTGACAACTAAAATATATATATGTGTGTGTATATATATATATATATATATAATAAAAATAAAAGAGATTTTATCTAGCCTTTTCCATAATGTGAGGATGCAGTGAGAACATGTCATCTCTGAACCAGAAGATGACCCTCACCAGACACAGAATCTCCTGGCACCTTGATTTTGAATTTCTCTACCTTGAGTTGCATTGCATGCACCATATGTTTTTGAAAACACTTTCAAATCCTTTTGCTCTCTAAGGAGAATTGCATCTGTTTGGTCTATGACTGTTTTGCAACTCTTTCTCTCTGTGTTTTTCCTAACTGTCCCAAACTGTTTACCCCTAATCCAGCTGCTAGACAATATTATTCTTTTCCACACACTCCTGTGCTGCCAACACACATGCACATGAACCTAACTTCCTGGATGTTTGATTTGCTTCTTTGGTGGCTACCTTCCTCCTCAACTACTTTCTTGCCTTTCTACCTGTAGTTCACACAGTCAGTGGATATGTGATATGGACAGAGAAAAGGGAGAATTTTTTGAAACTATATTTTCTTCCACATTTATTCTCTTTGACTTTTTCAAGAGAGCTTCCTGCTCTTAATACAGGAATGATCTATACTAATAATCCATTATTTGCACCCAGTTTGTTATATCAAAGTGGGCTGAAGGACGATTTTTGTGATAGCCTGTATAAGACACTATTTCCTATATTTTTGAGTCAGTAAAAGTAATCTTACCGTAAGGGAACATAATAAACAGCTTACTAGGGATTAAGGAGAGAAAGAGAGTAACATTGACCTTGTTCTCATGGAACTTGTGGCCTACTAGGAAATATAAGATCTGTAATGTAATTTGCCATCACATGAATTTTAATTATAATAGGAAATATGTAGACACGGTGAAAAAATGAAGAGGGCATTCAAAGCAATTCTAATATTAGGTAATGAAAAGCAAGTTATTTCTAAGAAAGTACATGTTGGATGACTGGAGATACTGAGAAAAGTGAAGCACAGATTTATAGATGGAAAAGCACATGCAGGATATGTATATCTTTGCTCTTTTGTGATTTTGGTGTTAGAGGAGATAGTAAACTTCAACATGATCCTATATTTAGCTGACCCAAAAAACTTCACCAGAAGATTCATAGAACTGAAAAATGAATTCAGCAAAATATCAGGATATAAAATCAACATACCTAAATAAGTCATTTTCCTATATTCCAATAATGAATCTACTGAGAAAGAAATCAGTAAAACCATCCTAGTAAAAATAACCTTAAAAAATAAAATGCTTGGGAATAAATTTAACCTAGGGGATGAAATACTTCTAAAATGAAAACTATAGAACACTGAAGAAACAAATTTAAGAAGACATTAGAAGATGGAAAGACCTCCCATGTTCTTGAGTAAGCAGAATTAATATTTGCAAAATGGTCATATGACCAAAAGCAATATACAGATTAATGCAATCCCCATTAAAATACTAATGAAACTCTCCACAGAACTAGGAAACAGCAGTCCTAAACTTATTTGGACGAATAAGAAAAGTAAAATAGCTGAAGCAATCCTGTGCAAAAAGAGCAATGTAGGAGGCATCACAATACCTGATCTTAAATTATACTATAGAGCTATAGTAACAAGAGCAGCATGGTATTGACATCAAAATAGACATGAAGACCAATGGAATAGAATAGAAGACACAGAGACAAACCCACATACTTGTAGCAATCTTATCCTTGACTAAAGGCACCAATAATGTATATTGGAGAAAAGAGCCTTTTTCAAAAATGGTGCTGGGAAAGCTGAATATTCATAGATAGAAAAATGAAACTAGACCCTTATCACTCACCTGCACAATTCTAAGTGTATCAGACTAGGAATTAGACCAGAAACTTTGCAAGGGCTAGAAGATTCATATTCCAGCATATTGGCACAGGCACCCACACCAAAAAAATTATATATATATATATATATATTCCAATTAATTAATGGGTAAAAGAAGTAAATATTTCTCAAAAGAAGGAATACCAATGACCAATAAATATATAAAAATGTTCAACTTTCTTGTCAATCAGGGAAATGTGAATCAAAACTACATTGAGATTTCATTTCATCCCAGTCAGCATGGCAATGATCAAGAATACAAACAATAATAAATGCTGATGAGGATATTAGAAAAAAGGTAAATTCATACATTTTGGTCAGTCTGCAAATTAGTACAGCTCTCTGGAAAACAGTATGAATATTCCTCAAAGTCAAGGAATGGAACTTCTATATGACCTAGCTATCTCACTCCTTGATATTTATCCAAAAGATCTAAAATGGCATATAATAATGATCAATCAATCAATGTTATAACAATGCAATTCACAATAGCAAAATTATGGAACCAGCCCAGGTGCCCATCAACAAATGAATGGAAAAAGAAAATGTGGTACATATACACAACAGAGTTTTACTCAGCTGTAAGGAAGAATGAAGATATGGTATTTGTTCTTAAATAGATGAAACTCGAGAACAGCATGCTAAGATTAATAAGACAGATGCAAAAAGTCAAAGGTAGAATTTTTTTTTATATTTGAAAACTAGATCAAAATAAGGAAAAATAAAGCAGAGGAAAATCCAATAAAAATAGAAGAAAGATCAGTGGACTAGAGGAAGTGGCTTAAGGGGGAGGGAGGAGGGACAGGTAAAGGGAGAAATGGTAAAATGAAATTGGCTAAACTATCCTATGTACATATATGAACATATCACAGTGAATTTCAACTTTATATATATATATATAAAGCACTGTTAAAAAACAACTATAAACAGAAGGAAAACCAGTAGAATAGAGGAAAGGGAATAAGGAATAGGATTTTATGTATAATTCCTCACCTCCACCAAAAGATTGTTTAAGCTTTTAAAGACTATGTGATATGTAAAATCCCCCCCCACAAAAAAATATCAGGGAAAAAAACTACTATATTGATTCTAGTACACACCTGAATGGCACTGGGGATTGAACTGAGGGCCTAATACATGCCAGGCAAATGGTTTAACACTATGTTATACCTCCATCTCTGCTGCTTTTTCAGTCTCTGAAATATTGTTCCTGCTTTGATGCAAAGTACACTGGATTTTCCTTCTTGCATTGTTTCAACCAGATCTATTATTTTTTTAAAAGTAATTTTTAAAACATTTTCCTAGAAAACTTACATGACTTAATAAAACCATTGAGAAAAGTCCCTGAAGAATAATTATGAAATATCCACATAAGCAAATAGCTAGTATATATATTTTCTATGATAATGTCAAAATGTCAAAAAATTCCTAAAACTAATAACTGGTACAAATCAGTAACTTCTTCATTATTCTAGGCTTAGTTACCAGACAGAGAATATTTATTTTAAAATAATTATTATAAATATTTAAATTATAATGAATATTCTGGATGCTTTCTTACAAACTAAGGAATTAAAATAATAGCTGTGTATAACAGAAAATTCTATTTGCAATGCCCAAAAGCAAAGTATGAATTGGAGTATTCTCTAAAACAAGATGCCTGGAAAAAATCAGTCTGGAGATAGTACTGGACACAATTATGATCAACATTCTTTCTATTCACTTGCTCTGTCATTCTCAATATATTGGATTTTTTTCTCTGATTTTTCACTTGCTGGAAGCAAGATGGTCACCATAGCTATGGATATCCTCCACTGAAAGTAGGAGGAAGAAAGGAGGAAGAAGGGGTACCAAAGGAAATTCATTAGTGTAGTCCTCACCTTTTATCACTGAAGAAAAGCTTTCTAAAATATCTCCAACAGTCTTCTGTTAACCTGTTAACCTGTTATTGGTATAGATTAAGTCACATACTTACCTTTAGCTGCAAGAGAAGCTGAAAAGAGAATTTTTGGAAAGGGCAATTATAATATCATGGGGTTTTAGACCAATTAAGCTGCTTCCTTTGGGGCTACATATATTGTCTTCCTGAAAAAAATCTATTCTATTTTGAAGGAAAAAAATGCTATGGTAGGTATTGATTGCATGTTATAGAGGTAGCAAATTGGTTAATGGGATGTGTCTTTCATACAGTAATAGAAATCTAGCCTAGGTTCTTATAGTTAAAAATGCAGAAGAGGATCTTGAATCCATATCATTAGACTCAAGTCCAATTGCTCTTCCTATTTGTTTAAAGGATTTTGAGGGAAAGACCAGTATTTTCAGAAGACTTAGCTGTATTTTAAGATATAATTCTTCTCTTAATTTCCAAAGTAAAAGGGAAAAAAACAACCATATTGTTTATTATGTGAAACTATCAAGAGAGAAAAATTGAATCCAAAAGGATCACCAAGAGCATCTGTGACATCACAAATGGTGACAGGGTTTTCTAATTTCACAGTGTTCTTTAAACACTCTAGCTCTAAAATGTAAATACTTTTGCCAAATTTTAAAAAATGAGCTTGCCTCCAAAAATAGAAGTGCTAGGTAAATATGAAATGACATTTATACTTCATTTTAAAAAAGAACATCCTTCTTATTCAGTTCTTTGCTTAAAGAGCAGGTAATTACAGAAAGAACTCCTGGTAACTAAGGCAGATTTTATCTACTCAACAGTTAATCAAAAAATAAAACATAACCAATCAGAGAAATTTTTAATGAAATTTCTAGAGAATTTTTTGGTCTTATCTATGAATTTAATGTAATTATGTTTTTTCTTTAAGAGAACTGTTGAAATAAAATTGAAATCATTTTTAAATTAAAAAAGTGTTCATCATATTTCACATTTACCTCATGATATTTCTTGAGCTTCTAATATTAGTTCGTTTTGCACATAAATGAACTGTAGTTAAATCCTAGAAACTATACATCCACTTAAAGTTCTTAAAAGAAAAAGTTTTTATATGATGAAATTCCCCTAGAGGCTAAGAATAAGTTAGGAACAAGAATACCAAGTAGATAGTACTTTGTATTGCTAGTTCGTTTTTCATTAAGTCAGCTTGCACATTCTGGTTACACAGTTCCATATGATTCATATAAATTATTCACATTCTTGATTCAAAATGTAGAAATAATTGGTGAGAGATTATTTGGGATTTTTTTTTGTTTCCAATGTTGAATACATCTCATATAAGAGAAGACCTTGAATATTTTTGAAACATCACATTTTCATTATCTTTCCTATTTTTAATTATTCTTATCTCTGTGTGATTTACAGTTGGTGTATTGGCATGATAAATGGGAGAGAGTGTGGAGGTTGAGGTAGAAAACGTTTTGTTTCTGAACATACTTAGAAGCTTCAGTTTTTTCACCTGTAAAATGGTAATCAAAATAGCTAAATTATAAGGATGGTATGAGGATTTGATGTAACACAGTTGAAAAGAATATAATTAATCCTCAGAACAACTTGAAATTTAGCTGATATAATTTTTATAGTGAGAAAACTGAGTCTCAGAACTATATGTATAAATGGTATGTATAAGTAATAAATTTTTGGACTGGGGATGTATCTCAGAATAGAACTTTGATGGGTATGTGGAAGGCCCTATTTAAAACCCCAACACTGCAAAAATGAATGGATGAATGAATGAATGAATGAATAGTAAAATAGTAACTTTTTAAAGACATTCGTAAATAAGGTTTCCAACATTTCCTTGTTTCAGGCAAGGCTTTGCTTTTTGGTTAAGTAATCATAAAATGATACTCTAAAATCGTGTAATATGAAAAGAGAAATTGTTAACATTTACATATTTTCTCGTTACTCACTTAGAAAATACATCTGTTACTTGTTTTTTTCTCTTTTTTGTGATAGTAACTCAAAAATAAATATTTTAAATGTAACATGAAGCCAGTTGTATGATATGTAATCAAAACCATGTCCATTAGAGATATGAGGGTAAAAAAGCCAAATTAGAACATGGCATGGAAATATAAAATAAAACTCTCAGAAGGTTTGTCTTGGTGTATAGTGCTTATTTGATTAATACTTAACCTTTTAGAAAAATATTCCTAAACATATCATGAGTTTTTGAGCTGGCTTAAACTTTGCGCTTTCCAGTTTGCTTGTTAAATTTGTTTCCTTTTTCATATCAATATACCATGTTCCTCAGAGATTTTTAATTCTTAGCTGTCTACAGGAGTATAATTAAACTCTTATTATTGCATTTAAGATGCATGATAATTTACCTTCAACCTACCATTTCTTCCTTCTCTCAGACTATACTTGTCCATAGCACCATGACTCTTGTAGATGGATCCTTCCTGCCCTCCAAAGAATTTGGTCTGAGCTTTATGTGTTCTTACTTCTGAAGCATGGGATGTCCTTTTTATTCATACTTATTACACAAAAAATCATTTTCCATAGAGCCTTTTCCAGTCTTTCTTAATTCTTTTTTTTTTTTGGGTACTGGGGATTGAACTCAGGGGCACTTGACCACCGAGCCACATCCCCAGCCCTATTTTGTGTTTTATGTAGAGACAGGGTCTCACTGAGTTGCTTAGCGCCTCGCCCTTGCTGAGGCTGGCTTTGAACTCGCAATTCTCCTGTCTCAGCCTCCCTAAGAGCTGGGATTACAGGCTTGAGCCACCGCGCCCGGCTCAGTCTTTCTTAATTCTTAAGATCTTCTGCTTCTCATCAGTTACAAGGTATTTTGATCTGTGCATTTCATTCTTCCTAAGTCTTATAGTTGTGTCTGTCTTCTGCATGAGTTCACAAATTTATTTTATAAATTTCTGCATGATCCACATTGCCTATCAAAGAGTGTTGTACATTCTCAGTAATTACAGAAAAGACCCTTAGTTAATATTGATTGTGTTTGTAATGCTATATTTTGCCAACTCTGTTTTTCACTTGAAAGAATGAAAACTCCAAGAATTTAAGGACTTGAATTCGTTGTCTTCAGTAAATATATTCCCAGTACCTGAAAAAGTGCTTATAACACAGTCACACTATTTATCGCGTATAATAATGTGCTTATAACTATAAGTTAAACAAATACTGAATAAATATCAAGACTATTTCAAAATTAATTTGCCATTTAATAATGTTAATAAAGTATTATTATAGAGAGTCAGCTTTGGCCATCTATGACTAGCTTTAAGGGAAAAGTGTCTTGATTTGGAACAATATCAGGATGGCTAAAGGCTGAAGTACTGTCTAAATCTAGGAAACTGATATTCAGTCATTTCCTATTAACCACATAGAGTTTTCACACACATTTATGGTTTACATTCACCAACACAATCATTCTAATTACTCATGTACTGTTCAAAATGCAAAATTCATCACTAATTAGACAATATAAAAACCAACAAATAATATATGCAAACTAAATGTATTTAGGAAGATTTTTTAACACTAGTTTCTGAGATAGGAACAGATCTTTGTGTCATGTTTTCTATGTATGTGTGTGGTGAGAGAGACAGACACAGAGACAGAGACAGAGAGACAGAGATGGATTCATAACTAATAGAAACCCTATCCTTACCTTTTATATATTTAACAGTGTTAACTGATATTCTTGTTGGAAAATCTGATACTGGACATTGGTGAATCTTGCAGTATGGAACACTTATTTTTCAAAGGCAGTTTGTATGTAAAATGTGATTAAATTAAAAAGCTACTCTATTAAAAGGAAAATTGAAAGCTTTTGGTGGATGGCTTTTGCCATATGAACAATTACTAACTTGCATATTATTTACAATGGAATATTTATATGTATGAACAAATATTTATTGTTTTAGTCAGCTTTTTCTTGCCGCACGCAAAAAACCTGACAAGAACTTTTAGATGAGGAAAAGTTATTTTGAGGCTCACAGTTTCAGAGGTCTTATGCCATAGACTGCTGATTCTATTCCTTGGGGCCTGAGGCAAGGCAGAACATCATGGCTGAAGATTGTGGCAGAGGAGTGTCCCAGATACAAAATATATATCCCAAAGGCACACCCTCAGTGACTCACCTCCTTCAGCCACACACTACCTGCCTTCAGTTACCACCAAGTTAAAACCTATCAGAGCATTAATTCACTGATTGGGTTAAGGCTCTCATAACCCAATCATGTCACCACTAAACCTGCTTGCATTGTTGCACTCATAAGCTTTTGGGAGACACCTAGTATCTAAACCATAACATTTATACACATGTATTCTTCAGAAAGGATGAGAGGAAAATATATTAATATCTGAGATTTAATTTTGAAACTACTTTACTTTGCAAAAGGTCATTTCAGGCAGGAGGAGATAGTGTTCCTGTACAGTACAGCTTGCTATCTGTGTGCTAATTGAGCTTATCTCTTGCTTGAAACAGAATTATCTGTTCTTAGGCTTAAGAAAAGCTGCTATATTCAGTACAGTGATATTTACAAAGGATCTAGCTTAGTAGACACTTTATCTTTCTCTGTGGTTCCTTGTCTTTCTTATGCAGAAAAGAATTACATAGTATTATTCTTAATTTGCTGAAAAGGTGTGATATTTTACTAATGAAATGAAAATGATTGCTGGAATATGTTTACATGTTAATAAGTGGCAGAGACTCAGAGAGAGAAACACCCTCTGATTTTTGTTCTCATAATTTCTCTTTGGAGATCTATACTGAAATAACTTGCCCTTTTATTATAATTCATGTAAATAATTCTGATTATTTCATTTACATTCCCTTTTAGAATTACTTCCTAAGTAAGACATGTCAAGCCTGCAGAATCTTACTTGTATATAAAACTTAGTTCAGAAAAAGAGTAGTTTTCTGAATAGCACGGAAAGATTCCTTAAATTGCCTTATCCCTCCCAGGCTGCCATTTTTTCCCCACCCCAAATCCACAAAGTGTCTGAGATACTGGAAACTCCTGTAATCACCATGGAATAATATTTTGAGAAGTAGAAATAAAATAGAAAGCTACAAGTCTCCATATTACTCTCTCATTCTTTACTCTTCCTGTTGAAATAAGTAGGTGTTATTACCAAGCAAGAAAACTGGCCTTGGTCATGATATTAATGAGAGGTCAACATTGTCCTGAAATGTGAAAATCTCAGATGAGTAATTAATCACATTGGGGAAAATGGAAAGAAATGGAAAAAATGTCATAAAGGCTGAAAAAGAGAACATAAATTAGAGTGAAGCCACACTTATTTCTTGATGACAGGGAGATTTTTAATTTTGTTACCTAAATATAAAATAATACTCATTTATCTTTACAACTACCCAGAAAGTCAAGTGACATATAAAATACAGGATACTCAAATTTGTTCCTAAATATAAAACATTTGCTGTTCATCTGAAATTCACATTTAACTTGGAATCTTATAGTTTTATTTTCTAAATCCACAACTCTACATGGAGGGAGACACACTGTATTTTAAGATATTAGCTCTACTAGAAATGTTATCCTGTTTTCTGTTTAATACCACAGCCAAGGGAAAAGAATCAATACAGTATCCATTTCTTTTTTTCTTTTTTTTTTTTTAACAACCTTTATTTTATTTATTTATGTATGTATTTTGTATGTGGTGCTGAGGATCGAACTCAGTGCCTCATGCGTGAGGGGCAAGCGCTCTACCACTGAGCCATGACCCCAGCCCCTACAGTATCCATTTCTAAGGAGGATAATTATGTCTGTTTCCAAGGACTCACATATTTCAAAGAGGTTGACCAGTTACATTCATTTTTCACTCTTGGAAAATTATGCATTTTTGCTTTTCAAAAGGTTCTTCTAGACATGCTAAGTGCCTTGTTGGTTACATAAGGGGTCCCACTCTCATGCAACTTTTTATTTCCTTAGAACTTGGATCATAGGTAGTAGGTTAAAGTATAACTACATCATATTTTCACTATTTCTCAATCCAAAGTTCTGGGAGTAAGTATTGTTAGAGGGTTACTAATAATGTAGCCATTGAGAATTGACTGCCAGGATACTCTCAGATGTAGATCAAACTATGGCTTCTGGATGAGCATGCCCAAAGGTACAGAGGTCTGCAGTCCAGTGGCGTCAGCCCTATCTTGGCTAACTTTTCAATCACCACTTAGCCTTAATACATGTAGAGCACTATGTGTACATGGTCAAGCCATATTCAAATATAAATTGAAGAATTGAACATATGAGTTACATCAGTAATAAAGGTCAAATTAAGTTGGGCATTACAATAATCCTGTGTACAACTTCAAAGCACATGGGCAAACTCTCACACTCACACCTCTCTCTCTCTCTCTCTCTCTCTCTCACACACACACACACATACATACATACACACACAGAGAGAAAGAGAGAGAGAGAGAGAGAGAAATTTATACTGGATGATTTCATTAATAAGAAAGTATAAATAATACAATATGAGATACGAATACATAGTGCAAGCAGAGAAAAGGAAGTTCATCTTTTGTGTACCTTAAGTTCATATGTAATAATTATATACATGCAGGGGAAGAATACTCAGTTAACATTTTTCTTTAGTACCTAACTCAGTACCTGTCTTTTTATAAGTAACCAGTAAATGATTATTGATTAAATGAATAAATATATAGTCTTCCTTCAAAGAGTTGACAGTCCAGTGGAATAGATGGCATAGAAAGGCATAAAAGTAGTACTATATTACTGGTGTCATGAAAAAAAGACTGTCATATGTCACATATTAATATGGGAGAAAGGAGGGTACACATATAATTATCCCATTTTGTAAGCCTTTCTGGTTTCCTGAGAAAGTTGACCATTGAATTAAACACAGTTATCCAGGTAAGTATGTGAGAAGATGGAGAGTATGTAGAGACAGATGTGGCAAGAAACCCTGTGATGTGGTGGAATTCAGTGAAGTAAATATTTCTGAGGTGTAAATTTTAATGAGAAGCAGACAAAAATTGAAGCTGAGAAGTTTCAAGTCCTCATATTATGTCAGATTAAAGAGCTTGGACTTTATTCTATAAACCACTGGGAACCATTGACAGATTTTAAGCGGGACCTATAAAGGTCAGATATGCAGTTTAGGCAGAACATTTTTCTAATTATGAGGGGAATGGATCTATGAGGGCCACAATTATAGGCAGGGGGGACAATTAGGTAACTGTAACAGTAATCTAAGGATAAAATGAAAAGGGCAGAAAAGTTACTGGTAAAAGTGGTTGGCTGAGGGTTGGGGAGGTGGAAAGTAAATGCTGAAGAGCTATTGTAGAGGTAAAAGTAATTGTGCTTGGTGATGGATGTGATATAGGAATGAGGGATGCAGAAATATCTGGCAGGCAAGTTGTAGATAAGGATTTGAAAATTTTAGGAAAAGTGTAAATTTTTGGAACAAATAAAGTAACACTTATCAAATCCAAGGTGAAATGGTGAGAGTGTGTGAAATTGCCTTGAAGATCACGAGTAAGACTGGAGAGCTGGAAAGAAAATAGAAGCCTCAAGAGGTCAAAACTGGAAATTCAGGTAGAAAAGGGAAAGAGAAGGAGACGATGATCAAAGAAGATAGAGGAGAAACAGAAGAACATGGGTCAGGAAAAACAAGAGTGTAGAGAAATTTGAGGCAAGAATAACAGTGCCAAATACAGTAAAGAGGTTTGGGAAGATGTTATCTCCATCCGAACACCTTTTAGAATATCTTTGTAATACATGACTTAAGAAAGATTCATTTCATTTTATCCTCCTTGTTTGGAGAATAGATTGTAAATCAGAAAGGTGATCACCACAGGCCAGTCATGACATTTGATAAAGACTTTTTGCCTTAGTTAAGGTACTGTATAGCACAATTTTAAGATGCACTAATTGAACTTTAAATGACACCTACTTTAAAACATGTTTTCATACTGTACATATAATTAGAATGGATTATTCAAGTTCCTTTATCCACTAGGAAATTAACTTACAGTTTACAATGAACTAAGTATATACTGAATCTCCATCTAAATTTCTCAAAGGAGAAACCATATTCTATCAAGTATAAAATGGATTATCTAAAAACTATTTGTTTATGCATACTTACATGAAAAAAAATTCCAAGAGCCATTTCAGAAGTATTATGGAATATTCATTAAATACAATTAATCATACTTAATTTACACAACAGATATTTATTTATGACATTTTACTTTTAAAGTTGCATTATAGACAGTACATAAGAACTTATATGTGAGAAGAAGGGAAGTTTGCTGCAAATTAGCAGAAGAAAGATGAGGAAAGTGGGGCATTAGAAACGATCAGAAAACCCAGAAGAGCTTGTTTCACAATGGTCATAAATTGGAAGTAGTGAGGCTAAGAGAGAAGACTCAACTTCACTTATTTATTTAGACACATGAACTTCCTGGCATTTGCATCCCCATAAATTTCTTGTTGGACAAATCTTTCCTTAATGGCAAGTTAAATATCATGCTCTTTGACCTTATGAACGTCTCTACCTTCTATCTGTCCATCCTGACTTCTCATCTCTGTATCACAAGCTGTCACGTAATCATCCCCTAAACCTTTGCTCTACTGATAATCCCTAGATTCTTGTCACTTACCTCAGTCTAGCAATTAGCACTGTTGAAACACTCTTCATACCATGCATAGATATTGATTAATGGGTAGCAAAAGACCTTCCACGTCTCCTTCCAGGCAACATAGTAGCCTGTTTAGTTTTAAAAAAAAACACTGTATTTTTCCCTAAATATTATAAGACACACTGAATATTATTACCATTTCCAGTATATAGGATTTATTTTCCGCTATCTAATTTATTTTTATTTATTTCTGATTATTTGTATTTTATACTTACCACAACTTGATTGTTCCCTTTAACATAAAGCAGTTGGGAAAGAAGCGATTGGGTTTATCTGGTAGTCTTTACCCTTGTGCTGCTCTGCCCCCCCAGCAGCTACTTTTAACCACTGTACTCCAACCATAGGATTGTTTTGCTGAACCACCAGTGAAATCAGAAGTCAGACCTGGTTTCCCCAACTAAGAACTCCAGCCAGTGGCTGCTATCTGTCATCCTAGGGTTAACCTGGTTCTTCAGAATTCACATGTACTGAATCATACGCATAAATGCCTACAGTTTCTTGGGAACTAGAAATATTTCTTCAGTGATGGTACTTGCTACAATATTTGGTGAGCTTTTCTGGAAGTTAAATTCTTTTGGGGAAAAAATGCTAAAGCCATTTTGTCTAAAGTTTAATTCATCCTGCCTATGTGTGTTAGAATGGTGTTTAAGCAAAGAGTCAAAACATGTATGGCATACTGGTACATGGGCCATATTTCAGACATTGTTGATGCACTAAGTAAATATTAGTGCTGACAATCTCATTTACTATCTTAAGCATTTCTTCAAGAAATGCTTATTGGCCATGGACAATGTTAAGACAAGCCTTTGGAGTTTTTATTTACAAATGCACTTAAAAAAACTGCAAGATTATTTTATTTTATTTTATTTTATTTTTTTGTAATTTACTTGTTTATTTTCT
>CM053402.1:80856752-80872300 GCA_028644305.1 Xerus rutilus | reverse complement strand
CTATACCCATTCCCCTTTCCTGCCCCCCACCTCCCCCATGTCGCGTCTAGTGTTTCTCTATTTCTCTTATGTTTCCCATTCCCACCTCCCTTATTCATCAGCATCCATTAATCAGAGAGACCATTCGGCATTTGGTTTTTTGGGATTGGCTTACTTCACTTAGCATAATGCTTTCCAGTTCCATCCATTTGCCTGCAAGATTATTTTAAGTAGAAAAAAATGTATCTAAGTCAGTTGAATGTTAGCATTTGATGACCTTGTGGACAAGTTCACATTACATGGTGGTTAACAGCAATAACTCTGAAGCCAAATCTGCCTGAGTCAGAATCCTGGTTCTACCATTTACTCACAGGGAAAAGTGATGTCATCTCTTAGAGTACCTGCTTGTTTTTTTGAAAATAGTGCTAGTAATACTACTACTTTACAGAGTTGTTAAAAGATTGAATGGTTTGGGAGTTAAGAAAACACTGTGCTGGTAGGTAGCTCTATAAAAGTCTGTCAAATAAAATAAAAATGGACAATGGTTTATCATGAAAACTGCAAAATTTAACTTAACTAATTTCTAAATTTTCTCTGATTATACTTCCCAAGGGGGAGTCAGTTGTTCACTTCTTTATGTTTCATTCATATCTCTTTTCTCACCTCTTTGGGTCCTTGTCACAGAATCAATAGCCTGATTGGTTTATGATTATTTTACTGGATGTTGAGAGCACAGATTATTTTGTGATCACATATTTGTCTCAGGGAACTGTTAATAAAGATTCTTAATACTCTTTGGGTCTTAATAAAGGTTCATATTTAATTGAAGAATGCTCTCTTATTTCTAATCTACTATGTGAATTCCTATTATTGGTTTATTCCTCAGTATTTCACGAAATATTTTCCCCTATCCTGGCTTTATTTTTTCTTATACCTTCATTTCCCAGGACTCAGTAAGTCTTTTTCTTTTTTATAAGTGAAGATTTCTAACTCATTGAATATACGTTAAAATGTAACTTTTCATATTCATCATTAACTCCAAACCATGTGAATTGGGGCAGTATTGGAAATGAAAAAATTAAAGGAAGAAAAAAGGGCATAAATTCATTAAGATTCTGCAGTTAGAGGGAAAGCCATATTTATGAACTTTGGATTCAGCATTTTCTCATCTATCTCCTTTTTTCCTTTTCTCCTGAATGAATCCCTAGCCACTTGAGAACTATTTGTGAAGAACTTTCAGCAGGGAAAGGCAACATCAGTAAATGCAAACAATATGAAAGTTTAACTGTAGAAGAGAGTGATTGCTTTTACTAAGTTGGGCTGAATTGTTTCAACATCCATAATTTAATCTTAAATCAAAAAAAATTTGTTTTTACAAATTCAACCCTTTTGCTATTTCAATTTTCTAATGCTGATTGCCAACCAAGTGATCACTTAAACCCAAGGACTGTAATATGAATATAAATTCATTAAAACCCCACAATTTCCAATAGGTTTTCACGGAAACAGAAAAACATGACCTCAAGTCTTAGTCATCTTTTCTTTCCTGTTGGATCATTTGTAGTGAAAATATGTGTTTTCAAACACACTGAATATACTCAGAAGAAGCTGTTCACTTAATAACACCTTTTATTTCCAAAATAAAAGGACAGATCTAACACTGTACTTAAAAACATAACTATAATCTGCAAGATATGTAGTAGTCAGTCTTCCCAGACCAAGTCTTTGTCACATGTAGGGATCCTCTTGTGAATATCTTGTGCTGATTTTCTTTATATATGGCTTGGTGGTTCTTCATATTTTATTTTTTAATTATTATTACTTTTTTTTTACAAAAGCCCATGACAAAGTTAAACCTAACAGGGCTTTATTTAAAGTCTGAAGAATAATCCTAAGTCTCAAAATTTGTAAGTAATCCAAAATTAAAATAGGAAAGAAAGAAATCAAATTGAAACCAATTTCACATGCTCTGTAACTTCTTAATTCTGTCTTCTACAGAAAAGAAAGCTCATTATTTCACATTTGTTGAAAACATATTAATTGAGAGCTGTCTTATTTTGAAATTTATGCTAAAATACAATATCTGCTTATAATATAGATTAAGAAAAACAATGGGTATGAAAAAAATCACATTTCGAATACTTGGCTATGATTCAAACCTGAGAACTTAGGATTTGAAATTTGCAATCCCAGGATAAATAAAGAAACTTTGATGTATCAATAACTTATGTTTCTAACATATATTTAAAATTGTAATATTTCCATAACACAATGATGGTCAGAAAAGCTTCAATGAAGAAAAAGCTAATGCACACAACAGATATTAGATGCCCATGCATATGGAAAATTTAGCATTGTTCCTATGTAGTTTTTATTAAAAAAAAAAAAGAACTCTCTCAAATACCTTCTGTAAGAGTATTTGATATCTAATAGTTTGCTCCAGACTCATGGCATCTATTACACATTTCTATTTTGCAGAACTAACTTATCTGCACTTGAATATAAATGCAATGGCATTGTAAATTTAAATTATATTTACAACGTCCATATTTGGTAGAATGTGTTAAGTAAATTGAAATTTGAATCCATTAGTAACCATATGATATTATTGAAAAGTATTGCAACTGATTTTGGGGTGTAGCTGTTTGTTGTGTAGATTATAAACCATATTGTATATTTACTCTATTTACTCTAGGTAAATAGAGTAGAGCATAGTAGAGCATCTAAATTCTATTAATATAGATACCATATAAGTACTGCTCTAATAAGCGCTACACTATGATACGTGCTATCTAGTGTTTTTGTCAGATTTTTTTCACCACTGTGACCAAAAGACCTGACAAGAACAATTTTAAAGGAAGGAAAGTTTATCTGTGGCTCTTGATTTCAGAGTCCTCAATCCATAGATGGCCAACTCCATTACTCTGAGCTAAGGTGAGGCAGAAAGTTGTGTAGGAGGAAAGTAGCGCAGGACATGGCAAAACAGGAAATAGAGAAAGGGAGTTCAGCTCACCTGGAAAAAAAAATAAACCTGAAAGGCATACGCTCAGTGACTCAATTCTCTAGTCACACCCCACTTAGCTATAGTTACAGCCCAGTCAATTGATATCAGTGTATTAATCCCGTTTAGGTTAAGGCTCTCATAATCCAAGCTTTTCACCTCTAAGCTTTCTTGAATTGTCTCATACACAAGCTTTTGGGGGATACCTCCTATTTAAAGCATAACATATACTATCTTAAAAGTCTATCATTGAACCATAATTATTTACTATGTATGATTATGGAACTAAAACAAAAGAGATTCCAGATTTCTGAGAAAATAAGTAATAGTTCCAAATGGAAAACAAAGTACTGACTCTGCTAAGCATTTCTATGAAGGCTTTCCCAGTCAATTTAAGAAATAATTGAATCCCATAGATATTGCTATGCTGACTTTATAGAGGGAGTAAACTGAGGAAGACATTAAAATAATTTGCACAATTATTAAATGCCAAATCTGAATCCAAACTCAAGTTTTCTGACGTCAAATCTGATACAGATGATAGTATCCACAGCATACTGTACAGCTGATCAATGAAAAAAGAATTATTGTGGTCTCTAATGGTTACAAAAGACTAAGTTGAATATTCTTGACACTAAATTAGATTTGAAGAATAACCAGGATTTTTGAAAAAAGGAGGGAGGATATCTTGGGTAAAAAATACAGCATAAACAAAGGCACGGAAATGTTTAACCATGAAATGATGGCTGAGAATATTTGTTGTCATTGAGCTTTTCTTAAATAAAGGAGGTAGAGAAAATGTATGTTTCAATCAGTTTGCAGAGAGCCCCAAGCACCAGGCTAAACCTGTAATAAATATAATGCACAGTGTATTGTGTGGCAGATAAGCATGGTAAGAGATGGAGAGCAAAGTGCAGGGCATGTTTTGATTACATGGTGCGAAAGAAAAAGCATGGTTAGCATTATTCATGCAGGTGGGAATACTAGCTGAGTAGAAAAAGTGGCATTTCTGGCCCCAGTGTGCTCCGAGTGCATTTCAAGGGTAATTTTCCATTGCAAGTATTACTCAAAGCACTACATAATTATGTTATTTAAATATTCGAGTAATACAGTTCTATAAAGGAGCTTTTGGGGAAACATATTTTAGTTTTGTCATTAAAGTAATTCAGTTTTTCTAGAATATATGACCTACCACCAGCAATGGAGCATTTCTAAGGCCTTCTGGGCAGATGTAATAGACAAGACATTGTTGAAGACAAATCCCTTGCAGAGAAAGATTTGTGAAATCCTGCAGGGAACCAAGGAAACTATACTCCCAAACACTGTCCCCTGCAGAGAAGGCTTTGTCATTGACTGTCTTTTAGCACTTAAAAAAAACTTTGAACCTGGAAGTGATACCTATTGTTTCTTAAAAAAAAACTGTGAACCTGGAAGTGATACTTGTTGTTACCTTATAAATAAATCCACCAGAAAATTATAAAAATATTGATGGTTATATTATATCATGGATGATGGCTCTATTTTTTCACTTTTATCAATGATATTTTATTTTAACTTTTTTTGGAGGTATTTTTTTAAATTGACACAGAATTATACATATTTATAAGGTATCATGTGGTGTTCCAATACATGTGTAATTGTATAGTGTTCAAATCAAACATACCTACCTCAAATATTTATTGTTTCTTTGTGGTGAAAACTTTTAAAATGCTTTCTTTAGCTTCTTAAATACATAGTATATTGTCTTTATCTTCTTAATAATACACATTTTGTTTTCATAAATAAAATTTCTGTCAATATACAAATAAAGCTGGGCACGGTGGCACACCCCTATAATCCCAGCACTTTGCGAGCCTGAGACAGGAGAATCGCAAATTCAAAGCCAACTTCAGCAATGGCAAGGTGCTAAGCAACTGAGTGAGATACTGTCTCTAAATAAAACACAAAAATAGGGCTGGGGATGTGGCTCAGTGGTCTAGTGCCCCTGAGTTCAATCCCTGGTACAAAAAAAAATACAAATAAAATGTTTATTTGCAAATGAAGGTGAATTTTTTAAAAATCCATTCATTTTACATATTTACAGAACGCATACTCCGCTAGCTATACAATTGTGCTGGATTCTGGGGATATAAAGTAAAAGGCATAATCTCTTTCTAAAGAATGCTCAGTAATGCAATGAATAAATTAATGATTTGTTCAGTTTCTCTCTTATCAGAAAATATTTGAATTCCAATTCTTTGCAGGATCATACGCCCAACTTACCTTTAAGTTTCTCCTCATTCTTTAATTTCAAGATTATTTCAAACAAAAACTTTAAGCAAGTTTCTATGTTGTGGATAATAATTAAAAGATTATAATATAAACTCACCTCTATTCTTTTCTCATATAACAGGAGAAATAAATTATGTCTTCTTTATCTTAATTTTAAAAATGTTAGGTGTAAATGAGATTTATACTAGGAAACAGTTATAGGATTTTATATATATATGAAATTACTAATACCCGGGAATATTGCATATCAGTTTCATAACCTGATAATTTTTACTTTTGCATTTAGAAATACATTTGGGGAGTTTGATTATAAATATTAAGAGAAATATTATTACAGAGATCTACCAAATACTACTCATTAGGGATTTCTAAGCCTCTTTGATCAGCATTCTTGTTATGAAATTCAACAAAACTCTTCACTGCTAATTATTCTCTTATTCCACTTTAAAGGAAGAACTATTTAAAAACTAGTTTTGTACAGTTTTCCAGGACTCTTTCTTATTGTCCTTTGATTTGGAGCTTTGTGTTCTGTGATTTTACTGCACACTTGAATGCCCCATAAAGCATGAGATGAATGAGTTAAAGTAGTAATGTAAAAGCAGATTCTACTGTAACACATTTTCTCTTATGTTCCTTTTTACTCAAAGTAATTTTAGCAAGTATTAAGTATTATTGACTATTAAGATTCAAGTATACTCCAAATTCATGGATGTTTCCACAGGCATACAGAAATTCTTCCTATATAGATGTCTCGTATTCACTCTGAGGATGCCATTGGTATGAATAGTGGTTTTCCTTTAAAAATTATTTATCCTAATTTTTAAAACATAAAGAGATAAAAAAGTATTTTCCCTCATTTGGAACATATTGTGGTTCATATTTTCTGCAAAATTAAGTTGTTTATACCATTTTAATTCATCATGAGAATATATATCTTCCTATTAAGAAAATGGTGTGTCAGATGTCGTAAAACATTTTTTAACAGTAAAGGTCACATTTTATTGCAAAAACCTGTCAGTGCTTTATATCCAAGCTGTGAAATGTTATTGCTTTAGGGTGATTATGTGGGAGGGGGCTGTGGTTAAGAATGCCTTTCTTTGACCAGCTATGATTTACAGCAGCGAGTGGAGAATTAAACCCTTAATTGAAGCCTACAGAGCAGTACCTAGAGGCTAGATTCAGCCTGAAATTTGATTCAGACAATTTTCTTAGTCAAGCCCCTATGGGCTTACCAGTTGATTCTCATGAGTTTTGATTGTGATTGAAAAGACAAGCTGTTTTCTGCTTTGCCCTGAACTTCCCTAAGGTAAATCCTCAGTTTTAGTAAGCTTCTTGATTAATGAGGAGGGAGAACTTATCAGAGAAAAGGAGAGGACAGGATTTTAACTTTTCCCTCAAGTCTCAAAAGAAAAGTATCTTAACATATCAGATATAATCTAAAGGAAATTCTTATTTAGGAAACTGATCAATCTGCCTACCCTTCCTGAAATTATGATGGTACTACACTTGTGGCTCCATTGACTTACCCCTATGTCTCTCTAAAAGAGGCATGTAGCTCATTGGTCCCAAATATCTTATTTGGTCTAAAGCAGATAGAACAATGTGGACTTAGATGTGACATAATTTCAGCCCAGAAGTCACATAATCCTGTGTCAATCTTTCTATCCTTTTCTAAGTAATACTATCGTTATGGTTTGGATTTGAGGTGTCCCCCAAAAGCTCATGTGAGAGACAATGCAAGAAGGTTTAAAGGAGAAATAATTGGGTTATGAGAGCCTTAGCCCAATCAGTGAATTAATCACCTGATGGTATTAATTTAGTGGTAAATGAAGGCAGGTGGGGTGTGACTAGAGGAGGTGGGGGAATTGCATGCATGGTTTCAGGGTATATATTTGTATCTGTCAAGTAGAGATCTCTCTGCTTCTGATCATCTTGTGAGGTGCTTTCCTCCACCACACTCCTCTGCTATGATGTTCAGCCTCACCTGGAGCCCCAAAGAATGGAGCTGGTTGTCTATGAATCGAGACCTCTGAAACTGTGAGCTAAATAAGTTTTTCCTATTCTACCATTGTCCTGGTTGGGTCTTTTAGTTGTAGCAGTGAAAAAGCTGACTAAAACAACTATTGTTTGTTCCATCATACTTTGTTCTACTTTCCTGCATCATTTCTTAGGCTTTACTAGATTGTTTATTAATATGTCTTATTAATTATGATTCTGTTTCTCATACTGCTTGTTTCCTGATTACTACTAGGCTTAATATAGCCTATGAGTTTTGCTTCTATCTCTTAACTCCATGCCTTACTTATTATCTTGGTCTTTATAGCACCATCAATTTTCAAATAATGTAGCCAATTCACATTAAAATTTGAATGCTGATATGCAAAGTAACATGCTGGGTGTTCATGAAGTTGGGAAGATGGGAAGATATAATATAATCCCCAATTTAAGATTTTGGAATGGTAGAGAAGCTATGTTATCTACCTCAAGTAATAATGCTAGATAGGTGGGACATTTTGTGGGCTAAAATGGGCAAGAATTGTGATTTAGAAAAATTCATCTGCCTATGGCCTATAACATGTGTTATGGGAAGAAAGACTAGATGAAAAGAGTCTCAGTGGTCTAAGAATGTAATGATATCCTAAACCACTGTGGTGGTTATTAGATAGAAAAGAAAGGGTCAGACACAAATTATATTTTGAAAATAGAATTAACATTGTTTGACAACCTACTGAGGACAGGTAGCTCAGGAGCAGGGGAGAGGAGACTAAGCTGACCTTGAGCCTTTGGGTAAGGATGAAAAGGAGTATGGCCATAAACAAATAAAATAGGAGCACAGGGATTGGAACCAGCTGAGGCAAAAAAGTTTTTCCAGTTGGAAGCATGTTATAATCAAGAAATGCCTAACAGGAGAAATGGCTAGAAATAAAGATTTAGAAATGCTCTCAGAAGAGAGAACATTTGGTCAAGAGATTTGTTTCTATCTTTAAGGAGAAACATACAGACATAAGAGAGAAAATTTTTGATCCTTAGAATTAGAATTGGAAGAAGTGAAGGAAATGAGGAAGCAGGAGGTTGGCAGAGGTCAATGGAAAACAAATAGAGTTGAGCAAAGTGTATAGACAAAGGAAGAATTAGAGTACTAAAAAATGTATGTAGACTTAGTCAATAATATTTACTGATGGCATTGAGGAGTGAGATTTCAGAAAAATGGAGGGACATTAGATAATTTCAAGCTATTTATGAAGATGAGAAGATAAACTAGGAGCAATAAAGATAAATCTCCTTGCTTGAAAGTTTGTTAGTAGAGACATTAAAAAGTGGCAAGAATGAAGATGAGTTATATTGCATGTAACTAATATGTTAGAAAATAAATTACATAAAACAAATGTGTTCAAAAATGAGTAGGAATATGAAAGAGTAAGACATAAACTCAAATAAAGATGGAGTTATTTTCATATAGGCAAGTGCTTTGTTAATAGTGCATGAAGAAAATATCAGAATTTCAGATGGTAAAACGTCTGATTTGGAGATAATGTGTCCACATTAATAAAATTTTCATATTTCATTGACAGATTACCACTGCATGTTAGATCACATTAGGTCATAGTTTTACACAAATGATTTTGTTTATCCTATGATTTATGCTTGATATCTGGTTTTTAAGACTGTTATCACCAGTGCATCTTGATTCAGATTGAACATGTACATTTTGCTTAATCCTATTGAAGATTATACTTCATTTTATAAAGATCCATGCTGATGCCTTTTTCTATGTAATATTATATATACTACAGTGTTTTATTCATCCTTTTGTTGCTGTGACCAAAAAACACTACAAGAACAAGGTAGAGGAGGAAAAGTTTATTTGGGGCTCATGGTTTCAGAGGTTTAGTCCATGGTCAGCTGACTCCACAGCTCTGGGCCTGAGGTAAGACAACATCAGGGGAAAACAGCATGGTGGAGTAGCAAGAATGCAGGAAAGCACCTCAGGGCATGGAAACTAGGAAGCAGAAAGGGAGGGAGCTTTGCTCACAGAGGACAAAAATATAAAACTCAATGACACACCCCTAGTTGACCTACTTCCACCAGCCACACTCTTCCTGCCTAAAGTTACTATGTAGTTAATCCCTATTAGTGGATTAATCCATTGATTAGTTCACATCTTTCCTAATGTAATCATTTCACCTATGAAAATTCTTTGAATTTTCTCACACATAAGCTTTTGGTGGATATCTCAGATCTAAACCATGATATAAAGTCTAATTGTTTATTTTATAAAAAAAACCCATTGAAGTGTATTAATCTAATAATAGGTACAGCAAATTAATTGTAACTGGTGCTGATATTGAAGATGTTCCTCATTTGTAGATGAGTTCTTAGGGAAATAAAGATACTTTTTGAATGTACCTAAAATTGACCTTATTATAATTGCTGAATAATCTAGAGAATTTTCACAGAAAAAAATAACAGCAAAATAACATTACCCAAATTTTCCTCCTGAAAGAAGTAATTTAAGAAACAGAATTTTTTTATTTTAAAATTTTGTTTCGACTATAGTTTTGGCATATATATCATATATCCATCCACTTAGCTCTGTTCAGCATATATTCATTTAACTAAAATTCTGTATGTCAGACTTTTTGTTGGGTATGAGAGTGACTTATGTGTGCAACTAGAAAGAGTAGGTCTGAGGAAATCTTCAGATATGGATTATAAAGATGGACATGTGGAATGAGAGAGTTATGATGGCCAAAGTTCTAGTTTTGAAGGACTATGGTACATTTCTCTGAAGTTGTAGTTACAGGAAAAAGATTTAGTTTTGAGAAAAAGTTAATTAGGTCCGGTCTGGGTACATAGGGTTTGTGCAATCTCTTGCTCCATCCTTATGGAGCTGTTGTGTTGGCTGGAAGTTATAGAGAGAGAAGTTGAGCAGTGACATGCTTTGTGATCATAGACCTGGTAAAGGGATACTTTGGGTCTGTAAGGTGTTAGAGGAGGAAAAGACCTAGGACAGGGTCAGCAAACTTTGTGTAGGGAGCCAGATAGTAAATATTCAGCAATTTGCAGAGTATATAGTCTCTGTCACAACTACTCAACCCTGCCTCTCATGTTTTAGTGCTAAAGCAGCCATGCATAGCATGTAGGGGGATGGGATAGACTGTAACACAGTACAAATGGACTTTTTGTTATTAAATACAAGAAATTTGAAATTCATATACTTTCTACCTACCAGTAAACATTGTTCTTCCTTTGGTTTGATTTTAAAATTCTGTTCACCATTTCAAACTATACAAGTTGGTTTACTTAGCTCACAGACCTGTTAAGAAGCAGTGGACCAGAGATGGCCCATCCACCACCATTTACTGAGCCCTGACCTAAGACATTAACCTTTGGTCAAAATAATCTGAAGAGGAAATGGCAGGCATTTGGTCAGAAATGTGGATGAAAAATTCATAGCATCACATTATGTGTATGTAGGTTATACATATACATTTCAAAATGTGAGCACTTTATATGGGCTATAAAAAATCCTGAAATTCAAATCTTAATATGCATGTTTCTTGTGATGACAATATTGGTGGCCATTACAGAGAGTCAAGTGTAGGCGCCAGGTGAATTTTTATGTTTTTGCACATTAAAGTACAAGAAAATAAGAAAATTTGTGAAGCAGTTTGAGGGAGGGAAATAAATGGTTTGTGTTAGAACCCAATTTTGCCATTTATTTGACAAAGACAAGCTTAAGACAAGTTATTTAACCTCCTCCCTAAGCCTTGGTTTCATTATCAATAAAATGTGAATAAACTGCCTTTTCTTGGGTTATGATGTGACTTAAATAAGAGGACATGAGCTATGCAGCACAGTGGCTGATGTGTACTAGGTGCTCAATAAATATTAGTTCTTTCCTTTCCCTTCCCTCTTATAGGAAAATCAATTTTGCCCTTTATTTCTACTTGCTCTGGATCGTTTGCCTTAAAAGAACAAACCTAAATGAGAAAGAACAGTGTTATTGATGTGTTTGCAAATGAGTTGTTGGGAATGGGAATCTGTTACATTTGAAGTAAATAAATTTTATTCTGATATGAGCCTCATGCAAAGCTAAACTGAGATCTATAGTTTGTTTCATTTAAAAGATTAAATTATGATGGCTCACTTAATAATGCCAGACTACTAAGCTAAACTGCATTTGTGTTCAGCAAACAGTCATAAAAATCCCTGTTAGACATTTAATTACTGCACAAATTGTTTTATAAAGCACTGTAAAACAAACATGTTGATTAGCGAAAAAGAAATAGAGTTGTGATTACAAAAACACTAACCTTTTTAAATATATAAATGTAGCTACATGCAAGTATTCTATCATATAGAACTCTTAGGCTTCTCCTTCTTTTGCCACAAGGTCCATTTTTAAAGATAAAACTTCACATGCAGATTCTTCTCACACTTTCGAATTGAAAATAAATTTATTATGTGCTTAATATATAATGTTTTGTGATTTTTCTCAATGGAGATATACGTTAACATTCATGAATGAGAATTTACAGAAGCAAATATATAAAAAGAGAAGCCAAAATCAATGCTTGGGAAATCATGAAATAAATGAGTGAATATCAGAGTGAATGGATGACAGCATCTCCTCAGGTTCAGAGAGGGGCCAGGGAGATGAAGTACTTATGGGGTCTCTTCAAGCAACCAATTCTGAAGTCATCGCTCAATATCCATGTCTAAGGCAGGTCACTATCTTCCCAAAAGTGTCAGTGTGATCTCCATCAATCCTTTGTTTATAAAAGCACTTGTTCTAAACTCACACCAGGGGAGTTACACTATGATTTGATTCTACAAGGGGAAAATTTGGAATGGAAAAAATCCTTTTTCAAACACTTTGGTCTAACCCTGTCTTAAACCTCAGCTTTCATTCTTTCAGTTAGAATTGTAATTGATAACCTTACAATAAATTAAACATACTTATGTACACACACATACACCCACACACAAATTTCATGTTAGCAATCCATGTTAAATTTTTTGTTATTTTAACCTAATAACTTAAAAATGCAGAAAGAAGATAGAAGGAAGGAGAAAGGATGGGAAAGAGAAAGAAATAAATATATGTGAGAGCATTTTCTTATTAACATACTTGTACAAGAGACATTTCTTGAGCAACATTCCATTATTCTGAATGGCAGCTTTAAGAAGTAACTGGATTACCACACAAAAAACTTGTAGTTTTGACAGGAGAGAAACAAATATAAACAATTTGCATAAATATAAACTAAGAAAAATATAATCATTAGCAGACCAGTGACTCACTTAGGAAAATGAAAAGAGAATTAGTTTTCTATAATAAGATGCAATCATTTTACACATTTCAGTATTTCTGAGGGACAGCTCTGGGCTGTGTAATTATAGTGAGGACTGAGGTGTGGTTCTTGTTCTCCAGGAGGCCACAACATGAGATGTTGTGCAAAAGAGAACTTATGCAAAAGAGAGAGATAAAGCAATGAAAGTTGTAAAAAAATAGCTCACCAACATAAGAAATAATGGCAAACACACATGAATAACCAATCCTAACACAAGGTCAACTCTTAACATGGGGTATCACCATCTGCATAACTCAGTGAGAATTAATGGAATATTGTTCAATATCAAGTATTCTCTTTAAAGTTGGTAGACACATTTATTCCAAGTTCTTGTGCTCTATACTAGATTTTAAAAATTCTGAATTGCTGCTCCCTTGTTTGCAAAATATTTACCATTAATGGAACAGCAAAGAATTTTTCTTAGTCTACTAAATTAACCAGTTCATACTAAAAAAAGGTGAGCACAGATGCATATGTGTTATCTCCATTATAAGTGGTAGTTATGGAAGAAAATTTCATTGTGAAAATGAAGACTTAGATATTACTATATTTCATAAAGCGACACATGGATACCAAAATTTGTAGATTTCCTTTCATTTATACTTGAGAAAGAATGGGAAAAGAAAATCTTAAAATTCTTCTGAGAAGCTAATGATCAGTCAATAGTGGTAACTATTATCCTAAATACAGTATTTAAGGAACCAGCTCCTAGGCTGTTAATAAGCACAATATTTACATGCCAATTTATTTCATATCATTCCTCTTCCCTTCAGGAGGTGAAACGTGTAGATATTATGGTGATAGATAATAAAATATACATTTATTTCTAAGAAGTCTAAATATATATCTTTTAATTTTAGAGATACTAGGAGAATAATACATTATTAACTGGATCTGCATTAGTTCTACCTTCACAGTAGGTGTAACAGTGTCTTCAGTGTTATATATTTACAAGAGGTGCTATGATCTGCAGATTTTTTCTTGTGAATCATTTCAGATGCCAATATTATAGGACAAAGAACCATACATTAAAGATGCTCTTGTTTTTGTATTTTTATTTCCAAAATAGAGTATTTTAGCCTTAAATAATAAATTCAGGCAAAGAAAGGGAAAGTGAAAAACATTCAGATTTCAGTAAGGAAAAGCTATAGTTTAAAGTTCCTTGCTGCCTTTGTGATAGGGTGGACAATGAATAAGTTCTGATTTACACTTGGCTTTTTCAGATATGAATTGAACCACATCATATTTTTTCAGCCAATATTTTATTCCTTTCCCAAGGAACATGTTTTAAAAGTGAAGATAAGTATATAATGTATACAAATTATTTAATTTGGATCATCTAGTTTCTGATTAAATTCAACAATGTATAAAAGTGTATAACTTGCATTATATTATTTATCAAAATAATTCTCTCTCTATGCTTGTGTTGGGCAGCATAAAGCCCCCTCTCTTAAAGATGTTCATATCCAATAAGAATTTCAAATATTACCTGACTTGGCACAGAGGATTTGACAAGAAACTGACCCACTATAGTTGACTGAAGATGAAATGATCCATTAGCCAAGAAATGTGAGCAGCCTCTAAAAAGTACAATAGGCAAGGAAATAACCTCCAAAAAGGAATACAACCCTGCTGACATAATTATTTTCTTAAATTGTATACTGATAAATTATTTTTAACACATATATTGGATACAAAATAATATTATTTTTTTTATAATGTGGAATGACCAAATCAAGCTAACCAACTACCCATCACCTCAAGCAATAGACATCTTCCACTATAAGAAGATTCAAGTTCTTACTTCCTTCCAAAATTAAAATGGATGGTAGTAAGTTATTGTTCAATTTGACCATGGTATACAACAGCTCTTGTCAAAGACTTATTTGTTTGTTTAACTAAGGCTTTGTAGCCTTGATTATCATCTTCCCATTTGTATCACACCTCAGCCTCTGGTAACCATCCTTCACTTCTCTGCTTTTGTGATTTTTTTTTCTTTTTTCTTCTGTAGTCCACAAATGTGAGAACAGGCAATATTGTCTTTCTATGTTTGACTTATTTCACTTGGCATAATGTTCTACAGGATCATGCTTGTTGCATATAACAATTTTCTATTTCACTTTTTAAGGGTATCTAGTTTTCTGTTGCATATACATACCATATTTTTTTCATTTTTCATAGCTTCTTAGGTGGATTCCATTATTTAGCTGTTAGCCATGCTGCAATCAACAAAGCAGATCAAGATATCTCTTTGATATACTTATTTCATATATTTTGAGTGAATATCCAAAAGTCAGACTTTTTGATCATATGGTAATCTTTTAATTTCTTGAGGAACTTCCACATAGTTCTACGGTTATACCTAATGACTAATAATTTGCACTCACACCAACAGTGCACAAAGGCTCCCATTCTCCACATTTTTGATTATATATTTTATAATATATAATACATATTATATAATATATATTATATAATATATAATATATATTATATAATATATAATATATATTATATAATATGTATTATATATTAACACATATATATATATCTGTGTGTGTGTGTGTGTGTGTGTGTGTGTGTAGATTTCTTAATAATAGCCACTCTAATGTTGGATTTGAATTTCATAAACCCAAAGGTAGAAATTTTACCCTAGGATGGGTCCTACTCAGATTCCTGACCCCCAAGTGATTTAGATGATGAGATATGGGACTTTTTGATTGATAGAATTTAGATAAAGTTTTGGAATTTGAGTTGATGCTGTTATGAGTTGAAAACTTTGTCATCTTTGGAATGGGGTCAAAGTATATTACATTTGGAAAGATTGTGAATCATTGGATGCTCAACTGTAGAATGTGGTGGGAAGAATAATGCCACTCACTTCTTCTACAAATATAGACCCATTAAATCCCTAGAAACTATAAATATATTAAGTCACA
>CM053402.1:80808639-80856252 GCA_028644305.1 Xerus rutilus | reverse complement strand
AAGTCATTTCTTGATTTGAAAACAAGAAGGTAGATGCAGTAGTCTTTGGTATATGCTCATGTACTCAGTGAATGTTTTTTTTACATGTTAAGAAAACAGGACACACATAGCTTATAAAATTTAATCTCACCACAGAAGTCAAATATTGATACAATATTTCTAGAATACTATCCCTTACAAGGAAGGGAGGAAAAAAGTGTGTACTTGTCTCATGGATCTTAGAGTTATATTATACAAATCCCCTTTCCTGGCAGAACCTAATATCAGAATTAGAGAGTCAAAACACAGATTCACTGCTATGCCTACCAATTAAACAGCTAATGAGGTAGAATAATGACCCTCTTTCCTAACTGATTGTAAGAATAATTAGATTTAAAAATACTTCACACATGAATGAAATCACAGTGTTACCAGTCAGAGAAAGTGAAGATGGAGCACCATTCTCAAATTTGCCACTCTGATAAAAGTCATTTTGTTGTTTGGGTGATTAACAGGAGACCTGCAATCATCATCATTGTATGATATCACTAAGATTCTGGTGAACAGGATACAGAAAACAATTACTAGTGGGATTAAGTATAATGCAAAAAGTAATACTAAATATTATATTAAACTCTATAATATTCCAGAATTAATTGAATTGTTAAAAATCTCAGTTTCTAATAATGTGGATATACTGAGACATAGGAAGAAATATTTTCTAGAAATGCATTATTTAATGGTACTTGAAGATCTTTCAATGCTTCATGAATCCTCATTGTATATATAAACTTTAAGCACTCCCTAAGAACACTAAGTAATTCATAAGATATTGGACTAATTCTAAGAAATATCTGTATGGTACAGACAGGATTGAAGTCTAGATCTTGTGTCTTACTCCAAAGTTCATTTACTTTTCTCTGATGATTTCCACATTGATGTAATGAGTAACTGAAATCCACAAAATCTTAACCATAGTCATTTAATTTTAGGGGAATGAAATGTTAATATTTATTTCATGTTATCCAGAAATAGTGGTTTCCTCAAAGTTTAAGTTTGGAATTTATACTTATTAGCAAGTGTTTTTAAAGATTAAAGGTAGAGGAAAGAAAAATCTTCCATAATAATTTATGGAATTGTAAATATTTATTATAATTTACAGGTCGTTGGTATACTCATTTTTATCTCAGAGAAAGGTATACATGCTCCTGACTAAATACAAGAAAAAAAGAATTTTTTTTGGCTAATTCTTTAAAAACCGGGAAAGGTTCAGTATTAGTGGGCATACCATTTTCCATGCCCCTCATTAAAAATTTTGTGTATTTAACATTCCAAGAGTAACTTTAATGCAGAATTGGTTATATAATATTTGACAGACACTGCCTTATAGCTTTCCTGGTCTCAGACTACTTCCATCTGTGTAGAAAACAAGGTGAGGAACGTAACTCTGTCAATTGCAAACTCAGTAAAACTAATTACTCTTAAACAAATTTAACACTAAGAAATAGAAGCACTTTTGTGTTCAACTTTCTAATCTCATATAATAAAAAAATGTGACACACAAATACACAAACACTAAATAGATGCAATTTGTTAGATAAATATTTTGTATGCTGTTATTTTCAAGCATACATTTTATAAGAGTGCTTTAGTATATTATATAGCACTAACATTTTACAATATTTATTAAAATAATGCTTTTACATCCTAAAAAAGATCAACAAAAATTCAATTTGAAAATATTGAGCAGTTTCAATAATTGCTCAAGAATAAGTTTTTTATTGAAAGTGTCTGAGCATAAGGTACTTTAAAATTGTAATTATTTTTCATATCTCTATGAAGATTATCAAATAGCATTAATAAATGATATCTTACTGTTATTAAAAGCCTTCATTTATTTTATAATCAAAAAGTTGGTTACCGCAAATAGACTCTTTAAGTTACTTTGAATTTAGTTATCGAAATTTCAATATAGTAATTGTTATCATTTAGTTCATAGGGGCCCAAATTCCATGTCATCCCTGATAAATCATGCTGCCATAAACTAACATTAATTATTTCTGCTCCATCTAGTAGACATCAACATCAAATTTTTTTCTTCAGCTTTCATCTTATGGTTGAAGTAAGCCTATTCATCTTCTTTTTATAAATGAATGGGATCGGATCATGAAATACGTTTATGATTGGCAGGCTTCATGGTAGATATGAACAGGCAATGGTCAGCAAAGACCTTGCAGATTTATTATCTGGGTCATGCTTCTGCCTCCAATAACTCACTACTTCTTTGTGCTGCAACTTTTGGAGGTCAGAGAGGTGATTGTATGTGAGTAATTGCTAGCCTGATTTGAACACTGTCTTCTTTATAATCATTTTATTTTCTTGTTTTCTAAGCATACAGAGGGAACCTAGATATAAAAAAAATAGCAACCATTTTACTATGCTATCTCCTTGGGGCCCAGGAAGTTTGCCCAAGGTCAGAGCTTATTTATATAGGGATTAGTTGAAAGTTTTCATGGTGAAGGGAGAGCTTCTGGAGTAGGAACTATTTATCTTTGGGAAGATTCCCAACAGATTCCTAACTAAACTCAAAGGACCAACTCCTGAGCAATAAAAGCAGCCCACTCATTAAGGATTCCTCCTTAAAGTTGCTGTGCAAGAAGCATCCATCAAGGTAGAAGTGGACCAGGAGAGGGCTTATTTCCAGTGCCCCCAAATGATTGTCCTCCATAAGTTTATTAATCTAAAATTGTCTCTCCTGACCCCAGACAAATGACATTTTTGGGAGGATTGTAGATATTAGTCTAAACAAAATCAGTTTTATGGACTTTTGTATTCTGAATTGTAAATGCCATTAAATACATGTGATTCATTATCTCTGGCTCTCAAAGTTTAAGTAAATATTGAAGAAGATATATTAACACTGAACTTTATAAATGATTAAATTTTGATTCTTATTGTAAAGCTATTTTAACTCGATTATATAAGTGCAAAATATAACACAGAGATAACCCTAAAATATGTCCATAAATTGAATAGTTTCCCAGTGAATTTCACAAATATCTCATAGATGTTTTGAACCTGCAGTCTTGTCCATGTTCTTTCCCCTGCTTGCTGAGCACTACCTGTTCTGTATTCTTTGGTGAACATTAAATGGAGCGTATACTTCACTGAGGGCATAATACTTTATCATATTTCCTAGGAAGATTTTTTTTTCTGCAGTTCTAATAAATTCATTATATGAGCAATGAAATTAGGAAAAGACCTGAATGGTCTCTGAGTGTTCACATTTCCTTGGAAAACATGAAAACCAAGTGAGTTTTGTTCACCTCCTTACCTGATAGCACAACTGTTACTCCAAAACCTAAATACAAATAGTGCTCATTTTTACAACTCTTCTAGACATTTTAAAAACCCATTTACTCACATGAGCACTCTGAGTGTGCTATGCTATTCACCCTGAGCTATTCTTCAACTCATCTTTTTCCTCAAGGCCATATCTAAAAATTAAAGCATTTCTGAGAAAATATGCATTAAGTCCATGAAAGACATTAATAATGATTCCTCTTGGAAAGAAGCAATTTCTCTTCATATCTACATTATGTTCTTATTCTCCTTTTATAGTAGCCCTTCTTTTATTTATCTAAATCCTCTTATACCTTAAGCATTGACTTTAGTCTTGTTCCCTTAAAAGCTCACTCCAGGACAGCACATCTCAATTAATCTATGAATTCAAATTGAGCATTAGGATCACATGTTGCTGTTCTTCCATGCCTGTATCTCTCAAAGCAGTCATCTGATCAATAAGTATTTATTGCCAATTCATTTTTATGTCAATCTGGTTACCTTATTTTAAACTAATTTTATCTATTGGAAATTGTGATACATGTTACTGTGTAATAGACTACTGCCAGAGAGATGATGATTTATACTTAAAACATTGAAATTTACATAGAGTATACACATGAATTCAGATTTTCTAAATGCTGACATTCATTGCAGGATACAATCTGGGTAGACCAGTATTAGCACTCTCAAGGAGCTACAAAGCAGCAATGTGACCACTTTTCCTTTGTTAAGCAATGAAAATAAACTAGAATAATCCAAAAATAAACTAAACTTATACCAAGTCTTAAAAATCTTTGACATATCCATCCGCCTCTTATAGATTTTTCTAACTTCCAAAGTAAGAGGGAGGATCAGTCCAGGACAGGGTAGGTGACATGCTGAGTGGGGGATGAGACACAGGCAGTCAGACTGAGAACCTAAAGAGAATGTTTTATTCTAGTATGTACCACTGAAAGTACAAATCTCAGGAGTACCTATTAGCAGATCCTATCTTCATCTATGAGGCAGGACAGCTCACCAACTGGAGAGGATAAGGATGAAGAAAGAAGCTTTAAATATTTTAAACATCTTAACAAAATAATGGAAGCATCACTTTTATAATTAAATAACAAAGGAAAATAATAGTGTAGTATAAAATGAAAAGTACATTTTAATCTCTTTTCACCCATGTTAGCCTGAGTTTTGATATTGGTCCATGGGCAAATATCCTTTCATTCAGCAGTTCTGTGTTGAATGCTGGCTTTTAAATTAATTTGTTAAACTGCATATTTCCTTGTTGAAAGATTCAAGCAAAGGTTCAAGTGTAAGTGACCATTGTGTTCACTATAGATAATTGAACAGAAACAAAAGTGTTTGGTTCTTTGGTACTGTAGAAGTGGGCAGGTAAAGACTCCCAGGAAAGAGCTATTTGAACTAAATTGGAATAGATCAAGGAAGCAAAAAGTCAGGCAGAGTTTAAAGTGAGAGGCAAAAACTTATTTACTTCTTAAACTCATAATTCATTTTGTAATTTCATCTGTTTAGAAGATAATTTCCTAAAACCTGAAAAGTATTACACCCTTGCCAAGATTTTTTTTTTTTTTTTTTTTTTTATGTAAAAGCCACTGGGAAAGTAGTGTGGGAGTACATTAGGGGTGAAACAGATTTTTAAAGTGCAAAGTCCCACTTATGTTTATTAAGACAAATCATCATTTTTTGAAATCAGCACTATTTCTTATCTTTCCTCAACAGCATCCAATATTACTAGACATCAGTATGAATGTGAGCATTTGGAAGAAATATTTGGCAGCCTTCCCTTGTCCGCCATCTTCTTGCACATAAGAGAATTTGCATTTCCATTGCTGCAGAACTGGGACTTTCCAGGTCACTGAAAAACACTGATGATTTCATGGCCTTGCTCTCTGATTGCCTGAGTACAGGCACTGCCTTCCGACATAAGTGAAACAAGAAATGGTTATTCCCATTCAGGCTTTTAAAATCAGGTCTAGAAATAGGGATTGGGATAATTAAGGTGTAATGTTCACAGTAGACAAGTATATGAGGCAATAAATAGTGGTTGAGGTTGGTTAGACGCCAAACTGAAGCGGTGATGTTTGATAACCGCTAAAGCTATTTATGGTAAATATACTGCTAAACCATGAACATTAGTCCCATTAGATGACAGCATTTAAAAAGCAATAAGAAACTGTAAAAAGTAAAACACTCAATTTTCTTTCTTTGTGAGGGATATGAAAGTGCTGAGTTGTCTGTTTTTCTGAGAAAGCATTTAGCACATAATTTAGTTGAAAAGGTAACCGGATAAACAAAAATAATCAATGTAATAAAAGGATATTAAATATAGAATATGTCATTTCAGTTAAAATTATTATAGTTGGGGAAGTGGGGTTGGTTAGAAGGAAGGAAATATGCAAAAGAGAGATCTAAGTTCATTTCATATTAATTTTTAGATAACTAAACAACACCTGATTATGATAATCTCATATACTTTCCTTTGAGTCCATAAAGACTAGAGCAAGGGCTGGAGTTGTGGCTCAGTGGCAGAGCATTTGCCTTGCACATGTGAGGCACTGGGTTCAATCCTCAGCACCACATAAAAATAAATAAAATAAAGATATTGCATCCATCTATAACTAAAAAATATTAAAAAAAAAGACTAGAGCAAGAAAGGAAGGACAGGAATACAAGGAAGGTAGGACAGGAATACAGATGACAGTAATATAGAAATTTATTTCATCAATGTTTTCTGATATATATGAATAAGATTTTTAGGCAGCAATTTTGTGTCCCCATTTCTGTTGTTTGTTTACTTTTGTGCTATTTCTCTATGCAGAATAGAAAATAAATGCCTTTATATTACATTCAGCCATTGCCACAGGCTGACCCACCATTTCCTAATAGACATATATTCCTTCACAATCTTTCTTCCATGCTCTTTCCAAGTTTTATTGATAAAGGCCTTCCAGATTAGTATGATGGGTTATGTGACTCATTATGTAATTATAACAGTTTTCCTTTTAAGTATCTTTAGAAATTTTAGTTTGCCTTTTAAAACACTTGCACCCTATATCCTTTCTTTCACTTGTGATGAATATGACTTAAGAGAGTTGGTTTCTATATTTGTAGTAGCAAGTCCAAATGATGTTTTCTTATTGGAGATAAAACTACCCAGATCTATTTTCCTGAACTTCAGATACTTACAAAATAGAGGTAAATGTTTTCCCATGTGTTACTTATACAAAAACATTTGGTAGTCTTTCAGTATGAGGAGCCATCATTTTCAGCAAACCAAGGGTGTGTATTAAAAGGTGATGTGAGTAGGTTAAATTATCTTAAGGACGTTTTGGGTGATGATGTGAGTCAAGTGTCACTATGGTCATCAGTTAGTGATGATGTGAGTCAAGTGTCACTACGGTCATCAGTTAGAAATGCTAAAATTAATGTTTGATTACAATGCAATGGTGCAAACATGGGAGCTTCTTGAAATTCCCTAACATATGAAGCAATTTCATATAATAATGTGAAGGAGTTAGAAGTAGCATGCGTTCAGCTAGTTTATAGAAGGCTCAATGTGTCTATGTATAAATTAAGCAGTCATACTTCAAATTGTAACTATAAGGAGCTCTGGCACATACTGTTAATTCTTTATTTGCTCCCATTACATTTTTCTTTTTCCCTAATCTTTACCTCTTCTCCACATATAGTTTCCTGAAGTCAAAAACAATATGATGAACTCAATATACCATTATGTTATCCTGCTATCCTCAATTACAACACTTTTCACGTCTCCAATTTAATTTTCCCATTACAAGTGGTGTTTCCTAGCATTCTACCTCAAGATCCCCCGCCTGTCATTCTCTATATCAACACCTCATTTGTTTCTCTCATATTACTTACAACACTTTGCAAATGTGTCCTTTTATTTGTCCTTCCCTATTTTCCTCCATATTTCATAATGAGAGGAAACTATTCTGTCTTGTTCACTTTTCTATCCATAACTCTTAGGATAGTTATCGATGCACACAAGAGAGAATGCATATTTGTTGAGGGCAAGAGTGAATGACTGATGTTTTATCCCACACAATGAGCTTTCTCTGTGGCTCACTAATTCTAAATATAAGATCTGAGTTGCTTATAAAATTCGCTGATTTGAAGCAAAGTATTTCTTAAATAAGATTATGTAAAATATTCCAAATTTTAAGGAGACCTGAGCCTAAAATCTTGTCCTGTGACTTTTTTCTGAAGCCATTTCAGAGAGAAAAACTGTACACAGATATCTCAACTTTGTCATAGATCGAGAGGCATTTTGACAAACTGCCTGCCAATTAAGGTTGATTCAATTTAATGCATTTTGATCCCAAATACTAAATAAAATATAGCTTGCAATGATAGAAGAATAAAGATGACCAAGTTCTCTAATTAAAGGAACTTCAAGTCTTGTAGAAGAATCTGACAATTACATACCTAAAACAATACAATGCAAGCCCAAAGTTGACTATGTGTCATCATAGAGTATGTATAAAGAACTATACTTAACTGCTTGGAGGTATGAGGAAAAGTCACCAGGGAGATGGGCCTTGTGGTGTTGAAGGCCACTGGCTAAGAGAAGAACATTGCATAGACAAGGAAAGAAAAGTCAGAGGTATTCAGAGGATTGAATGTGGAAGAGTTTGCCTGGAATTTATCAGGGAACTACTGAAAAAATGGAAACTAGGAGTGGGGATTAGATACGTTGGAGGTAAATCTCAATACTTTGCGATTCCTCTGCAGATTTAAATCTCATACTCTATACTCTGTATAAGAGCCATTATTGTATATATTATTCTGTTTTCTTTTACTTGAAATGGAAACACAAATTGACTTAAAATATGGGTGTTTAAATGGATATTAATTTGACATCTGCAAACATGTCATTTCCTTGTGAATATCATTTCTTGAGTAATAACTTGAATTTTAATGTTTTCTCCTATGTTAGAAGACATCTTTGTTTTTATAGGAAAAAATACTTCTATGGGATAGACTATAGAGTGTTTGATCCTAACCATTAACCTAAACCAAGATCCAATGTTTCTCCTCTGAACTCTTGGCTATCCTTTGAATTTTATTAGCCTCAAGTTATTTCCTAGGTTACCATTTGCTGGTACACTTCCCAACAAAGCTTCCTATTATGTATACTCTTATTTTTTTGTGCTTTAGGATACTTTGTGAGAGTAGTGGTAATGGAGGTTTAACGGAGGAATGCTCAAACACTGAGGTCTTCCTCCAGCTCTTTTTTTATTTTTATTTTGAGACAGGGTCTTACTAAGTTGCTCATGCTGACCTTGAAGTTGTGATACTGCTGCCTTAACCTCCTGAATCATGGTGGCATACATGTCCCAACATGCTTGGCTTACCATTCTTTGCATCATCTGTAATTGCACTTACAAATTCTGACTTTTCCACTAGACAATGAATATATTTAGAGTGGGCCTTACTGGCCAATGCAGTATATCCAGCAACTAAAATGGAATGATTTACCAGAAACAAGTCTTTAGTTACTTGTGGGGTTAATTAATGACTAACAGTCTTTTTGTAACAATTTTAGAGATATTACTTATCAAATTATGAATATTTTGTGTATGAATCCAGGTATATTTTCATTATTCAAAGATCTTAGTATGCATGTCTACAATCTTTACATCGGGTGCTTCAAATTGAATAGTTGAAATATTATGCCTACAAATATTTGGTTTTGTGTTATATATATGTATAAATTATATAGAGTATGATATATAATCTGTACATATATATTATATATGAACATATATACACATATACATAGACATATATATGTATAAACTATTCATGGAAATAAAAATAATAGAAAGGATATGGTTTTTAATATTGGAGTCTAGGAATGATATTTTAGTGATGATCTGAATTAATCTATGTTATGCTCTTTTATTTTTAATGATTATGTGCAGCACATAGTTTTGTGTGCTACTGGCATGCTGAACCAAACAAATGAATTTTAAAGGAAAATTACTAATTGTCACAATAATATTAAATTTAACTATTTTCTATGCATTGCAGTCTGTTTGTCTAAGTAAATATCAGAGGCATATCTGGAAATAATACTACTGCCATATACTAGTTTCTTATGTCTGTGCTTTCAGACATTGCAACAAAAATAACATTATTTTCATTGATTCTCACTGAAAGAAACACAGAATCCTATTTATTTTTTGTTAGTCTTTATCTTGCAGACTTGAACACTTTTCCTATTATGATATGACAGATCTAAGCGACTGTCTAGGCAGTTGAATTTAAGATTTCAGTAAACTCTAAATTTGATTCCTTTTGTGTATTCATTAACTTCATGCAGACAAAGCAGATGGTCACTTGTATAATTGCTTATGTGTTTATAAAGAAAATCAGTTAGCTCATCCCCTGTGGAGTTCTTATCTTTTTCCTTCTTAAATTTTCATCAACAAATGTATTGATTGATTCTGCTTTTGGCACTTGGAAATTCCCATACTTGTGTGTCCTAAGCTGAGGAATTATCACATGTTAAGGAAGTTTGAAAATGATCAAGAAAAGCACAAAATAGATGTTAGAGAGAAAGAGAGAAAATAAGGGAAGAGAGTAGTGGAGAAACACAGTAAGGGGTCAGAACAGACCCTGTGGATGCACTTGGATATCTGCCATGACCTGTGGGACAGTTTTTTCAGCAGTACCTCAGAAAGCTTAAGAAAGTGATTATTGGTTGGGCTGTATCGAAAGTGTTAAATAAAATCAGGAAGTAATATACAGAATATATTGAAACTCTTTGAGGATGATCTCTGAGTTGCATGGAAGGTGGCACTCATCAGTTTTGTTGCAGTCAAGGATAATGTGAGCAAGTGTGAAGCACATTTCCTTTATAGCTTTTCATTTACAGTTCCTCCTTGATGCAAGTAGCTGCCAACAAACTGTGGGTAAAGAGCCCACCAGGATATCTCAAATAGGTCCTGTTTTTGAGCAGCAGACTAAAAATTGGGTTTTTAAACTCATTTATCATTTTATTTTGACTTAAAATCAGGGGCACTTTTGCGAGTTTCTTTATTCTTAAGATTTTCAGAAAACTAATTCCTCGAGACATTTGGAATATATTTAGTTGAATTTTAAAATTCTTCAAATATTTTTAAATGAACACAAAGAGTTCTCATATCAAATGTAATTCCTGATCATTCTTACAGTTCCAATATTTAAGTACCCTAAGGGCAGAAACAAGAAGTTTGTCACAATGGGTGGTTCTCTCCACTGGAAGGTCATGGAGAACTCAGATATGGACTCTCCTCTCAGTGTCATCATTATTGAACTATTTTTCACTGTGTTAATGTTATACTCATGTTTTCAACAAGCATTTTCTCCTGTGAGTTTAAGGTCCTATGACCAAAAATAACATTACTCTGAGCATGAAACTTATTGAATCTTGTACTTTTAAAACATTTTCTGGATTTTTAAAATAAGTGACATTAGGCTGAGTTGTATACTTGCTCTTCTCAATTCCTTAAATAGACATTGGTTAAACCTCCAAATTTTTTATTTTACCTTATTGTTGTCTTAACATCAGTTGTTTTATTTTCCTAGTGTTATTGTTTTTATACTCAGCATTAATTTTGTTATTAGAAAGTACCTCCAACAAAATAGTCATTAGTAAACAATATTAATCATGTATAATGCCTTTTGCTTTCTTTATGTAGATATTAACAGACTTAAATGTTTGAACATATTTTGGATATTCTACATATGTTATTCTGAAATTGAATTTTTTTCAAGGCTATACTTGAATATGTCCCTAAATTCCGAAATCTATCATGCATTTTGGAGATCTAGGCAGTATTCTAAAGTCTGAAGACTCCGTTAGTTATTCTATTAATTAAATTTTTATTCATTAGTCCAATATTAAGCAAGTTTTTAGTACAAAGAGATATATATCTTTTTATTAATTGTATAATTTTGTACTCAAGATTCTTGAACATAAAACTCCTGGGTTACAGAGATTCCATATTCAGAGGTCTGGTTAAATGTATCAAGTTGTCCTTCAAAGATATTTGATCCAGCCGGGCGCGGTGGCGCAAGCCTGTAATCCCAGCACTTAGGGAGGCTGAGACAGGAGAATCGCGAGTTCAAAGCCAGCCTCAGCAATGGCGAGGCGCTAAGCAACTCAGTGAGACCCTGTCTACATAAAACACAAAATAGGGCTGGGAATGTGGCTCAGTGGTCAATTGCCCCTGAGTTCAATCTCCAGTACCAAAAAAAAAAAAAAGAATTTGATCCAAGTGTAGCCCCACCAATATCTCATATGAATTTCCTTTCCCCACTCCCTCATCAGCAATGTGAATGGTATAAAGTGGTCTTTATTTGTGAGTCACCGGGACATGGCTACTTCTCTCTCCTATGCTACTACCTGCTGTGTCTTCAGATGTTCATAACCTCTTTCATGGTCTTAGTTGGAAGCTAATCTTAATTTCTCCCATCGCACAGTTTATGCCTCCTACCTACACCAACTATGTATTTGCTGACACTTTCCTCACTTTACATTTCTCATGGCTCTAACTAATATAAGTACTGCTTTTCTTCCTGGGTACCTTGACTTGAGAATTAACTCATTGATTTTCTTGCCATATTATTATTTGGTAGTCTTGTAAATGATATTAAAATATTTAATATGAATGAAGTGCAGTATGGGGAAGAGGCCTCATGATAGAAATTCATGTGGGGAGAGAATGATGAGAGGATGGCTACCTCAAACAAGATGAGGTAGTCTCTACAATGATGTCTTCAGTATATTATATATGAACATTTAAGGGAGTAGACTAAAAGACAGTGAACTAGTTTGTAGAAAATACTAAATTTATTTTCATATGATATTTTATGTAATGCGTAAACTTTTCTGCTAGCCCATACATATTGTAAAAAATAAAAGCTCAATATTTTTCACGATATGTTCTTTCTCTTTCTTATGTTAATGTAAGGTATAGTTTATATCCACCCCTCCTACCATAGCCTTGTTTCAGCTTTTATAAAGGTATTAAGAAACCACTTCAGGACAGGATTAAGTCAAGACAAAAGATGACAGCAATAAGAGTATCAATACAATGTTCAGGATTTGCTATCACAATACATCAGCGTGAAATATCTGTCAATATCAGTTCTCCTTGAGGTATTCTACTACATAAGGACTAATGTTCAATAGTTCCTTGGCCAGTTGTTAAAAATTTAAATCCCATAATTAAGCTAATTGAGTCATGTTGAATATTCTCTTTAAGAGTAAGTTTCTAAGAGAAATAAAATAGCCAATAATTTTATCTTGACAGGTTTTTTTTAAACAAAAGTTGAATAGTAGGAGATTTGATGTCTTCATACTTCCCACTCATCACTTATTCAGATTGGCAATTGTTATCTTCAGTACAAAAATAGAAGGACATTTATTGTATAATGGCAGCTGTCAAAACAATGTTTTCTTATTGTTTTCAGTAACTTTTATGACCTATATGCATGCTGGAAGGTAAGATTGTATAACTAGATTGGAATGATTAATATTTCTAATGATAATATACTTGTTACAGTGTTAGGATTTATTTCTGTTACTTGAAACTGGTGAGAAATGCTACATTTATTACAATTTTATTGGTAATTTCCATATAAAATATAACATTTTATATGTACATGAATATAGGAGATCTCTATTTGTGTATGTGATATCATAAGTACACACATAAACATACACGTGCATTTAGAAAAACATTTTATGTAGGTCAATAGGAAAGAATTTTCAGGATTTTTTCTATAAGCATGTCTTTTTTATTTGTTCTAATTACTTATATATGACAGAATGCATTTTGACATATGTAAATGAAGTATAACTTCTCATTCTTCTAATTACACATGATATAAAATTACACCAATCATATCATCACATATGCATATAGGGTAAAAATGTCCAATTCATTCTAGTATTCTTCCTACACTCATCTCCCCTCCTTATATTCACTCCCCTTTGTTTAATCCAGAGTACCTCTATTCGTCCCTAGCACCACCTCCCCACAATTGTGAATTAGCATCCACATATCAGGGAAAACATTCAGCTTTGGGTTCTTTGGGATTGACTTATTTTGCTTGGCATGATATTCTCCAGCTCCATTCATTTAATTTCAAATATCATAATTTTATTTTTTAATGCTGAGGAATATTCCATTGTGTATATATATACCACATTTTCTTTATTCATTCATCTGCTGAGTGGCACCTAGGTTGATTACATAGTTTAGCTATTGTGAATTAAGCTGCTATAAACATTGATGTGGCTGCATTACTATAGTATGTTGATTTTAAGTCCTTTGGGTATAAACCAAGGAGTGGGATAACTGGATCAAATGGTGTTTCCATTCTAAGTTTCCTGAGGACTCTTCATACTGCCTTCCATAGTGGGGACACCAGTTTGCAATCCCATCAGTAACTTATGAGTATGCCTTTTCTCCCACATCCCTACGATTTTCTGTTGTTCATATTCTTGATAATTGCCATTCTGACAGGAGTGAGATGAAATCTCAGTGTAGCTTTAATCTGCAATTCTCCAATTGCTAGAGATATTGAACATTTTTTCATATATTTGTTGATCAATTGTGTTTCTTCTTCTGTGAGGTATCTTTCAGTTCCTTAGTCCATTTATTGATTGGTTTAATTAGTTTTTTGGTGTTAAGTTTTTTGAGTTCTTTGTATGTCCTGGAGATGAATGCTCTCTGAGGTGTAGGTGGTAAAGATTTTCTCCCATTCTATATGCTCTCTTTTCATGTTCTTGATTGTTTCCTTTGCTGTAAAGAAGCTTTTTAGTTCGATTCTATCCCATTTATTAATTCTTGATTTTACTTCTTGTGCTTTAGGAGTCTTGTTAAGGAAGTTAATTCCTAAACCAACATGATAGAGATTTGGGCCTACTTTTTCTTCTATTAGGTGCAGGGTCACTGCTCTAATGCCTAAGTCCTTGATTCACTTTGAGTTGAGTTTTGTGCAGGATGAGAAATAGAGACTTAACTTCACTTTGCTACATATAGATTTCCAGTTTTCTAAGCACCATTTGTTGAAGAGGCTATCTTTTCTCCAATGTATGTTTTTGGCACCTTTGTGTAGATGAGATAACTGCATTTACGTGGATTTGTCTTTTTGTCTTCTATTCTCTACCATTGGTCTACGTGTCAATTTTAAGGATATTGTAAGCATGAAAAGTCTTATCAAACAAGTATTTTAAAAGCTTTAGTGTACAAACTGAAGAGTAAATACTCTTCAAAGATTATATAAGATTATTAAGGAGTCTAGTGTCCTCAGTTATAAAGCTTAATGACAGAACTAGCATTTGTGGCCTTATGTTAGGTGAGCTCATTGACTTTTACAATGTATTTTATCTATAATTACAAGATTAATACACTATAGCAATCCTCTATCTATTTTCATCTTTGTAAAAATAAAGAAAAATAAAGAAAAGTTGCCATGAATATTTCTTATTTATAATGCATGAACATGTCCTATAATGAATATATAATAAGATGTATGCAAATACATCATTGGTATTTGAAAATGAATCAAAATACATATCACATCTCATATTAATGTATGTGTATTTATGATATATCAGGTATAATTAGTCATAATATTAGTAATATTACTATCTACTGACTAAAGATAAAATGTGTTTTAGACCATCTTAATTAGAGTCAATATTTCCCTAAGAAACTGTTCCTTGTCTATGATTCTTTTTCCTAAATATTTGACATAAATTTAGAGAATAGGGCAAGAGGCCTCCTCAGAGTAGTAGATGAAGTCTTTAAAAGTTACTTAGCAATCATGAGAATTTGGATGTGCATGATTGAAGGAAAGAAAGAGAATATTTCTACTGACAACCAACACAGGCTACCTCAAGGAAAGCCCAGTATTGATAAATACTTTCATGGTAAAGTACTCTGATAGCTACTCCTCTACACAGGATTGGCTACTCTTATTGCTGTCATCTCTTGTACTGACTAAATACCGTGCTGAGGTGATCTGTATCAAGATTCCTTAATAACTATACAAAAGTTGGAACCAGGCTATGTATGGTAGGAGGGCTGGATGCAAGCCACATCCTAAGAAAGAGAAAAATCATCCAGAGGGAAGTACTGTGTGTTTTTATTTTGTAAAATATGTCTGTGCTAGCAGAGAAATTTATGCCTTTTCCATATAATTATACATGGAAAAGTTTAAAATTTCTGCTTTCTGCCTTGTCCTTCAGTCTTTTCTGGATTGATTGTTCCTACACTTAGTACCAAGATCTTTCATCAGGCAAAAAGTGATCATTTTTTAAATAAGTAACACTCTTTGTGGAGTTTCTAAATATAGTAGCTGTATCAGTTTAATAAAGATTATCTTTTGTCGAGTACATGCAGTTAGAATTGAACCAGTGCTTTGAGCCACTAAGTAGCTATTGATTTAAACAAATTATTTCTACCTTAAACATTTCCGCATTTTGATAGAAGGGAGAATTCAGTGAATTAAGCATTTTATCTTTTAAAAGGCACTTTTTAGACTTCATAATTTATAGTTTTAGGTTTAAAATAAAGTCAATCTTCTTTTTATTAGTCCATTGTGCACTAACTGGTATTTTGAGCATTCAGTTTTTCATTTTTCAACAGTGATGCAACCAAAACCATAAGATCCTCCTTCATTGAGTTCATTGTCAGATCATTTGCCTTGAAAATAAAGAATGTTTTAAGGAACTTGCCATAATAGCAATCTCTGAGATGAAATGCAAAATAAACGCATTAAAAATAGAAACAACACAGCTTTGGACTAGCATCAGGTTTAAGAAAACAATTCAAATTTCTACCAGTATTTTTTGGACAAAATATTGTTCAAATGGTCAAAAATTGTTGGCTCTATTCACTAATATTTAAGATGTTTAAAATTCATATACACAGTAGAGTTTCCCTCTTCCTTTAAGAAGAATGCTCAGAAAAGAACCCTCATTTTGGCAGTTGCTGAACCTGCAGAAGTAGGCTAAGTAAAGATTAGTTAGTTATTTGCAAGTCAATCCTTGTAAGTGGAATTGAGGTGCTTCAACAGAACTGGGAAACCTGAGAAAATGTAAGCAACAACAAAAAGAAAAGGGGTATTTATAATAGTAGTGGAAGACCTGGATTTTGGACACTATGTTAATAAGAATAGATGGTAATAGACCCCTTACGTTTGCATAAACCTTACATTATTTAGAGGAGGACAACTGCTGTAACAAAAAATCCCTGAGTTTCAGTAGGTTTTATTGTGCAAACATGGTTCTTTGTAGACCCTGGAGTCTCAGAGTGTCAGATGCTCATGTTGGTTATACTTTCCTCAGAATCTTGGCCTGACCCTGGATCACTGCAGCACACCAAGGAAGAAGCAGAACAAAGTATTGCACAGGATGTTTCTATGGGACAGTTTTAAAAGTGTCATATATCACTTCCACCCACAATCCATAGGCCAGAACTCATTCAGATGGTCACATCTAAATATAAGATAGTCTGGGAGATGTAGGATAGGTTTATGCTCGGGAAGAGATGAAACGTAATTTGTGCTAACAAGTTTCTTTCATAGCCCTTTGTGTTTCATAGATTCAATTCTATGTCACTGGATCCTGCAAACACCATATATTATCCCTAATTTGTAAATGTCCCTTAACACCAGTGACCTCCAAAAAATGCACCATTAGGTAATTTCATTGTTTTGTGATCATCATGTAGTATACTTACTACACAGACCTAGATGTATAGGTCAATCACCTGATATGGCCTTTTGATGTAGCCAGAAGACATGGTGAACATCAGATATATGAAAATGCTACTGAGAACATGGCATACTGTCATGTGGTCCACAGTAAGCATTTCCTTTTAAATGGTGGAGGTGTACACTCTAAAATAATGATGAAAAGTATAGTATAATGAATGAACCAAGAACATAGTCATTATCAAATATCATGTACTATATATTACATATGTGCTATACTTTTATATAAACCTGTTTAGCAGATTTGTTTACACCAGTACTACCATAAGCACTTGAGTACTTAGTTGCTCTATGCATGGCCTTACAAAAAGTATGATGTCATTAGGCAATAAAAATTTTGCATCCCCATCATAATCTTATGGCACCAATGTTGTATGTGTGGTCTGTCATTGACTAAAACACTGTACAGGCCTGTGTGTACTTTATTCCAAGGAGTTCATGAAAGTTAAATGCACTAACAGAATTACCAATATACAAACATAGAAAGTACCTTGGATCATCTGAACCCAGCTTTTTCCCATTGAAGTATGTGCACTGTTACCTTCCATAGTCTGATTTTATATGACATGAGAACATGTGAATTGAAACAGTGGCAGTCCAGAGATCCAAGCAAACACGTACACAGAGGTTTGTTGGGCCCTACACAGGTCTAAGGAACCCATTTCTATAGATTATAGTATAGTGTCCCCAAGTGTTGAGCCCTGCCTGGCATTTCCAATTGTGTGAGGCAGCTCTGACCACAGTATAGAAATTTGCATGATTATGATTTAGTCTAAGATCTACTCCATACCAAGCTTTATGCTTGAGTTACTACAGAGTGAGAAGAATGTTTGCCACAGTGTAAAATACTCGAGTGAATCCTTACTTGGTAATTACGAACTTTGACATTCGGCATGCTAGTTGTTAGTTAAGTCACAAGATATATACTTTTTCTATTTAAAATGAGGTTGTATATGAGGTGGCACCAATGCTTGGACCTGAATAGACATCTAACATTTCCAAGATCTTTTTACCCAACAAGGCAGAAAAACAAAAAGTAAAAACTTAACCACTTTACCCATGCTATATACTTTTGAGAGATGAATGGTGAGGGGATATTATATGAATTTTGTTAGGATAACAGGGATACATAAGGTAATGGCAACTGAAAAGAGTAGAATTTAGGCAAAATACTACATTATACTGATCAGTCTTTTTGTTCCGAGGTCAATATTAATAATGTGCCAGGGCATTTTTAGGTTACTGTTATATATAGTTTTGTTTATTCAGAAAATAATACATAAACAATAACTGTATTTTTTTCTCTCTCTCTAAAATCCAAAACAAAAACAAAATAAAAAACAATTTTCTTCACAATGGAGGGAGAGTCAATGATGATTAACAAGCTCCATCCCAAATTGTGGGCATGATGCCCCTGCAGAAAGAGCACCATGGGCTCTGTTAGTTGTTGGTTTAAACTCCATTCAGTTGTGTCATAGTCCTTGCTCTATGCTGTTTTGTTTGCAGTTGCTGAAGTCACCACAGTTATCCACAAATACTTTTGTTCTTCTCTTTGCAATGCTTCCACAAATATGGACATATACTATGTTTAATTTTTTAAAATTTTACAGAAACTGTCCTACAACCCTCAAAAGAGAAAGAAACTCAACGAGTGTTTCACACATCAAACTCTTTTTGTTAGTAGGTGAAGAAGCAGAAAAATGCAGAAGAAAGTAGGATAAAATAAAGCCCTTCAGTGCCTCCTTTTATTCCTATCAATCATGGCTCTGGTTTATAGCAAATTTGCTTAAGGAATGGCTTATGGAATTGAAGTAAATCATTGCATCACTATCCCATATAGATGTCTTCTATTTTATCCATATTTCATGTTGGACATTTTCAAAGCAGAAGACATATTCCATTAATATTCATATAATGAATGTCAACATGTGTTCCATATTTTTAATTTCCTGTCCTCAAGAGTGTGGACTTTGTTGCCAAAGAGACAGAGGCTCAAATCCCAGGCTTGACATTTACTGACAATGTGGCCTTGGGCAAAGTTACAGCACTCTTCCGAAAACCTATTAACTCTTCTGTATTATGAAAACAATTGGATTTTACTTCCATCGTTGTTTAAAATTTGGAGATAATGTATTTTAAGCAACATGTATTATGCATGATTTGTATATATATTGAATATCATGAAGTATTATTACTGTTAGAAATTGATTATCATAACAGTTGCAAAGTAAGCAATAATTAAAGGTGATCTATTCACTGATCAAAAACTTGAGCAAGCCAAATGCTGAGCTCATTTGGTCACTAATTGCATATAAGTCCTATGTAAAAATATAGAAAAAATAAAAGACAAATATTGATTATAAATGCCAGTTAATAAAAAGAATTTACAATCCAAACTGGTTTAAGACAAATATGTTGCTTTTTCAAAGCATTTGCAATTGGTATGAGAATCTTTCCTTGAAAAGCAAGCTTGATAACGATGGGGGAGGTATATTTTTTAAATGAGAAAATTGAGATTCAAATTCTTACACAATTTTATGAGATGTGATAGGAATAGAAGTGATTTAAAAGCATAAATTTAAAAGACAATCTTGAAGTGCAATGGGAACAGTACAATACTGGGACTGTTCTATTCCTGCTTACTCCTACACAGTCACTTCCTTTTTTGTTGATTTTTTTTTCTTGGGTAATATTGTAATGTAGAAAATGCATATTTGCATTTACAGAATGTCAGTTATCTTGAAAACTAAAATGCATAGCTTTATATGCATAGTTTCAAAAAGGAAATTACATTTAAAGCAAAATCATAACTTTCTCTCACTTTTTATATAAGTCAGTGCATACACTGATGAAGAAACTAAAAGGCTTCATATAGAAAATTGGACACCATCCAATTTTACTCTCTACTCTCAGGTATTTTTATATTTAGCACAGTTATGAATATTAGCATGAGTGTATATGCTTAAGAAAGAAATAAAATGGGTCAATCCTAAAAATATTTATCAACTCTAATTTTACTTACTGTTACCTATACATTTTCTTGGTAATTGTTCTGTATTAGGACGCTCCTTGAAGTCTTTCCTTGATTTAAGATACAAGAGGAAATGCTCTTGTTGAGAAAACATTATTATGGATGCATGTTCCTGGTATTTTGTGATTTGATTTATAACGTGGAAAAATATTTGTTTTATGAAAAAACACCCAGTTTAGATTTGTATTTTACACAAAAATGTTGAAATTGCCCATAGGTATGTAGTTATAGAGGACATTGGTACAGATAAGCATTTTATCACTCTCAGACCTTTTTTTCATATGCCTCCTATGTGCACATCTCTCTGTTCTCAGAAGGACTCTAGACAGATCAGATCAGCCTCTGAATGAATCATTGCAGTGAATTATGTGGGTGTATTAGCTGCCTAGAGAATCAGGTACTAGTTTATTTTAGACTCTGCTACATGGGCCAATACACATTGTGTTTTGGTATGTGAACTAATACTGTTGCCTGGTTTCCTGAACTATGATTTGGAATTAGCCATGTGGAAATTCACCTATGGATAGAAGAATCCAATTCCTTTTTTTCCTTTCATGTACCTACAAAGCAAGGGGTTATTTTGTCTTGTAGTAGCAACAGAAAATGGACAATTCATTTGTTCTAGACAATGGATCCAGGTCAAAAATATGATGATAATCGTGTCTAATGTTTTTTCTCCAGTAGTTACAAAAAGCAAAATTGTGATGGAAAGACATAAAATATAATGCCATATATAATATTGAAGATTGAAAATATAGCTCACGTAATCACACATATAGATTATATTTTAGGGCTACTAGTTATTTGTAAATTTGCAACTTTTCCATAATTGGAGAAGTTTCAATTATTTATTTATTTAAAATATATATCTTAAGGACTTGTATTCATACCACACCCTTTAATCTAAATTATGTATATATTTTTCCACTTAACTAAATAGTCAAATATGACCCTGGCAAATGATTCCTTCTCTTGACTTGAATGCCAGTGTTGTGGAGGATTGATAGAAAGAAAAGGCTAATTCTTTTAACAAAAATATCTCAGCTAGTGAACAAGTATGCATCTCTATGTAAGTTTTTACCTTTGAGAGAGAAGATTAAGAGTCACTGAGTTGTTGAAATATAGACTGACAGATGATTTTAAGACTATAAGAAAAATAGAGTTGATCAATGAAACAGTTAATAATTTCTCGTGAATATGGTGTTAAATAAACTGGCCTTGTGTTATGTGGCCTCTCTTTCACTTCTTTGGTATCTATTACCTGTCCAGCTGACATCCAAAATATAAATTCTTCCTTTTTTCTTTTAATTTCTTTAGATCTATCCTGCAGTATCATTTGATAATTTTTTTTAAAAAAACAATCTCTTACTTTGTGTACATCACAAGTAAAAAAGTGTAGATTCTTCCATATCTGGATAATTTAGAGATGACCAATTCCAAATCATGGAGGATTTAGATAGAATTCAAGTGGTTAGAACAATACCTCCCAACACTTTCAACCAGGGAACATTTTACAATAACAAGGATTGAGAAAGACTGCTCTGAACCTAGTGTATATATGTAAGGTAAGTCTGCCAAGATTGTTGAAGAAACATTGCCTAATTTTTACTGTGGCTAGTAACAAATATTTAAATCAAAAAAGGGGCATAACTCAGAAGCATGCAGGAGAATAGAGGTCAAATTGTATACAGATATAAATATAGAATTATTGAATGTGTTGTTGCTTTAAGAGGATTTAACTGCTGAATGTGCTTATGTTTATCCAGGACATTCTACTGGGGAACATTAAGAAAAGAAATTGTTTTCAACTTTCATTTCTAATTAGCTCAGCCTTCACCAATGAACACAAACATTTTAGAGGTCATTATTATTCTTACCTACATTTTTATAGCACACTGACCTATGTGCTATTTAAATTCTAGGGTTTTAATTTCATCATCATTATTGCAGCTTTCCAAATGCCACTGGATGTAGATTACCGCCAAGTAAGGCTTATTATCAGCAGGCAGGGGTTATGATGTACTGCAGACAGTAGCATTCAGTTAAGGCCAAAGTCGTTTATTTCATGTGGCTAGCATACAGCACACATTATGCAGGAGAAACATGTTAACAAAACTACAAAGGAAATGCCCAAGTTCTTTTTAGCATTTACCTTAAAGTTGCAACCCAAAATTTAACACTTCTCCATTTATTTTATCATAGAAATTATTGTTTCCCCACATGAAAACAATGTAATTTTTTAGACAGATTTTAATTTAGATTCATGATTTTCATAAGTTGACACATGTAACATGCAAGTTTTACATTTAAAAACTGCTAAGAAGTGTCAGAAAACATACAATTTAAAATCCATATGATATGTTTGCAAAAATCATCTCTTGAATAATATATTTTCTTGGTGCTCAATATCAGGTTTTGATTCTTCTACCTCCTAGTGAGCTGTTACTGAAAACTAAAATAGATTTAATACTAGTCAGCCCAACAAAAGTTCATCCTAATAATTCCTAAGGATCATTGATTCCTACAGATTTTAGCCCTTGTTAAGGGCCTAAATATTTGTTGAACATAATTTCTTTGGGATTCAAGGCTAGTAAAGTGAAAAGATAAAATATTTGGGGGGATTTGTATTTTGTATATCTGTAGAGTTTTCTTTTGTCAACTAAAGTAGTTTTTAGAAAGGGTTGCCTCAAAAAAAATTATTGCCCTTTATTCTTTACACATACAATATTCACCTCTTATTCAGTTTTACATTTCATGGTTTGTTTCACTTACCTGTGGTCAACCATGGTCCAAAAATATTAAATGGATAATTCTAAAAGTAAATAATTTGTAAGTTTTAACTATCCTTTGTTACTGTATATTATCTTAATTGTCTTATTTTATGATTAGTTATTATTTTTAACCTCTTACTGTGCCTAACTTATGAATTAAATTGTGTTATAGGTATATACATATAGAAAACACAGATTTCAGTACTGTCTGTGGCTGCAGGCATTCCCAAAGGGTCTTGGAACCTATTCTTTGTGGATAAGGGGAATTACTATAGTACGCTTTGTACATAACTGCTTTTCCTTCCATCTCTTCTGTGCATTCATTTCAATGAAAAATTTTTCTGATTACATAAATTCCATGCCAACTTCCACATAGTTAACTATTCAATTATGGCTGGGCCTAGGAATGACCAAGTATTCCCCTGAGCTTTTATGTAATGACATCCTTGTCAATGATAGGTTTCTGCAACCTAATACCAAAAGCAAGTTACAAATATGATAGTAGGTCTTATCTAAAAGCAAGAGAATTTAGCTTCAAAATAAAAAAACATCCAGGAAGAAAGTTAATGAGAAAAATAAGTTGTTATTGGTTTCATGACAGTTATTAATATATTTTACCAAGTAAAAAGGAACACCACAGTAGAAATGCTCAACTATTAGCTGAACCATTGAAGTTTGTAGATATGTCTCACTGGATTCTATATAAATGATAGTGCCAGGGAGAATAGCTAAGGATGCTTAAGGTTTGTGGCTACACAGTAAAGTCTGTGGACTCAGTATTTGTAGTTACTCAACTTAAAATTTCATCATGTCCATCATATATGCCTTGACTGTCAATCATCTGAAATACAATCAATCCATTTCAAAAATAAAAGGGAAAAAATAGGTCTAACTCATTTGACTGCCAGAATAAATAGTTCACTCTTCCATTTTTCCCTGAAAATGTGATTGGCACTTTAATAGAAAGAAATCATTCATAGACAGACTACTTAGTAAAATTTCTATTTATGGATTTTTTAACCTTATTTTGGACCTAACTCAACTAGTTATTTAAAAGAATGTTTAGTAGAGCATTTTTATATACATTTACTAGATTTGTTTTAAAACAATTTCCCTTTGATTTCATCACACAACCCCCAAATTTTGTTTGACCTATTTTGCTTTCATTTCTATCAAGAAGAGTAAGTTTCCAAATGTTAAAGGCCAAATAAACATGGTGAGGATATTAAACCTAAAAATAGATAAAGAGGTAAGAACACCAGTTCCTCTAGATGATTTCCTGCCTCCTCTTCAGGAGAAAGGTTCCTCCAGGACATGAAGATATTATGTCAGAACCCTTTTACTCTTTGAAGAATGATAGCAAAGACTGTAAAGACATAATTTTTCTGGTTTTCAAAAATGGAAAATATAAATGTAGTATTACACAAACATTTAGATTACTAAGTTGATAGCTTCAAGTGTAAAAGTCAATAACTAGGAAGCAGATTTGTGTTGACCAAATTAAACAAGAAAAATTCTAATCCAATCTCTTTTCATTTTTTATGAGTATTAGTGTACTTTGTGAGGAGAGTCAGAGTGAGGAAGACACATTATAATGATTTCATTATTTATGTATCAGCAATTAATCTAATATATCTCAATAGCCCCAAAGGAAGAACTATAGGGAAAAGTAGAATTGATTGGATTTTATGTCTGGTTGAATGTCATGTTTCTTGGAAAGTGCTGCTTAATTAATTGGTGGAATTCTACAGGATTCTCCTCATCTGTGCCCTGAAATTCTCTGATTTAGTTAAACATTTTCAAAAACTTCATCCATGACTTAAAAGGAAATATATTCCACCAGATTTCTAGATGATACAAAGCAATGAGGCATAGAGTATGATGAATGATAGAAGCAAATACAAACTTATGAAAGAGCAATTTTATATTGCTCCATCCACCTGTTCCTGACTAATTGGTCATGCCCACATCTAGTAGCCTCTGGTATATGCAATGAGATATGCCCTACCACATATCCAAAACCTCCTAATTACTGTTTCTAGAACCAATGATCTGTCACATATGCATACATGCATATATAGTAGTAATTTCTATAGATTTCTGAAAAAATGTAGGGATGACCAAAAATGTGGCTCATAGGTTCACAGAATTTGAACAGTTATTTACTGACATTATCAGGCTAATATGCAATGTGGAAGAGCTATTTATGGCCTTTCCAATTGGCTCACTGAGGCACATCGTAATAAAGCGTCTATAACACAGAAAAAGGTTATTTGTATTGCACATTTTATAATTATTTCCAATTCTAGGGAGAGGAAAAATTTGGAACCTGATAAAGTCTCATTTTTGTGATAAGCTATTGTGATAATACCAAGAGAAGGAAGAAAGTAGCTGTATCATAAATATTGGTGCATGGAAGTCTTCTGATATGAATTATTTCTTATTGTGGACTCTTGGTATATTGTGACTTAAATCTTCTAAACATTATCAAGGAAAAGAGAGTGGCTGATCTAGACTTTACTTAACATTTTAGCACCAAGTCTATACTTGGTCTTTTCTACTGTCCAGGATGTATGGATCTATCTGATAAATACCAAATTTGACAAAAACCACTTTATCACACTTAGGTGAAAGATGGGAAGAAATTATATAAAGATAGGAAGAAATAGGATATTACTGGGTGGTGTTGCCTAATTGAAAGTTTAGAAAGGGTGATAGATTGTGAAATGTCCAACCTCATACATCGTAGAGAAAGAAATGCTGTCCAAAGTCAATTTAACTCTGGACCTGCCTTCATGCAGCAAAAAGGGCTTCCCTAAGAACTAACCCCTCCATAGTGAGAATTACTTGTTTTATTAAACTATTTTCATTAATTGGTGTAAATAATAAAATGCTCTTAGAATAATGCCTGACCCTACCATTTTAACTATTTCTATTTTTTTTTAAATCACCATATGTTCTTGAGATCTACATGTACTGAATATGAGCAATTTTATGTGGTTCAACCACACGTAAATTTTCTCTAAGTTTGTCAGCAGATGTGTTTAGAAGCTACAATTTCTTTTTCTATCCTTAAGTCTAATTCATAGAGAAATATTTAAAATTTAGACCCCTAGTTACACTGGGGACCAAAGAGTCTACATCACTGCAGTCAAAGTATCACCATTTAAAACGTGTCAATAAGCTTTAATTTGAGACAACATGAAAGAAACAAGGATATTTCCTAATAAGATTAAGCTCGAGTAGATGTTTTAAAATTCTGAGTTAAATCATTAAACAGGAAAATTATTTCATTCATATTATTTTAGGGATAGAAGCCTATCCAAAGGTAGAAACTATTAGAGTATGAGGGTAAGTTAATTCTAAGAGCACTCCCAGTGAGGAGCAGCCACCTCATTAGGTGGCATCTCTCACTGATATAGAACAATCCAGGAACCTGAATCAACTCTGAGGCTCTACACAGGAAATCCATGCAGCCACTCTAGGTATCTGCATTGGGCTATGGCTGTTATCTGATGTCATCTTTGTATAGCTCCTAAAAATGTTTATGATTTATGAATATATATCTGTAGCAAACACATCATGGAAACTTTCTGTTCACATCTTCATTTTAAGGATGAGTCCAATAGAGGTTATACAACCTCCTATGCCACATACGTGTCAGTGAGTGGGCTGGAACTGAAGTCAAATGTCAATACTCAAGCAAGGTGCCATTTCCCTGGTATTAGATTCTTCCGTCTTTTTATTGTAACAGTTTAATGATCCTGCTTTTTCCAGATTGGGGATTTCAAAGTTGAATTTAAGTATTCTGTTCCTTTTACTCTTCCTGGCTTTGTTGTCCCTCCAGGGTTTCACCTCAGGTTCCAAACTTTTTCTCTCCCTATAAACTTATTATCCTGCTACTTTTCATTATCTCTTAAGTGATTCTCTACCTGCTGTGAGTCTGCAGCTGTGCCTCTGCCCTTATTTATTTCTAAAGCAGACTTATAAACAGCAAAATGTGCGTGGTGTTCAGTCTTTGTAACTCATTTCCCAGCATCCCCTGGAGGAAAGGACACTGGTCAAAGCCACTAAGCTGAACAAACTCACAAAACCAGGATTTCTAAAAAAGAAAGCAGTGTGGAAGTGAATCAAAATTAATTTCCATTTTTTTCTTTTCTTTTTCCCCTCAGGAATTCCAAATTCAAAATAGCCCTGTGCCTATTTATCTGTTTTGAGTATCCCACTACTTTAGGCAAGTATAAACATAAATTGAGAAAAGTGTGAAAAAAAAATCTGATGGCTATCAACAGTAATAAATACTTTTTCCCATACATGTCATAGTTAAGTGTAGTATTCTATGTGACCCATCATCAATACCAAATTTACAAACCCAAGGATCTATGGAGCTATGCAGTGCTCCTTTGTATTGCAGGGCATAAACAGAGGCCTAACAATGGCTTAGGGATCTTTATCTTTGCTCCTTATTAGGAAAATATAGCTAAATGTAATACTTAACGAATTCAACACTTTTGAATCTGAATGAATAAAGCAGATATATTAAGGGCTTCAATTCAGCACCAACATCCTTGTAAATGATATGTAACTGGGAATGATTTTATTTTGGAAAATGAGCCAAATCAAAGAAAATGAATATAAGAAAAAATATTTAGTATTGATTTACTTGCTATTTATTGGTTTATGAATGGCTTTAATTATATTGGTGAAAAGGAGTAGGAGAGCATACCTTATCCATTTTGAATGACTGGAAAATGAATGGATTGGACTGTAGGCCTTTAGTTATCCATGACAATTTATTTGCATTTGTGTATCAAATATTCTTATTAATTCTATCAAAATATTATTTTATTCATTATTTCAAAGTGATATGTTTTAAATATAAATCTAGGATGTTTATGCAATCAATTTGGGGGAACAATTATGATTGTAGTATCTAGAACGTAAAGCAAAACTAATCAATTTAGGATAATTCAAAATCCAATAAATAATCACCAAAGTAATAAAATTACAAGCGATATACAATATGTTTGTGATATGGACTAAATATTACTCATGCAAAACTGAGTATTTCTAATATGGAGTAAGTCCCAAAGTGTTATAAATGAGCTACAACTGAAAATGGATTTCACTGATTCAACAAGGAAAAGGGGATTATTAGCAGAAGGAATGAATAAAAGATATACACAATAGTCCTATCTTAGACATTTTTACTTTCCACAACTTCAGTTACCTATAGTCAACCATGATCTCAAAGTATAAAATGGAAATTCCTAGAAAAATATATTTCATAAGTCTTAAATTATATAATGGTTTGAATAGTATCATGAAATTTTGCACAGCCCCCTCTTTTTTGGCATGAATGTGAATCATCCCTTCATGAAGCCTAACATCAGTATATATGCTATCTTCCCATTAACACTTAGTAGCCACATTGGTTATTGTATTGACTACAGGAGTGTCCAGTGCTTGTGTTCAAGTAACTCATACTTTACTTAATAACAGCCCCAAAGCACATGAGTAGTGATGCTGGCAATTCAGATTTGTCTATGGGAAACTATAAGTGCTTAATAGAGTAAGAAAAAATTGTATGCTGACGTTGCTTACATCTATGTTAAGAATGCAACATCTATATGTGATATTGTGAAGAAATAAAAAGAACTTTTTGCTGGTTTTGCTTGTTACCTTGGACTGCAAAAGCTATGGGTCAGTGTGCATTAAGTGCTTAGTTAAGATAGAAAGGACTTCAAACTTGTGAGAAGACATGAACAGAAATCATGCTTATTGACAGCAACATGTTTCAAAAATCAGTGTGTCTCACTTTATCCTATCATGCAAGCATTGAATCATCTCATATTGTCACAGCAAAAACCCCAAGTATAGCACAATAAGATATAAGAGATTTTGAGGGACAGAGACCAAATTGACATACATTTTACTATAGTATAGTTATAATTGTTATATTTATTATTAGTTACTATTGATAATCGCTTATTCTACTAATATATAAGTTAAACTTTATCATAGTTATATATTTATATATATAGGAAAAGCATCATGGGTAGGGTTTGGTGCTATTTGTGCTTTTAGGCAGCCACCAGCCACCCCCTACCAATAAAAGGAGATACTGTATATTCCCACAACATATACAGGGAATGATTGGAGACAACTACAGCAAGAATACATGTGAATGTGTATGGAGAGTAAACAAAAAGGCTTACAGGAAAATAGGATATTATAGTACGAGTAGTTTATTCCAAAGGACAGAAAAAATGGCCTGATAGTATAATACTTTTACATATATTTTTAATAACTGCCAATGTTTTAGAAACATTACTGTAAAAGTAGTGAATATAACTGATTAGATAAGCAAAAATAAACTGTTAACAAAGCAAAAATATTCCAGGTCAGAAGAGTATAGAACAGACAGTTGGTTTGACATGTTTTGCATATAGACTCAGAAGAACTCAGTGGTCACCCAAGAAATGCAAAGTAGGGGAGGTGGAAACCATTTTAAGAGTCTTATCTATATTTGTATGTATTAAAAGACAATAATTTCAAAACAAACACATAAATCAAACTCTGAAGATCAAGTTGAATTTCTAGGACAAAATTAATTATTCTCAGACAATTGATATTTGAGGCACATGACATATTTAGAGCAAATTGAAAATATTTTATGAAATTTGTTTGGACAACCCAATTAATAAATGGGTAAAGGAGCTGAACAGACACTTCTCAGAATAAGATAGTCAATCAATCAACAAATATATGAAAAAATGTTCAACATCTCTAGCAATTAGAGAAATGCAAATCAAAACTACTCTAAGATTTCATCTTACTCAAGTCAGAATGACAATTATCAAGAATACAAACAATAAGAAGTGTTGGCAAGGATATGGGGGAAAAGACATACTTGTACATTGCTGCTGGGACTGCAAAGCGGTGCAACTAATCTGGAAAGCAGTATGGAGATTCCTTAGAAAACTTGAAATGGAACCACCATTTGAAGAAATGAATGAGCTGATTTTTTTGTGGCTTGCTTAGATGCTCTTAGTTTGTTAGGGATGATGTATCAATGGACTACAAACTATTGGCTTAAATAGCAGAAGCAACAGTTTAACAGTTAAGGCACAAACTAAATAGCTTGCTTAATCAACATGTGTTTATGGTCTCACAGTGCCAGAGCACAGCGTTGGCAGAGCCATGCTACCTCTGAATGTGACAAGAAGGATCCATTCCACATCTCTTCCTAGACTCTTGATCTCCTGGGTGTGTGGCAACACAATTCCAATCTTTATGGAACATTCTCTGTGCATGACTGTTTTGTAAAGAGATGTTGCATGGCATTGTTTTCACAGGTCATACTGAATTTGGGGTGCAACTTTCCCTAGTATGACTTCATATTAACTAGTTCTATTTATAGATCATAGGTCTTGGGATTAGGATTTTGTTATAGTGAATTTAGGGACACAATTGAATCTGAAATAGATTCTCAATAATGAACGTGGAAAGTTTGGAAAAGCAATTGTAGAAAATAGGAAGAGGTGTTAACAATATATAATTTTTCTTTAGAAAGTCTGTGCAATAAGTAAATCCTATCAATGAATGAGTAAAATCAGCTTTTCTCCAAATATATCTGCTTGTAGCAGATAAATTTAGCTTACCAATAACACTAGAATACAAATTATTCTGATGATTTGATGGTTGATGCCTGTCTATCATATGCACATGTGTCTCATTACATCAAAGAAAGAAAGGAATATCATTTAATGAGTAAAGTTAACACAGACACAAAAATATAGAAGACTGGTGAGTCTTCTCCTTTTATAGGAGAAAAAATGTTCAGCATCTATATAAAAGGCATTTCTATTACAAACACTTAAAATATATGATTCAGACTAAAAATATGTGATGAAATGAGAAATAACACAAAAAGTTTGAAATTATGTTGTAACCTCAAAAATTTCTCTTCCACAAGTCTGTAAGAACAAAATTACAACATCAGCTGAGATTAAAAATAGGTTTGAGAGGAATTGAGGAACATTTAGACTTCAAATATCTAATAAATAGTGGCTGGGAGAAGCTAAATACCTAAATGAGGCTACTTGGTACTAAATATTTAGAACAACCAGTCCCTGTTTCAAACATCACCAAGGGCTGCCCTTACCATCAAGACTGATTTCTTTCTAGGTCATGAGTCCCAGGCATATCATCCTTAATAAAAATCTTGCATGAACAAATTTTTTATACTTGCTTTGCACCCCATTCTATCCCCAACAGAAACCTATCATGTGCCTTTATTAGCAGGACCATGGTTTTAGTATGTGCTGTGAAGGCTGAGTTCAGCAATTCAGGTTTTAAATTGCTGGATACTGGTAAAGTTTTTGCTTTTTCGAAAATATCTCTTCATGACTTCTTAGTCTTCAACTATCAGCTCTCTCATTTTCTTAATGTCAACTTAATTGTGAAAGTATATGTGTCATTTTTCATGTAAAGCTTTATATAATGAACAAAAGATGAAAACTGTTACTAAATATATAAGCTTTTCAATAGTTCTGCCCATATACTTACTGGAATTATAACTATCAATGTGTTTAGAGGAGGTTATTCAGTTTACATTTCTTGCTTTATGAACATGAATGTATTACATGAGAACTGTGTGTTGGGGGGGAGGTATTAGGGGTGTTGTACCACTGAGCTACATCCCCAGTCTTTTTTCTAATCTTTTAATTTTGAGACAAGCTCTTGCTAAACGGCCCAAGCTGGCCTTAAACTTGTAATTCTCCTGCCTCAGCCTCCCAAATTGCAGGGATTATAAGCATGTGCTACTGTGAGTGCCCTGTTTGATTTTTAATGATTTTTCATTGCACAAAAGCCATCACCATACCTTTAAGGAAAAGCATAATGATAACTTGTCTTATGTGAGATTTCCTAGGAAACTGCATCCTGTGGATTGGTCACTACTCTCTAAGAACTTACCACTTAATAAACACAAGTAGAAATACATGTTCACTATAAAGGTAAACTGATATTCAAATATTAAACTACAGCACAAAATACAGATGCTTTTCTATAATAGACACATTATATGTATTTTTCAAAGCTAGTAAGGGATAGTGAAAAATGAATAGGAAAGAAAAACTGTTAAACAGGTTTGTGTTCAGTCAGTTTGAGTAAAGATGAGGTCTTTATTTCAAGCTCTAATGCATTATTTCCCTTTAATCTTATTGTCATGACAGAAATTGCACCAAGCAGTTTTGAGAACAGGTGAAGAGAAAAACAAAAATCAAAAGAACCATAGATAGGATGATTTCCAGAAATTAACATGAATTTAGGGTTAGAAAAGTTTGGATTTTCAAAAGGGTACTGTGAGGCTAAAAATATCAGTGAAACCTATTATGGTTGTTCTTGAAGTACAAACATGCTGGAAATGAATTAGAGATTGAGGTTTGAAAACAGGAGACATTTCCAGAATAACTTACAAATAACTATAGGCTGAGAGGCAAGGGTTCATTCTTGTTCTGCTTCTTTACTAAACGGCTTCTTGGGACTTTCTTCTCCTTCACCTCCCTGGACTCCAGTTTGTCTGGGTTTTATATACAAATAGATTGCGAGTTAATGTATGACATCTTTCCATCTCTGTCATTCCAAGACTAGGTACTTCGAGGAATGAGATAAGAGAGGTTGTTGTCAGTATATTCTGAGATACATAAAATCACAAACTATGATATATTTATTTATTCATGCCCCTCAATTTCCAGAAAATCTGCTTCATATCCTTACCAGTATTTAGTATTGCATTTTTAAGAATTATTTTAGCTATTCTAGTAGATTCTAGTGAAATCTCATTGTGGTCTTAATTGGTGTATTTCTAGCTAGAGAGATATTTTAAATTTTGGGTCTCACCCTCTTAAGATCTTTATTTAGTAACTCTTGGTAGGGCCTGGAAACAGAGCTTAACAAGGTCTCTATGTGGTTTTGGTGACTGGTCAAGTACAGGAACAAAAAGTATCATTCAAGAATTTAGGCACTAAGGAGATCAGTCAACAATAAGAAAGCAATCCAATAAAAGTGGGCAAAGGATTTGAATACTTCACCAAAGAAGATATAAGGATACAAAATAAACATATGGCGAGATGTCCAACATCACCATTCTCTGCTCAGGGAAATGCAAATTATAACCACAGTGAGATACTACTATACTCTTACCAGACTAGCTAGGGGAAAACTGTTAGTACCAAGTACTTATGAGCACATTGGAATTCTCATACATCACTGATAGGAATGCAAAATGTTAAAGCCACTTTAGAAAGGAGTTTTGCATTTCCTTATAAAGTTTAAATTACACTTTTCATTGATCCCTGAAATCTGACTTATATGTAATTACCTAAGAGAAATTAAATTTGTATCAACACAATTGCTCTCTCTGAACGTTTATAAAACTTTATTCATAATTATCAAAAGATAAAACAACCCAAATATTTCTCACCTGGAGAAAGGATAAACAAATCGGTCCAATGGAATACCCAGCAGTAGAAAGGAGTGAACTGACAGATACACACAGCAAATCATAAGTGCATTAACCTAAGTGAAAAAGTCAGAATCAGCATCCTCTGTACTCCATAGTTCCATTTATATGACATTCTGGGAAAGCAAAATTATAGGAATGGAGAACAGACCAGTGTTTGCAGAAGTTGGAGGCAGTAGAAAGGTTGATGGCAAAGGGACAGCTCAAGGGATTTATGGGAGGTAATGGAATTGTTACATATTTCGATTTCTTTGAAGGTACTCGTCAAACTCATAGCACTTTCAACCAAAAAGAATTTTATGAATGTTAATATATTTTAAGTGAACCAGACAAAATATTCCTTTTGTTTTTATTAATATGCTACAACTGACCCATAGATATAATAGGGAATTAGTAAATAATTATTTAGTGAATGAATGAGTGATTCAGTGAATTTTAAAGAGTAATATAAAATTGAAATTAGTTAAGTTCTGCAACAGGTAGCAGTATTTATATTCTAATCCAGACTTCTGAAACAGACAGCTACCCTCAGTCAATGGCAAAAGTACAGATTTTGAATGCAAGAAATGTCACCATTCTTGGTATCTACTTGACAGTTATTAGGAGAGAATTACATGGCTGTTCAAATGTAACTCTGAAGTTTCATGCTGGGTACCACCTTCAATCTATGTAGGTTGGACACATTACTTAATCTGAGTGTTTCCTCTGTTTCATATTTTCTTTTTAATGTAAGAATTGCAATAGTACTGCTTCTCTCAGTGGTTACTGTGAGGAATAAATCAATGTGAGGAAGTTATATCAGGACCTGGCACTTAATAGAACATAAATGGTCATAAATAGTATGACCATTTATGAAAATCAGCTAATGTTATTCTGCTTCACGATGTAGAAGATATATTGTTCATGTGTTTTCTCTCATTCTCTGGATAGAGAAAGGTGGAAGTATGTCCTCTCCCTCATCTTTACTATGAATTTATATATATGTGTGTGTTTGTCTCTCTATATATGTGTGTGTATATATATATAAAGTAATAAAGTATACCTATATGTATATATGTAATGTATGCATATAAATTTAATGATACATATTAATTTATATATGCTTAGTACATAACATATAAATTATATATGTTGAATAATATAGAGAGAGTTTTTAAAAAGTTAAGAAGGTTGGGTTCTCATTCAATTTTTCACTTAATTCCAATATAGTCTTTGGAAAGTGAGCAACCTCAATAAATCCAAATTTCTTCATTTTTGAAGTGAATGAATTGGCCTAGGCAGTTTGCTGGGCCTTTTTTATCTTGAGATTCTCATTTGTGCATCAGCAATGGATTAATACAGCAGTTTGAGAGCTCTATCAGAAACAGCATTCACGTGGTCAGATGTATGTTACCTATTGTGCACAGGAAGAACATGCAAATTCCCCTCATCTGTTTTATCTGAGTAAGGGTGACCTTTTTGCAATCTGGTCTGAATTATAAAATCTTTTCAAGCTGCTGCAAGTGAATAGATCATCTGCTCGTAGTACCCATAAAAGTCATACTTGCTGTCAACTTGAGAGATTTTGGCTCAATGCTCATGTTTCTCTTTCCCTGTCATAGGAGAAAGGCAATTCTTCTTATGAGGAAGACAGGATGTACCATGAGAAAATATGAAAAATAACCATTCATGGTTCCAACAGTTGCAGAAACTACATATTTGAACAAAAAGTATTCATATTTTGTTGTAATTGGTCAAACTTTATGCTTTACTCTTGCTTATAATATCATTATTTAAGATAATGTTAGGCTGTATGCTTCAGAAAAGAGCACTCTCCAATTCCTCCCAAAATATAATCTTTATTGCCTGACAGACTATTTATTTTGGTCTAACATAAATGCCAACTAACATTACTGCCTGGGAAATAGAATTTAAGTTAGCATCCAAGTAATTTTGCCTAATTGAATAGTGTATTTATTAAATTGATTCATTGGAAGTTTGTTGAAATAGAAAAAATATTGTGTGTTTATACATGGACATATAATATCAAAATAAATGGTGGTTTAGAAAATTCCCAAGATGCTATTTATCACATAAATTCATTCTATGACATGCAGGCCAGGTCTCAGGAACTATCCTTCAAAACAATGAAGGTGTTATCTGGCTTTCCTTTTGACTCTTTCAATATGGTTATGTATATTAACTGAGAGAGAGAAAAAACACAACTTGATTGAAGCACAGACATAAAACTCATATCTTTACAGATGTGTTCTTTAAGATTAAAATGGGAGTAAAAATGTGAAGCAAATTCTATCAAAGTTTGTGCAGCTGTCGCCATGCTTTAAAGGTGGCAGAGTTTGACAATTTCCCCAAAACAGGCAAAAATAAAGTGTAAGAACTTTTAGAGATAGGGTTTTGAAATGCTGATCTTTATTCTTTAATGTATTTCATAGGCAAAAAAAAAAAAAATCAGATCTAGTCTGTATCTCCTTTGTCTCTCTGTTTCTTCCTATACTTTAAGACCTGGGCTTAACTTGCTCACTGTCTGTGGATATGTGGGCAGTGGAGCAGAAATTTACGGAAGATCTTGGATAGTAGGTTGAATCCATTCATCCTTTTTATCATTGGAATGTTACACCTGCTTCCATTAAAACCCACAGACATGTTGCTCATCACAAATACCTGAATCTTTTTTCCTATTTAGATATTTTTGAAAATCACTTACCTAATCAACTGATCAGTAAATTATCACACACACTATGTATGAAAGTAATATTCTGGGAGGATTAATAAATACTCATAGAAAGGTTTTTCTTCCTTAAGGAATTTTTAACCTAAACACACTCTCTCAAACTACCAGGTAACACAAGCTCTGCCCCAGGTGACCCATCTTTGTAAACCAAACTCAAGTTCTCCAAGGAGATTTGTTATCCTGCTCTTATTTACTATCCCTGTACTTTTTATTGCCCTATTTTAGTCAGTAATTACCCCACTATCCTATTATCACTAAGAGCCCACCTTCTATACTTAGTTGCCTAGATTGAAATGGCTGTGAGTTAGCAAAATATTTCAGTCTCCTTCCTTTTAAATAGGAATAATAAGAGTACTTCCTCATTGGATTGTTGTCCTGATGGAGTACTAACATGATCCTAAAGTGTTGATTTGGTTAAATATACATTGCAGGAATTTGTAGTTATTTATTAAACTCTTTTGAGTGAAAGATTAAAAACAAAAATCTGACCTAAAATGGTTGTGGTAAAACTGCAGGTAGAAAAACTTCTGTGAAAATAGAAATTATATGCTGATCGATTGAGTGGAGCAGGTGCTTTAGATGGGAGTGGGGCAAGTTGGGAAGGTAAAAGGATAGTTTTATATGGTCAACCAGACAATTTTGGTACCATATGATGCAAGTGGGATATGCTTATATGTAATTATATCAAGAAACATCAATTTTCCCCATTTTATTTTTCTTTCCCATATACATCTCTCCCTAACATATTTAATGTTTGTTCAATTGTCTGTCCAACTAGAACATAAATCCCATTATGACAGCACCACTATTTGCATTCTCCATTTAGTGAGTACTTAATAAATAATTGTTGAATAACCAAATGGAAGACTGAAAAATCTAAATACGTATTCAAGATGCAGGTGTAGATTTTATAAAGGAATCTCAGAAAGGGAAATGTAGATAATAAAATAGAAAATCAGATTATAGAGTAGCAATGAAAACCAGGGAAATTCAATTAACATGATTTTGTGGAGGGCCAAATTCAACAGGGTATATATAGTATTTTTTTCTCCTGTAAAGTTCTGTAGCACAAGAGCACAATTGTTAACGCAAAAATAAAAGTTCAACCAAATTATTAACATGAGAAACACACCAGGATAGTAAAAGAGGTTAGAGAAACTAGGTCTTCAGTTGATAATTTTTCAGGTGTGATCTCTCAACAAGCAAGATTATCCTGTCTTGGGAAGGGAGAGGACCAATCAATTTTTAGGGAATCTTACCCTAGATGTACAGAGTCAGAAACTCTGAGGCAGGGCCCAGAAATCTGTGTTTTAGCAAGTCCTACATGTGATTCTGATATAGGCCAAAGTTAGGAACTAATGCCTAAGTTGTTGAAAAAGCTGAAATGTGAAGCTTGACAGAATAAGTAGTGATTAATACCAGAATAGATGGGGTTATTGGACCAGATGTGAAGACATTTCAGTGGTTGCACCAAATGATAATCTGGTTCTTATAATTAATTACTTCCTGGCACACTGCTATGACCCAAGCTCTTCATACAGCTGCCTTGCCTAGTAGAAAAACTCTCTCCATTCCCAGCTGCAATGTGAGGTTAAAATCATCCATACAAAATTTTTCCTTTTTATTGCACAGCTGCTTGACCACAAGGAGCAAAATGAAATTAATATTCAACTAATTGTGTGTGACCATTGAAAGTCGAGTTAGAGAGAGGGAGTAGTATTATAAAACTGAGAAAGAACCGGAGGGCAAATGGGATCAAGATCTTACTTGACAGCAATGTAAAATCCTCCGGAGGTAGGGCTAGACTGACATAGAACAGGAGGCAGATGTTTACAGATGTGACACTTACCTGGTGACTCTCCATCCCCACCTCAAAATATCCTTTCCTCAACTTTTATCTGAAGTAATAATTGGATCAAAGTATTTGTATGTAGGATTGTTATGTTACTATGCGAAGGATTCTGGAAGAAGTGATATCTTTTCTTTATTCCCAGTCATTGACCCCCAGCATAAATTCATTTATTTTAACATGAAAAAAGTGACTATTGACCCTGAAGAATGGATAAAGAACAGGTATGCCATGTTTTACATGTGGGAGTTCTTAAATCATATGATTAGAGTATACCTTCAGAGAATAGCACTCTCCAGTTTTTGTCAAAACATAATCTCAACTGCTTTATATCTGAGTTGAAAATATTTTTCAAGTCTTTAGCCCAGATATAAAATAGGAATCGCCTTACTAAAGAGTATGTGAAACTTGAGCTATCCACCTTTATGCCAGAGAGTTGTTACAAAATCAATACAAGGCATGGAGATGAAGAATTAACCTGAATACCAAGAAATGAGGAATTATGCTGAAATTTAGTCATAGGCAGAGTTAGGACACTGATTTTGACTTAGAAATAAGATAGAAAATATATAGATATTTTATCTATCTAGACATACATATATACATATATGTATATATATATATATACACACACATGAACATATATGTACACACAGAGAGAGAGAGAAAGAGAAAGAGAAAACCAATTTCTTAGATATAAATGTGGGAGAGAGTAAGAACAAATACAGAAACTATAGAAAATTCTTCCTCAGGCCTGGCATTGGAGATAAGGGTAAGGATGCTGAGACAAAGGCAGAGGTTAAGAGTGAGTTCAGTTGACTGAGATACAATCCTTCAGATAAGACCTGCTGGCTTTTTTTTTTTTAACTTCACCATGCCTAGTCTCCTTAGATCTTTAGCTATTAACTTTTAGACATAACATCATAAAATCAGTGAATTTGATTATATGCATTTTCAGGTGATTTAATGAAAGAAGATTCATTCTTTGCTATTGTCTACAATAATAGAATATCCAAGTGTGGATTGTACCTAGAATATCATGATCCTAAATAGTTTGGGCTTAGTTAAAATTCTGTGTAGTATGTGTTATGAATAATGACCTCCTCTTATATAAACTACTCATCTTTAAAGCAAAACAAAAATAAAATCATAAAAAAGAGAGTGGAATGAATCTGACATAACTTTCCTATGTACATATATAAATATAGCACAGTGAATCACAATATCATGTATATCCACAAGACTGGGATCCTAATTAGAAGAAGATATACTCCATGTTTGTATAAATATGTCAACATAGATTCTACTGTCATATGTAACTAAAAAGAACAAATAAAAATTTTTAAAAAACCATAATTATAAAGTGTTTCCAATTTATATAATTAACTTTTCGAGGGTAAACATATCATACATTATCCTAACAATATAAAATGTTTCATTGTTGATTTTGTTGCATTCTGTTATAGAGAACTCATTTTAGCGATTGTTTTTCCATACTTTTTTCCTGCTCTTGTTGAGAAATTGAGATGATTTAATTGGTCTACATTTGGCTGGATCTTCCTAAAAGTGTAAACTATCTAGTGAGCTTTTATTATATTCCTATAAAAATAATCAAAATATATACTTTTGAACTGACATTCAGAAGTCATAAGAACATAGTTTCATGCTTATTGTGCTGTAAGAGTGTATATCACTTTATGCAAATTTATACTTTTATGAAGTGGAACTTCTGAATAGTTTTAGACTGAAATGGCTCTAAAATGCAATAATCTTTTGGCACCAGGCTTAACAAGGACAAATATTGTACAGTGAAACAAAAGGTCAACTGATTGAGAATATTCAAGTATCTTCTTCATCTTTATGTAAATATAGATTGGGCATTTTTGTGCTATTTTCTACAAAGTGAAACATAAAGCTTTGATATTTTTTATTGATTCTTCACTTTCTGTAAATATCGTCACATCATTCTTTAGGGCTGCAAATATTTTTATGAGTAAATTTTATTTGCAGAGGTACTTCATAGGAAGTTATACCCCAATTAGGTCTAGTACGAAACCATAAGTATCTAATTAAAATACATAAAATCTCTCCTTGGAACAGAAGGTTAAACTTATATATGTTTTCCTTATGGAGATCATTTTTGTACTGTGATATTTATAACTAATATGTAGTTTACTGACATCATTATTTAAAATGCTAAAACACATGAAAGAAAAATAAGTGTCTTAGTTCTTTTACATTCATCTAGGAAGCCCTCATTGCTTTAAGAATTTGAACAGTAATGGGCTGATAAAGGCAATGCTTGTGGGACATTTTTTTTTGTTAATGTGACTCAAAAAATGACCAAAAAATCTCAAAAATCCATCTGAGATTTAATTTATGTAAAAAGTAAATAATGTTCTCAATATTTATTAATGACTCTAAAAATATGGCTCCTTTTTTACCATGACTATTGGTTATGAATCACTATATCTCTGAAACAGAAGGTGCATATGGGAATGTCAAGTATTAGAGACTTGTAAAGGAGAACATGTTTTTCTGCATTGTCAAAAGTGCATTTGTTTTATTTAGTTAAAATATGAGCATTTATTGCAATGTTAGTATCCAAATCATTTTAGTAGTAATTAAATGGGAAAATTCTATTTTGTGAGGCCAGAGGTACTTATTGTCATTCATGGAAGTAGATTTTGCAACCTTGCAATTACCATCTAGAATGAACATCTACTATCTTCATTGTTTTTCTAGCATGTATCAAGAAAGCAAGAAAGTAAATTTGACCTGAATTTGCAGAAGATTGAAATGCTAAATCCTGAAATTAATTACAAGATGTATGACCACCCTTGATCTTGATTCTAATCCAATTCTAATTAAACTTACACCATAAACTAAGAATTCACACACCGGAAGCCTTATTTATTTATTTAGTTAGTTAGTTACTCTCTTTCATACACAGTCTGAAAATAAACTATAATTAGCCAAATTGCTTACTGAATATTCTCAGTGATCCTGGAACACTGCATTGAAATAGTGATTTTCAAGCAAGCATTTAAAGAGCAATAGATAGTTGGGGAGGTACATTCTAGAGTGAGTGAGTGCCTGGGGAAAGGTTTCAAGGATGGAAGTTTGGTTGGGGCAGAATGATATACACTAAGAATAGGTTGAAGTTAAGGAGTCACCTTGGGTCAGATCTTAAACTTGATGGCAACTTTACCTTGCTAAGTGAAAACCATTGGGAAGTTTTGAGTAGAAAACAGCATCCTTTTGAATGCTGCGTTGAGAATAGACTTTAGTTGGAAAGGAAGGAAGCGGCAATCCAACTGGAGTCTTCTATAATAAAAAAGGAATGAGAGCAATGACAGGGCTGAGCAACTGGAGGTTATAGGTGTTAGTTAGCTTCAGGATGAAAAAATAAGTGTAGGGCCAATACAATTTTCTGAGACTGGATGCGTGTCAGGAAAGAAAGGGAAGAGTCAAAGAACACCCCAAGGTCATCTTATATAATTAGTAAACTTACCTAATTTTCCTTTCTACTCCCAAACTATTGTGCTAACACATATCCTCACACATAGTCACACACTTGCATTCCTCCTCAATTATTTAGATTAACTGATAGTCTACACAATATGGTTAATTTCTCTGTGGATTGTAGAAATTAAAAATGAAATGAGGGTTAGTGCTAGTTAAAAGATTTGAAAGGGCTAAAATCTTTTATTCTAATTTTGAATTAGATATAATTTTGCTTCAGGCTAGCTGGAAGAGTTCTGTAAGTGACAATTTAAGCTTAAATTAATCTCACTTTAAAGCCTTTTTAATAAAGCGTTTCTACGAAACAGTGAAAAGCTAGTGATATGAAGGCTGTAACATTCCCAGGAATATGTAATCTAAAACTATAACTTAATTTGAATTTTACTGTGCCTTTTAATTAAATTCCAGATCTTCACAATCAGTATACACATATAAGACATATCTATCCAGAAACTGATGTGAAGTGAAGAATCTAGACATCTTGATAGTGAAAGTTCCAAATCTGGCTTCTGAGGAAAAAGTGTGAGTCAGGCTTGGAATTTCATTAGATATAAATACTAATTCAGCACTTATTCAATTCTATATTTGATTTAATCTGTATGGACATGGGCACATTTTTCAGATGGATAGAAATTTAATTCATGCAGACTTTGTAACTAAAAAAAATAGACAAGCACTTATTTCAGGATTGTGCACTTTTTAAAACCAAAATTAGATAAAATTAGGCAAAACCATAAAACTACATTAAATGTGGGATGCATGTTATTCTTGGAGAAGCAATCTAAGGATAAATTATGCAATATAAGAAAAGTAAAAATTGTAAAATGGTCTGTAGAAAAATCCTACAATAATAAGTTAATTTTTACTATTTTGTATAACTTTGTATTTTGTAAACAAGTTCTTACAAGTGGATTGAGTTCAATTGAAATTTCATCATATATTATAAAGTTTAGTCAGAGTGTCCATATCCCAATTTGTCTGAGCTTTGGTTATTCATTTTCACCTGAAGGGAGATATTTATTTAGTAAATGGCAGGGCCATTCCAGGAATAAGAGACAGCATGATTTAGATATCAACTGGAACTTAAGAAGAATGATGACAACAATGTTATTATAGGCACATTTAATCAGAGAAAGTGACAAACACTTTGTTGTAAAACACATAAATACTAGTTGATAACTCATTCTAACCACATAAAGGGCATTAACTTTTTCCCATCATGGCAGAGAAAATCTTATGTATAGCACATAATTATTTAAACTACAAATGATGGTCTATTAACATGCAAGACCCCGTTATCACATGTTCATGATTTGAAGGTAAAATAGGACAATTGTGAAAACACTGAGAAAATAGAAAGAGCATGTAAATAAATATATGAGCAAAAATTTTAAAAATTGTTACTTCCTACTAAACAATTTACAGTTTTTTCCTATAACTCAATGAGGTGTTTACTGAGCACCTACCATGTGCCAGGCTGTGTACAAGATTTTGGAACAAGAAAGATCAAACAATGCAAACATACCTAGGAATTATTACACTTGAAAGTAACATAAGTGACTGGGAGAGAATGGTTTATCATTAAATACATCTTTAACTATAATCATAAGTCTATACTATTTACATAAATGTATTTATAACTAAAGATTCTTTTCTCATTTTAACTCATGCAGAGGTCCTGCTCTAACATTTCTTCTTGACTATTAAGTTTAGGGAAAATGTCTTTTGGAAGGACAACATGAAATTGTGGCTTCAATTTCATCAGTATCCTGCCTCAGAGGATTATAAGCCAATTTTTCTAAAGATGATATTTCTATATTTTGTCTTTACATCACTCTTTCTCCCTTTAAAATATATTAAATCATCCTCCAGTTCTAAACATTCGGTATTGTCCTTTACTTTTTGCCCCACTTCACATCATTTAGAGTAATAAATCCTTCTCATTGAGGTACTCTCTCCTTGCTTTCCATTCACATCCATGAGTATTCCATTTTGAAGGTATTATGCTCCTTGATTTCATGTAACCTTGGAATACTGCTGACCAGTAATGTTTATAAAAGAAATTTTAGAATCTACTTATGGTTGCTGACTTTTTTTTGTTTTACCAAAGAAAAGAGTTAAATGTAATTTCATTTCCACTATTATCATTTTATTGAGAAAGGAATTTAAACCTACCCCCGCCACACACACACAGTGGGACACAGATATACATAGTCTCTTTTAATTTGCTTTTGTCAACCTGTAGCTTTGTGTTTCAAAATTTTATCATAGGTTAATGGAAACCTCTTTCTCTAATTAAAGATCTGAGATGGTTTGGGGGGCTGCTGATCTGCCCCCTGCTACTTTCTTCTTACCTGCCTTCTCTGCAACCTTCTGCCCTCACCTCTCTGCTGTTCTTACTATGGTAACCATGGCCACATAGTAGCCAAATCCAATAACTGTCAGATTTTATTGTACTATATGTGTTCCCAATATTTGACAGTCAACTGTCCACTTTTTTAAAGGGCTTTTGTGACACTGCTGTAACCTGGTTTTACTGCTTTGTGACAGCTCCTTTTTTTGTTTGTCCTTCTTTCTTTTCACATAAAATTGGGCATTTACAGTTTCTGACAACAGCTCCTAACTTGACATACCTCTTCGCTCTGTGTGGTATTAATTCTCAGAGTTTCAGCTTTAGTTTTATGAAACTGACTCCAAAATATGTATTTTCAACCATATCTAATCATAATCCTTTCTATCATCATTCATGATTCAGTAGTTCATTTCTAAAAATGTGCTACTAAATGGAAATTAGTTATAATTTCAGATTAAAGCCATTAAAAATGCAAACATATTACATTATATTCTTTTAACTCTCTGCCCTTCCCATTGTACAATCCAGATTCTGCTACTCATGTATTCTAAAAGCTTCAGTTACTATTACTAAAATAAATATAAATATTATGTAAATAATAATTTCCAAGAAGGTCTCTTTTTATTATCCATTCAGTAATTCTTACTGATTATCCCTCTTCAATTCTCATAATTTCTCTTCTTTACTTTCTAGCTATATATTGCAATATTGGGCAAGTGAGTTGTTTTACCACACAACTGATATAATACTGCATGTCTATGAATGACTCTGTGAATATTTTATCTGTCTGGATATGCTGAATGCCTTTTTGATTGATAGAATTTAGTTCTGATACTATCCTGACTCTGTTGCAAACACAATTACTTTTCACCTATTGTCAAATGACATGTTTTTCTACATTAGATATCATCCTTGGCAATTCTCTTCTACTAATCTGCTTCTCATAACTCTCATTTATGGATTAGCCTTGTTACTTTTTAACTAATTGAATTGAATTTAACCTTGATAATGTTAAGGGCCTCTGTTTGATACACTTCCCGTACCTCTTTTCACCTTTTCAGTCTTGGCTTATTTGAAAAACAAAATGTAATAATAGTTGTAAATTGTAATTTACTCACAAAAGTAAAATGAAAGGAGCAAGTTATTTTAGTACCCAAAGCCTTATCCTCAGCACAAGCACAGTGATAGCACATAATATGTGCCAAATAAAAATAGATGTGCTGGGCATTCACTCGGGATTCTTTTCATCTAAATCTACTTAGTGTTTTCTAACTTCTGTGGCTTTACTAACACTTTTCACTCCACAAATGCAATATTCACATGATATAAGGACATTATATTATATAATTCTCCTGGAACTTGGTTTAGCGTTATAAACGAAGGGTTAATGCCTCAGGAAGTTAAAGACTTGACAGATTAAAGACAGCATTGATTCTTTTGTAGAAACTGTTGGATCCAGTATTGTAGAAATTCTACTGGTTTTACCAGTCTTTTTAAGACCTGAAAATTTTACTGTGGCCCTTTGATTTCTAAAGTTGTTTGTAAATTCCATTAATCACACCATAAAGTTAATATGGTAGGTGTGGTAGAATACTAAAACTACCAGTAAAAGACTTGGTAAAAGACTTTTTGAAGTAAGCATCATCCCTAACTCTGTGACCTTCAACATGACCACTTCATGTCTTAGATATTAGTTCTCTTTTCTGTCAAATGATGATGATGAAACAGGTAAAGTTCATCAGCTCTCCTAAGCATTAAGTATTATGATTGTCATAATTGTCTGCACAGAATATATTACAATTCCATTTATCTGTTAAAACTACAGGAATACATATCTGACCTATTAGATCATAATTTGGCTCCAAATGAAAAATTGGGTGCTAAGAATAGATTTTATGAGATGAAGAATGTGATTTTCCTGACAAAATGAGAATCCAAAGTAAAACTGGTTTGATTTAATATAGTCAAACATCTGGATATGTGACTAAAATTTTCAGTTTCCATATGGATGTTTAACACTGTGTGACTAAAATCAAATTTATAAGACTTGAAACTAAATCCATATCAAAATAAATAATCAGGTTTAACTAATTTGAAAAAATTTTGTTTAAAATTTAATTATTTTAGCCTTAAAGATAAGTGATAATGAGTATTTTGGGCATATTTTTCATCTTATTTTCCATTATTTTATAGTTATAAATACATTTTATGTAAATTTATTCTATATAAATGTATATTATCTAAACATATACAATTTAGCAAAATATGCAGTTATCTTCAGAACAGATACATAGGAAATCGTTATAAAAAGGAATTTTACATAAAATGCATTTCCCTCTGATTTTAAGTTTACATTAGTGCTTCCTATTTTTTAGGTCTTAGACCATACACCTTTCTTTATGTTATGACCCTTCTCTACAGGAAAACTCTCACCAAAAAAACACATCAAAATCTACATGAAATTAAGGAAAATAAATGGCACAAAATATTAAATGCATGAAGACAAGTGAGCCCATAAAAATGTATGAATCTCTTAGTTGATAATTTCATGCACCCCTCTTCTCCAATAAAAGTAACCCAGAGTGTGATTTCATTGCAGAGGTTATAGAATGGTGGGTGAAGTTTCAGGTACTTGATGTATCAGTAGGTTAAAATTATTGATTACAGTGGAAATTAATTTTAAAGACACAACAGCAGACCTTTAAACTATTTAGCAGAAGGCATACAGTCTCCTATGGTGGAAAGAGGTATAATTAAAAAGCTATCAATAGTCTGGTATTGTCAAAACTACTTGGTCACCTTAAGCACATTTCTTATAATTATCTTAAGGCTTTAAGCAGGATCACCATTAACCTCAGAAGAAAAAGGATTACTATGCTTTCTGGTGTGAGAAATTGTATAATCATGTAAATTAAACCCCATTTGACAGTAAAATTAGATTTGGGAAATGATTGAGTATTAAACCTACTCTCGTATATTATGAAATGACAAAGACTATGAGGGCTAAATGGTAGGAGAGTACGTTTTCCTCTTTTTCAAAAATTTTTAGGATTTCTTATGTGCATAGAATATGATTCTAAGCATACATCAGAGACAAAATTGAAGCAATAGAAGGAAAACTCAAAGATATTTTTAGCCTTTCCCCAAAGATTTCTTTTCAGCTCTCAGACGGTACAAAATGAGTCAACACTTAAGTAAGCCAGAAATAATATAACGAGTCTGCAAAATTACAGCTACCTACAGCTCAGATCTTCAATCAAGTAATTGTTAAAGGCTCTCTAGAAGGAAGAACAACTATGTTCTCAGTTGAACTCGCATAATAATTTTAACCTTATTGTCAAACGAAAGAAGTCATAATTAAGATAGCACAATGCATGAAGCAGTGAACAGCACAATTGCACCTTCCTGATGATTAATTTGTATCCCTGTGGTGGTGTCTTGAGTTGTGGAGCAACAGAAACCATTGCAGCCTTCTTTCCATGCGTAAGGAGTGAGTTCCAAATGCTAGGTAATCAGCAACCATCCTTCCCAGGTGATGTTGAACTGACTAATAGCCTTAGGTGATAAAAGTGATACTCACCTGCAGGGGAATACAGTCTACGACCACATATGTACTGGGATCCTAGTCTATCTGTGGCTAATCAGGGGACAGAGAGAGGAAGGTATTCTATTGTGGCTATTATTTG
>CM053402.1:80788867-80808139 GCA_028644305.1 Xerus rutilus | reverse complement strand
AGACTACATGATGACATCCATATGCATAGCTATATCTATATAAAGAGATATACATGTATACAGATACACATGTACTCACTCTTCTCTATATTAACTGTTATAGACATTCTTGTACTTATCTGTATATACATCTATATTCTTATATATATATATCCACATGCACATACAGGAATGCATACACATCCATACACATCCATATATATATACCTAACTACATATCTACTATCTTTATAATACATTTATATGATAATATATGCACATATAATTATGCACATTTACAAACTATATTTATAAGCATGTATATCGATTTATCTATCTATACACACAAAAGCTCACACATACAATAGTCCCATAGTATCTGTAAGGGACTATTTCCAGGCCCCCTGTAGATACCAATAGCTAGGGAGGCTCAAGTTCCTTATATAAAATGTCTCTGATTATATTGTATGTACATCCTTCCGTATGCTTTAAATCATCTCTAGATTACTACAATACCTAATATAATATAAACAATATATAAATGATGGTTACACTGTGTTATTTTGGGAATAATGACAAAAGTTAGTACATGTTTCAGTACAAATGCAATTTTTTCACATTTTATGGTTGAATCTGTAGATTCTGAACCTGCAGGTGTGAAAGGTCAACTGTATATACATACCATAAAAGCACAAAGTCTAAACATAGAGATAAGATTTTTGAAATTGTTTACAGATTGAAGATGCCTTTGACAAAGGTATATTTACATATGCTTCCAGATTTCATTATGGTCACTCCTTTTAGATATGAAATTTTGCAGGGACAACATAATTGAATAAGAGGATTCCCTGCAACCACATGCAAAAACCTGAAGGTTGATAACTTGTACAGAAATTTTGTATGTAGGTTAGTATGGCAGAGATTGGTATGCATGTGAAAGACTAATGCAATATGAATTCCAGAGATGGTCAAGAACCACCTCTCATTATCAAGTAAACCTCAATAAGGAGGATAATAAGTGAAAAAGGATGTCCTCTTGGTTGCACATAGAAAAAAAGTCAACAAATAAGATACTGAGTCATTAATATTTAATCTGAATATTACCATCCAGATTGACTTTATCATATAGCTTAACCTTATTTCCATGTTTCCTCTATTAATATAATTTCTTATTCAGACACTATTTGAAAGTGGAAGAGATACTATTGTATGCTGTGACATAAGAGATATAGTGAAGAAGCTTCTTTTAAACAAACAAAAAATGAACAATAACAAAAAGATGTAGCCTGCAATCATTTCTGAATTTTTTATTGGTGCATATTAAGTATTCAGAATAATGATTTTCATTGTGGAATATAACATACATGCACAAATTTGATCAATGGAATTTTATTTTTAGAATGAGTGTTCTTTGGAGTTAAATACATTGGTATCCAGGAATGCTCTTTAAAATGGGAATACTCCTTGTCTGAATGTATCGTAATACGTAAGTATAATGTTTTCCTGATCTTCAGCATCCTAATAGGGTTCTAGGTAACAAGGTTACTAAGTAATGGTAAAGAACAAGATAGAAATTACAGGTTTTGAACATGGAGTTCTACTTACATGTCAAATGCTTCCTATGTAACCAGGAGGTTTACATATAAATTTTGGATCAGGTGCCTGTTGAGTAAAAACAGAGATTCAGATAGATATGGATGTGGACCTTTTCTATTCCCTGCCTGTCCTCACCACTCTTGAGTAGTATGAGGGTGAAGGGGAATTCTTTTTCTTTTTAATATTTTTTGTTGTAGGTGGATGCAAATATCTTTATTTTATTTATTTATTTTTATGTGGTGCTGAGGATCGAACCCAGTGACTCATGCACGCGAGGCCAGTGCTCTACAAGTGTGCTACAATCCCAACCAAACTGAGCTACAATCCCAGCCCGTGAAGGGGAATTTTGACAGTGATGAAGACACATACTTGCTCAAAAACAAATGGCCAGCCACAATTTTTGATTATTCTGTGCAACAGGAATTCATTGAAATAATTGAAAACTTTTAATCATTGGAGCATTGTGCTAGGGTAATGGAGGCTAGGGACAAGGAAAGAAAATAAGTCCCTAAGAGATGGCTCAAAACATGTCACCAAGTCTAAATATGGCTTAATCTAGGTCAGAAGGGTCTAGACTCTGTACATTGACCTATGTGTCTAGAGAAATCAGGAGTGGATTCAGTGTGCAACTACATTGAGTCTATACTTAAGAAGATCATCCTGTCCACTGGCAAAGAATGTTCTAGAATGAAAGGCAAAGCTGAGCACCTGTGACACACAGCTCTGTTCTCAACTGTTCTAGGTTTTCCTCACCAAGAGCTTGCAATCCAGGAAGAGCATACCACTTATCTGGGTATCAGTGGAGTAGTACAGGGGGGCAAATGTTAGAATACAGAGGACCTTACTTAGCGCACTAGTGAAACAGAAGCTCAAGTCCAAGGCTAAGTCTGCACCAATACATAGGTAGCCTAACAAGGATCATTACCAGTTGCAATAAAGCTTAATCTTGAATAAATTCCTCAGTTTGTAGCTCTAGAAGAATTCCTGTCGGGACACATAAAGTGGGAGAGTCACAGTCCTGCTGACTGGCCTATGTAGGAAAATGATCCAATGAAATGTCAGCAAACCATACAGGTGACCCTACTGGGGCTTAGGTGACACTGGGATTATATAAATATACTTTTGTGGATCTCCAGACAATGCAATGTAGATATTATTCGGGTTTGTAAAACCGAAGTGGAAATTAGGTTTAGTGAGATTAAAGGACTTACAGCAGCAGGGCCAGCAAGTGCTAAAGGTGGGAATCACACTTTTAACTGTTGGAAAGCAAAGCCATTACATTACTTTAAATCACAACAGAGTCTTCACATCTATTTATTGATGAAGAAGATGCCAAAACTGGACTTCAGGATAGATTTCAAGAAGAAAAATGACAGTTAATTAAGGAATATTTTAGCTTGACCTGTTCCTAGCTGGGACCCTTTCCTTCATGAAAGTAAACACGCCAGATTAAGTTGGCAGCTGTCAGAGGTAGACAAAGTTAAATAAGAGCCTTCCCTTCTGGTCTGCTTCAAGTGTACACATCCAGGCAAAGTACACTTAGGAGCAGGTTTTTGTTGTTGTTTTTGGTAGTGCTGGAAACCAAGGGCCTTGCAAATGCTACACAAGCTCTCTACCACTCAGCTACATCCCCTACCCTGGAAGAAATTTTTATTTTGTCATTGAATCCGTACTCTTTTCACTTTTGCTTAGAAAATTCTAATAACTAGATAAATAAGCCTTCTATCCAGGTTAATATACCTGCACAAATGCTCATGATACAGAATCCTTGTTTTGTTATTTTTATTATCAAGTGGCTATATCTAAAACTTTCACACGAAATTTTGACCAAAGACACAGTATCCTTTAAAGCTATATTGTTAATGATTTGGTCCCAGCCAAAGAAATTTTTCTGCAAAAAAGAATTGTAGAATTTGCTTCTAATTATAAAATGAACAGAGAACTAATTAGATACTTGAAAACCCAAAGGAAAGAAGAGTCTATAACTTTTCTCCTAAACTTAAAATCATGTGAGTTTAAAAGACAAAATCTTATTTAGAGCCTGATTTCTGGAGTTAGCATGCTACTATTTTTATTAGTGACAGAGAAGTCAAATCTGAAGGCAAATGTATTGTTTTGTAGAAATAGTCCAGGCAGTTTTATTTTTTTTTCTTGTTTTGAAAGGATGACATAATTACTAAAACAATCCAAAAAATTCAGGATTTTAGTCTTTGGTTCTAAACTTTTATAAATATTTAAAAATAAATCCAACACCTTGTAAAGTGATTCTCCACCTCCATTTATATTGGAAGAAGAAAACACAGTGGAAATAGTGTCTAAAATCCCATGTTTCCAACTTCAGAACCCAGTCAAAAACATCAGCACTCTGGGAAAATCAGAAATCTCTCTTGGAAAGCATACCACTATTCAACAAAGGGCCCTTTTTTTCTAGGTTTTTAAACAGGAAATTTGTTAAAGAAAGAACAAAAAAGTAAACCTCTTAAACTTTTAGGCAATCATAGAAACTATGAGTTAACCTTCTATCTTTCTGCCAATTCACTGCATGTTGATGGCAGTTGGCTGCTATGGACTCTAGCCTCACACTACATTCATATAACAGAAGCAGAGACCTTGAATGTTAAGGAGAAGGAGAAGATGCATCCATGAACTCCATATAAACTTCCAAAAGCATCAAAATGCAAAGTGAGTCACAGTGATGTGAATTGCATATGAATGTAATTAATTTGTACATGAAGAGAAGATTTTTAGTTTTCTATTATCTTCATTACAGCCTAATATACAGGAAGCCAATCATTTAGTAAGCTTGCCAGAAGTATGACCAACTGCTTGTTCCAAATTTCTTTAACAATTTAATGGATGGATGTTATTTTCCAGAATATTTTGATCAAACCTTCTATTACTTATTTGTAATTAGAGTTAAAAAATAATGTTAATTAGAAAAGTTTATTGGATTAAAAGTAACACAGCAAGGATGTAAATGATTCTGGTTTATGCTCAATCAGAATACAAAAATGCAAGGAAAAAAGCAATAATCAATTTCTTTTCTAACCACAGAATTTTTTCTTTACTGAAGTCCATGTTCATCTTCTTTCAAATTAAAGTTGATGAAAGTATTTAGAAAAGAGGGTAGAGAGGAAGGAAAATGGAAAAAAAAATTCAAACAATTTTTATAATGAAAATTCCTCCTCAGCTTTCAAAAGGTAAAGTCAGCATTGCCAATTTTCGGCATTTGTTCTGCTGTGTTTTATTCCATTCACTTATCAGAGTGTAGTCTTAATGGTTGCAATGCTCTACACATGCAGTTCTTTTCATGAGAGTAAAAGAAAGAAAAATAGCAGGATACAGCTCTTCCCCAAATTCAAAACTGTCTTTTCTGTTTAGATGGTTTGCATTTGGGATATATTTTGCCAAATAGTGCCAAAACCAGGCTAAGAAGTGTGGATAACTATAGAAATAAAATTGGGCTTCACATATTAAAATAAATTTATAAGTTTAATAAGTTATTCTAACTACATCATTTATAATACATTTTTATAAAACAAATTTAAATAACATTACAGACAATAAGGGAGTAGTTAATATTAACTCAATTTTTTCAGTCATCATTACATGAATATAATAATTAGTATTTTTTCTCCAAATGGCCTGGGTTAAATATTGTAAAATTAAATAGGCAGTTCATTTGAAAATGAGAATGCATTCTGGCCTGTTCACAACGTAATGTGTATGGGGCAAATAAAAATGGAATAACTTGAAAGTATCAACTGGTAATAGAATGGGACTCACAGGGTTCAGAGAAAACTCTACCATTTAATAATCTAATTTTCTCCTCCCTGAAAATGCCCATAATTCTATGAAGCTCTTGATAGTGTTAATTCTCCGTGTGTGTATTTAGTAGCTTCTTATGTTATTCAAAAGGACAATTGTCTGTGCTAAGTCCTCTTATAGAATATGCCTATGTATACTAATTGTACTTTTAAACCTAGCAATCTACACTAAATATTGTGTGTGTGTGTGCCTGTGTTTTCCAGTTGTCCCACATCTATCTTCTCCGCCTATAACTTTCTCATAATGATGGTCATTTTATACCTTATGTCATTTCTTTCCAGGTGCTCCTATCTCTGGCAATGGTACTGTCTTTTAGCATCTGGAATTAAAATCTTATATGTCTTTGATTAATCCTTTTTCTGTTTTCAACATAATTCTTTATTCAATTGCTTCTGTTTAACCATAATTCTTCCAATTCTATGACATCTGTCTCAATTCTTGGTCCATTCCAAACTTTTCTATCTCTAGTATCTCTGGAGGACATAAATTTCAAAACTTCTTTCTGCCACTTAATAACCATATGACCTTGGAAAACAATAGCTATTATTAAATAAACCCTTATAGGCCAGAGAAATGTGATGCACCATGTATTTTATATTTCATAGAGTCCTTGTAAAAATGTAGCTGTTTTGTTTTTGTTTTGTTGTTTGTTTGTTTACCAGAAAAGAAAACTGAAATTCCCTAAAAGTGAAAGGAGCATAAGACAGGGTAGGGCAGGGATTTGGGACCAGCCCTCTTCATCTTCAGAGTAGAGTTCATGTTCATAAAACTTCAGACTGTTTTCATTAAGCCCTAACTTTCTCATCTATAAATGAGAACTTAAAGATTATTAAATATCTTGCAAAGGGCAAGATTATGGGAGCACACAGAAGCCATTCCTAAATTATACTGTAAATTTGTCCAGGGTTAGACTGTACATCTACATCCATTCTTCTATTGTGCTCTGCCTGTATTTTATTGCTCTGCCACGAGTATTTTTTGTTACCATTGCAGCAACACTTCTGAAATGCGGTTTCAATCTGCTTCCCTTTAGCTAGTCTTTCTCAATCTGCTAAAATCTTACTCAAGGTCATTGTTTATGGTTGTGCAGAGGAGGCCAGCAGAGAGAATAGGAGCACTGTCATTAAGCCATGTTCCCAGCCACAGGGCTATGTCTACTCAGAGGGAGGGTTGTGTTTTCTATTTGGCAAAAAGGCTTTCTTCTCTCCCCAAACCTTCAGCCAATGGGACTGAATCTCTCCTGTACTAAGTGTCCTTTTCTAATTTTCATAAAACCTTCCCTTGGCCCAGACACACTCTTGTCTCATGTGATAACTCCTGTACTATTTTTATTTATTGTTGCACAACAGTCATGACAAACTTAGTGGTCTAAAAAGACTACAATTATAGCTCATGTTTTTGTAGGTCAGGAGTCTGGTCACAAACTAGTGGAGTGTTCTGCATAGTTTCCCAAGGCTGCATTCCAAGTCTGGGACAGACTGCATTCTCATCCAGAGGCTGAGCAAGGAAGATTCTTCTTCTAAGCTGCCTGAGGTTTTTGGCAGAATTCATTTCCTGGCAGCTGTAAATGTTGTGGAGCTTGGTCCTTCAAAGTCTGCAATAAGATATAGAATTTCTGCTGCTTCTAGACTCTTGATTAAGGGCTCACCTGATAGGTCTGGCACACCTAAGAAAACATTCCCTTTGATGAATGTTAACTTAAAGTCAACTGATTAGGGGCTTTAATTACACATGCAAAATCCCATGAGTTCACCATGGTCTTTTGGTTAAAAGTTAGTCATATGTCCTGTCCACACTCAAGAAAAGAAGTGATAGAAGAATATTAATTCTTCCAGGTAAAATTTCTTCATTACACTTCTTTCTCATCCAGTTACTGATTTTCTTTCCTTGAAATAGCTATAGATATGTTGTGTCTTCATCATTCTCACTTGTCATATAGTGAACAATTATATGTATTATTGGAAGCTGCCCCAATTTTTCTGCTGCTTGTCTGTTTTTTCTCCATAACATGCATCATATGTTATGTCCTTCATTTACATAATTTGCTTAATGTGTATTTTCTGTACCCCTAAATTAAAGTTCTTCAAGGGAACTTTGTTTTGCTTATTGATATGTCCCACATGTTGAGAACAGTACTGGCACATTCTAGACTATCAATAAATATTAAATAAATGCTGTAATATGTCACCATTTCCTGTATTTCATTAGAGTGAAATTTTTTTGTCATCAAAGTATCCTACTTTACAGACTACCTATATCACAATATTGTATTTTGGTTGTAAAACCTATTAGTACAATAATAATAATTATTAGCATATAACTCAATACATGTATGTATATTAATTTTTAAGTGATATAAGAGGGCATGTATTTGATATATGTTGAAGGTTTTAAAGAAACAGAATGTGAATGTAGAATGAACAAAATTAGATTTTAAATCAAAGTTCTAATTAAATTTCCAATATGTCTTCTGCATGATTTTCTCATATTATAGCAATTGTGTAGGTGTTTGATAATAAAACTTTAATAATCAATTTTTGATTATAACTTTATTGAAACCACATATGGATGTCACTGAAAGAGTCCTAAGAAAAATGCATTAAGCCATCAACTCTTTTCGTTTTATTGTATTGCAAGTAAATGATGAGCTGGTGGCCTCAGGATTGGGGAATTGTTGTGTAGGGCTAAAGAGAAGAGAGGTGTGGTATAGGAGAGTATGTGGCCCTTGGAATTGAATCACATGGCTGGAGTTCAAATTCTCATGCTAGGTTTATTAGCTCCCTGAAGGTATACAATTAACATAATCTCTGATTATTAATTACTTGTCTGTAAATGACAATAATAATACCTACTACAGAGAATTGAAAAGATTCATATTATCTTGTACATATGACTTGGAAAACCCACTGCTGACATAAAAATAGTGAAATGAGAACACAGGGAAAAATCTATAAATAAAAGAGATTATATTGCAATATCTTTAAATTTATTTTGTGAAACAAATATAAAGCTTAAAATTCAAAATATCATTGAGGGGAAATGTCACTTGAACCAACTGGTGACCAATTTATCATGAAACAAAGACTTTCAGTAAGTAACCTGTGAATCTTATAACTCTAATTATAAAATACTCCCCTCTGAGTAATTCTAGGCATCTGTTTCATTAGGACTTTTCTTCCAAAATTAAAAACAGGAAGGGAGAGAAAGGACTCTTGATTGTTATATGATTGATGAGATTAGTGGGATGTGTCACAGAGCCAGTGTGGCATAAGACACTGGTTATACACAAACTCAGTCAGAAGACCTCAGCTTGCAAGATCCCAACAGTTAAGGCTCCTTTCCTCAGTGAACAATCCAAGTCTCAGAAAAGGAAAATGAAACTCTAAACCACTTGCCCATCCAAACAGTAGATGGCACTTAGGAAATCTTCTCTGAGAAGTTACAACTGAAGACTGTTAAGCCTTCAAAATAAGTCTATGCCCCTCACTGTAGTGGTACTCACTCTGAAAAAGGAGCAAAGGAAACAATTGTTCTGGAAGGTATTTCATATATAATATGTGAAGTCTTAATATCACATACCCCAGTTAGTTTTGAAATCAGCATTTTCAGAATTTTCCAGAATGTCTTTGGTAGAAGGTTCATTTCTAAGTTGTCCTCTGACATAGGAATTTTGCGGTCAAATAATCACCATTGTTATATTTCCATTTTAGAAATTTACAGTACATATTGGAAACACTTGGATGTGTGAAGGGAAAAAGGATAATTTGACTTCAACTTGTCACAGTGCAAACTTAATTAAACATACAAAATGTATTTAATTTTAAAAATTAATCTAATTATTTATTTTTCCAAACACTTTCCACAAAATTAGTATTTCTTATAAAGTATAGATAACCATGATAATTTTAACAATCACCTCTCAAGATAGATACATATCTAGGTACCAGGACTTTTTATATAAAATAGCTCATTTAGTCCTCACAGCAGTCTGATGATATAGCAACAGTTATCGTCATCCCTACTAATGTGGGAAACTAAGGTTTGGTGAGCTAATTAACTTGCCAAATCCCCAGCCTTGTAAGTCAGTGCATCCCAAATTTGTAATAACAATATTTTTAAAATTTAAGCAAGCTGAGACCCAGAAAAGTATTAATAAGTTAGTGCTCAATATAAAGTTGTTATTTACAGGAAGAAAAATAATTATCTAGTTATGCTCATTACCAGTTTACTGGTTCATTTGCATTGTTTTTCATGTATTTTTCTTCTAAATTATGTGATACTTGTATGGGTGCAGGCCTTACCCCTTTACACTACAGCCTGGTCTCCTAGAGCTATGAACAGGACAACAAATGCTATGAACATAGACAACTATTATTCTTTTGGAATTTGATATGTTTCATTAAGCAACATATCAAACGCTAATAACACTGTGCAAGAGTTCTTGCATATGGTTAGAGTTCAATAAATTTTTGTGGAGTGGGATTGATTTATACCACCCTATGACCAAGGCCTACAGACTTTCAATAACGTACTTCCTGTCCATACAGAGAGTGATAACATCTATTTGTATTTCTATTGCCATAAATATTCATGATAGCCTTTGATATGCTCCATAATCATCTGAATTTTTAATAACTAAAAGGTGTTTATCACTTGCTTTCAAAAGAAAGGTGTTGTGAGGACTTGTGAATTAAAATCTGTAAGCATGTTCACATCCTCATTAGAGAGTGTAGTGAAAGTACAAAGACATGATCATTTCTCTGTGTGTCAAGATAAATTCAGATAGAGAGATGGCACTGCCTCCTGACAAAGAATGTGCCGGAAGAATATCTGTTCTCTGCTGCCCACAGCAAATCTCCCTTCTTCCTAGTTAATCTAGGCATTGAAACAAGGACACATCCTTTGTGAGAGTCAGATTTGGAAAAATTTAACGGCTAAGTAAAACTTCTAGAGGTATAGTTGACCTTGGTATTTACAGGACTTTTGATTGGGCTCCGTTGGTTAAGATAGGTATGAGAGAATTTCTGCTTAAGTGTTATTTTATATTTTGGCACCGTGATTGTACATAGCGATACAAATTTTAAAAACCTGACAGGCCTCAAAAAATAATGTGATACCTATGTAAAACTCCCGTACTAAACAGACTTTAAATTGATGATATCACACGAAGCAGTGAAATAAAAGATCCACCAGCACTTTACCTTATAGGCTAATAGCTGCAAATGATTTTATGAATCATTAGTTAAAAGATGTAGTCCTACCCATTTTTAAAATGCAATGTAGATTAACATTTTGTCTATGATAAGATGCAAATAATTTTAGAGAAAAGAGTATCTTGTGAGGTAAAACTCTCCAATTTTGTGCCACTGGATCTTTTATTTAATTATAATTAATGTGATTATGACTAATTAGAATTCATGATGGTAAAGAATGAAGATTGATAGGTTAATAGATCAATAGTGGTTACTTAATGACCTATAGCAGACTGATTTTTGAAGCATGACACACAATATATAATTAAATTTTTTAAAAATGTTTTTATGGTGACTGCTATTTGTGATATTTTTCTAAATCATAAAGAACATAAAAATTAAGCAAAACTGGAGATCATTCTTTTGGCTAAGGTTTAGTAATTATTTTACTTTTTCAGTTCAATTAATGTTCCTTTCCCTTTAGTAGACACAGTTGGGTAAGTATTCAAAGTGTTTTGTAGTGATTTCACGGTGCAACTACCATTAAAATAAACATGAGCTGCATAGCTAAATTAAAGCTGCTTTGAAAATGTACCCCACTATTTTCAGCATATTAAACTGTCAGTAGCTGATAAAATCGGGCTCACATTTGTAATTTGAGTATATTTGGAATGCATTTGTATCCTTTCCATCCAAAGTGGTATGAAATTTAGACAGTAATATCACTAGATTAGCGATACAACTACAGTACATGAAACCAATGTACATTTTGGAAATATTTCTGAATATGTCAAGGTTTAATATATCTAGAGATAAAAAGATTATAATTTGTGTCTAGTGGACTTATTGTATTTCAAGAGAAAGAATCTGAACTTATGTCACCACTTTTGCTCTGCTTCTCTGCTTCTTTTGGCAGCTTCTCCTTACCTTTCTTTGAATTTTCACAGTGTTTTTGCATTTCGTCTGTTGAGTATCATGCTCACGAATCAATTAACAAATAATTACTAAGCAGAAACTGTGAAGTAAGCAATGTGGTGGGCTTCTTTCCTTCACAGGACTCTGTATTTGCACTCTAATGCTCATTAAATATTTACTACTTTGCATTTTTCTTTTAAAAGAAAAAGAGATTTGCTAACAAACAGGCAATAGCCCTCATGCACAGTGAAGATACGTAGGTATGTTAAATCAGATGTATCTACAAGAGACTGTAGATATAACCAAAGCCATCACCTTTGGAATTAAACCAAATTTAGATCCAATTCTAATTTTCTCAACTAAAATGATCTTGGCTGGTTGTTTTACCTTTTTATGCCTTAATTTTCTCAAATTAAATAGAAATAATAATAGAATTATCTAAAAGTGATCTTCTGATAATTAAATAAATTTATTTAAAGTACAGAGATTCTAACTATACCTGGCACAAGGTAAATGTGATGAATATGTTTTGATATTGCTATTCGCAGTAACACAGAGATAGTTTGGAACCTGGATTCTGATTTTAATTTTCTTCTCCTGTTTATTAACTTTGTGATATTGGATATAAAACTCTAAAGCTCTGAGTGTGATCTGTGTTCATTTACATACATAGATTTAATCATACTTGTGATTTTCTTATAGTTCTTGGAAATTTTCAGAATGTGCTGTTCTTCTAAATCTTGGCATTAATCACTACTTCACTGTTGTGAGGAACAAATAGAATGATGTGGTTAGTCACTTAGGACCACTTAGCCCAATATAACTCAATTACATGAAACCAGAGAATAGGATTTCCCCAGATTGGCTTAATAGGAGTCTCCTATTCCTGCCACAGTGTAAATGTGATCATTATTGCACTGAGGAAAGGAAGTCACTCAGCTGTGAGTCAGTTGGGCAAGCAGTGCCCTAAGGTTGTGAGAGTTACTTTTTTTACACATGCATCCCTTTTGTGGAACTAGGCCATACAAAATCCATGTCTTTAAGGCCTTACATTAATTCATAGCCTTCAATTCATGGTCTTAAGTCTTTTAAATAAGTATGTCTATTATTGCCACTTTATATTTCATAAATCTTAAGAATTGTGAATGTATATTCCTTTACACTTATTAGCCTATACTGTATATATACACACAAATATGTAACTATAGGCATTTATAATTACATGTTATTTTTAAATTTATATACTGTATATAAATTTCCAGACCTTGGGAATTTCTGTAACCTTATTTTAGGACTCACTATGTTCTTTTGTAATTTAAAAAGGGTCCTTTTGTGTACTTACTGAATCTATATTACCCCTAATATGGAAGAAATAATGGGAAACTTATCAATTGCATAAATTATCATAAAATAATTAGATAAATAATTCCTATAAATTTATATTTTTAAAACTCTTTTTGTCTCATATAGTTAATCCAACTGAAAAAATGTAAATTTGTAATTTTAGAATTACATAGTATTTCATCCACTATATTTTACTATTAAAAATGTACTATTTTTAGCCTATTTAACCCATACTTTATCTGATACTTGCATCTAGTGCTCACAGATATTTTACTTTGAATTTGGTTTAAACATATAGTCACTTGGAGGGCCTTGGTCTAGCCACCCCCATGCTTTGACAAATGCTTTGGCTACTATCTCCAAATTCTACACATGGTGAATTCTAAGAAACTCATGATATTTAGCATGTTGAGTATGGGTTTACTTCACTCATCAAGGAAGGAAATTGTTTGTCACTTAACAAGAAACTGAAGGGTTGAATCTACTCTTGACCGAAATTTGTTTCACCGAAGAATTTAATAATAAATGATATTTTTTTCAAAGAAATTTACAAATCCTAAAGGAATTCACTATTTGATAGAATTTATAGAGTAATATTTTCTGTTGTGTTATTGTTTTTATTCTGTATCACCAGCTTGTAGAGAAAAGAGAAAAAATAAGTATGAGAAATATTATAAAAATATAAAAGTATAGTTCATATAGTTTGAGTTGAGAATTCAAGACTGTTATATCATAGTCTTTTCCTGTCTTTGTTAGCTCAACAATCCAGCCTTATATCATGTGCAGATAGTAATAATATTAATTATATTAGTAATCATAAATGATAGCAACTTCTACAATTTATTGAGCGCTTAGTATATACCAGTTGTTTTTCCATGTTATCTCATTTAACTTCATTACTACTTTGCAAGGTAAAATATATTAACTTTCTTTCTTGAGATTTGAAAAGTTAAATGATGCTAGGAGAGGACTAGGAAGAGAATTTGGAGATGAAATTATGAAATAAATTCTCTAATCTACCAATAAGATTCAGTATTGATTTATTCACAATGCCATCATTAACCTTTTTTAGGTTTTATAAGATTTAAGATAGGACAAGGCTATTTTAAAATAGCACTCATAATTTCATAACAAATCTGATTGTTATTATCCTTTTTATTTCCTTTTTTCAGCAAAACTGAAGCTTTTTTTAACCCACCATTTATGCATTTTAATGGCTATTCCCAATAGAAAGTTGTAATGCTTCCTCTTAATTTCACTTAATTATCATCTGCAGAATAAAAGTCTTAAATAATTCCAAGATTTTTTATTTATAATTATTTAAAATTTCCATCAATAAAAGCTAAAATCTCATGGGATACCATTTCTTCTCTTAAAAAATGAAGCTACTACTCCCTAGTTTTTATGACAAGGAAACAAATTATGGGAGCATTTGTATGCATTAAGACCTTTACTGATGAGTTTAGGCAGAGTAATGACTTCTGCAAAATGCCCATGTTCTAATCCTTGTAGTCTGTGAATATCTCAGTTAGAGACACAGAGGAATTAAGACTTCAGGTGGGTTTAAGTTACAAATCAGCTGATCTTCACATTAGGGAGATTAGCCTGCAGTTCAAATAGGACTAATGTAATTGCAGAAGCTCCTTAAAATAGAAGAGGCAGGCAGATGAGTCAAAACCAAGGGGAAATGCAACTATGTAAGAGGTCAGAGTGATTCTTAATAGGAAGGACTTCACTAGCCATTCCTGGCTTTATGATGGAGGATAAGGACTGAGGGCAAAGGAAAGTTGATAGTAGTATAGGCTGCAGAAGGCAAGGCAACCTGGCTCTGCGGACTCCTTGATTTTGGCCAAGGGAGACCTATGTTAGATTTCTGACCTACCTTTATGTAATAAAATAAGTATGTCTTTTAAGGCAGTGAGTTTATAGCAATTTTTATAAAAGTGAGAGAAACCTAATGTTCTTTCATTATATAAAATATTTTCATTGTACTTTGGCCACTTACAAAATTCCATGGATTTTCAAATGTATGGATTCCTAAATTTGAAGATTGGCTCCAAATTTGTCACTAAGTGGCTATGTGATCCTGGCTCACATCTCTCTGTGTCTTCATGTCATGTGTATATTATAATGCCATCTCCTGACATTCAGCAATAACAGAATGAGAAAGCTATGTGATATTAGGAAAGTATAATCTTCATTATTATTTTCCTGATGGTTAATTCTTTAAGTTCTTGGAATAATGATAGTAGAAGCAAGAAGTTTCAAAATATAAAGTTATAGAACTATAAAAGGGATACATAAAAATTTGAACAATTAATTGTACTAGATCATAATGTCCTACTAGAGGGCAAAAGAAGGAATTGTTGCTTTCTTAAGAATAGCTTTAGATTTAAGTCTTATTAAAAATATTTTCTTGTCTTTAGTCTCTTGAGATTTCCCTTTCCCTTTAACAAACTATATATGTAGATAGGTTGATATACATATTACATGCATACGTACATACATACATGTCCATACACATGTATACATAAGATATATGAATATATATTAAAAATAAAGTCTAGAAAGAATGTGTGAAAATATTTGTGATTCCTTAATTTTTAAAAATTTCTTTCTTATAGTTCAAAAAGCACAATAGTTTTTTGTAAATTTCCAGAAGAAGCTATCCTTGTGTTCACAGAGGATTTATTTTTCTCAATCATGTAAGATCAATCATTCAGAATACAACTTGGGCCCTTCACAAAAATTATATTTATGCTAGCTAGCCAATTATATTAGCGTCTCAACAACCTGGAGAGTATTTGGCAAACAACCACAATCTCTGGAAAATAGAAGAAAACATATACAAAAACGTACTCTGAATAAGTATATTCACACATGTTGCTCATGAGGGAAACCACCAGCTTCCACCCAGGATTTCAATGAGATTTTCTCTTTGTAAAATATGATGAAAGAAAATCTACTTATCCTAGTTGTTGATACAAGTCAGTTCTAAAAATTAGTACCAGTCAGGATAGCACTAAATAGATAGGCACTGACAAATACAAGAAATCAAAATTGACAAGAAATAAGATTAAGACAATGAGAAAAAAGAGCATAGAAGAGGGACCTTAAATTTATAGCAATCTGGATTCATCAGCATTGGGATAAGCATCATACTGTATCTCAAGTCATTGAAGATAATGAGCACAGTATAAACACTGACATTCTAAAGTTAACCTTGAGTTATCAAGAAAATGTTAAATTACATTCAACTGTCTTTGTTTCAGAAGACAAGAAAATATAAATTGATTTTAGCCAGACCTTCACCTTTAGTACTGACATTTACTGTGCAACTATATAATGGTCAAATCGCTGCCAAAGGCAGTTTGTGAACTTCATCTCAATGAATCAGTGGTTAAAATAAAATAAAATAAAATAAAATAAAATAAAATAAAATAAAATAAAATAAAACATGGTGCATCCTTTTTACTGTCAGCTTCAAGTTTAGTCTTTAGCTGAAAAATACACTTCCCAGACATTTTTCCAGATTTCTTGATAGACACTGCCAATGGAATCTAATTCTAGATTGGAAGGTAGAAAGGAAGAACACCTTTCTTTTTTTCTACATATGGTGGAGTCCCCAGTAACAGAAGATAATTAACAACACATGAGGCCAATAGTCCAATTATAACATTGAAAGTTCATGGCTCATGGCCCTGGATCCACAGAAGAATTCTGGTCTTTGGAAACCCTGCTTTAACTATAGCTACCTCTGTGCCCTTCCTTTTCTCCTTTTTACTTTTAGTTCTAACACCCATGCCACCAGTCATGTACTAAAACTCTTCCTGCTTGAATTGCTAACGTAATTCCCATTTTTTCTAACAGGAAACCAACAAAGGAAAAAATATAATGAAAATATGACTTTTATTCAAAAGTTATATTTGATTTGTCTGGAAATTTCAGCCACTCAGCAAGTATAAAACATACTGTTAGATCTAAGTGTTGGTACTTGCTGAGATTACAACAACAATTTAAGATACTGGGAGCAAAAGTTCTCCTTAGCAATTAAAACTACTTTGAGAAGTAAGAATGATAATGCATGGAGTACTGACTTCAGTTATTTCATAGTGTGACATAAAGACAAGGAGAGAAAATACACATAAATAAAATATCATGCCAGTGTACTCTGGCATCATCAGCAGGTGACAGAGTGGACTAATATCTTCAACACAATTAGGGCAACATTCCTTAATCAATACTTATTCAAGATCAACAGCATGTAGGTTTTCAATGAACCTGGTCCATGCCCCAGCGCTGCAAGTACATGTGTGATGCACCATGGGTATTTCATAATCATGGTGTTTTTATTCCTTTTATAATGCAATTTTTCCTAAGGAGGAGACATTTGAATCACAGAAATGTTTAAGTTTTACTTAGGAAGGCATTACATTAATTTTCTCTAATTAGAACTTTTCCCCATAAGGTAAAAAGTCAGGTCTTTGGATTTTTATTTGTGGGCACAAAGTGGGTTATTAATGCACTGAGTTGATGCTTTTATGGTGGCTTTCCTTTTCATTGAGTTTTTATCTCGCCCATGCACTCTGTCTACAGTTACCAATTAAAATATTGCCCCTCTAGAAAGGGAAATCATCATTTTGAGTGGATGAATGGACTAAAAGAAATCTGTGATATAAAATGTCACTATTCTATTCTATGTGTAATGGGGAGTTTTTTCCTTGATTTTCCTAGAAATGTTCCCCAAAATTTGGATGAGAAATAGAAAAACTCAAATAAAAGTGGCAAGTGTTTGTGGAATGACAGCCATGTAAAAGAAGCAAGAAAATGGACAAAAGTGCAGGCTTTATAGTCAAATAACCTGAATTTGAATATTCTCTCGGATCCCTCCTACCTAAGTGTAAAAGAGAAACATTTATTAAGATAAATGATTAAAGCTGATTTATGCAGAGTAATGAGATTGTGTTCCTAACATAGTAAGTGGAGTGGTGCTATGTTAGAATAGATAGAATACTTATAGTATATATATTTATATAAATGTATATGTGTGTTAGGTTGAAATATTTGAACTTGCTTACATTGAACTCCTTTTGACCTACAAAATATATGTCTCTCTCCATTAAGGAAATTGTAATCCCTTATAGAAGGGTTGGCACAAGGTGCAAGATTGTTGCCAATTATTGATAACAAGACATTGCATTTCCAATGTTAAGGGTGCTCACAATATGCTGGACCTGTGTGTGTGAGGCATAATAGATGTTGGAGGGTAAAGGAGATTTTCCATTAAAGGACAGGGTAAATTTGGGTGTTTTAAAAATCATAATTGATTGTGAAGGATTATAAACTAAATGTGTTACAAAGGCATTTAGATAATGACTGAAAGTTCTCTAAATATAATCTGAAAGCAAAAGATTTCATTTGTAAGTGATAGAGATGAAAAGGAAAGTAAATTCTCCAGAGTAATGGAACAACAATGAACAAATAATGGATAGCCTTCTGAATGGTGTCATGAGACATTTAGACTCTTCACCCTGAAAACTAAAATGCAAAAGAAAAGATGAGTTGGGACCTGTGCACAAAATGCCCAAATCACTAAGTAATGTGGGTAAGGTAGCTTTGAAAGACCACACACAGATGACAGAAAATAACAGCTTATCTTGGTCCAAAATGTGTTGCTATTAAATGGAGTTTTAGTAAAATCTTATAATTCTAAAGAATGGTGGTGAATTTATTATTACAGCCAGCAAACTACTTAAAAATAATATCTATGTACATATGTATGAACATATACATTCCTCCTAATTGTTAAAATGCACACATTGAAAACAATTTTTGAATTTGTTAATCGTTGTTGATATCTTCACCATAAACATATAATCCTTGCTGCATTGTCTGGAATATCCTAGCTCTACATGTGTGTGATGCCAAGGATGGTCCAAGAGAAGTCTGATTGGTGGCTATAAACACTATCATAGCTGCTTTCCTTCTATATTTTAAGAAGACTCGCCAATGCCTCTATGCTAGAAATAAGGACATTGGCAACAAGTAAGAAACTGCAAATGAAAAATTGAATGTTCAATTTGAGCAAGATGGCTTCTGCAAACTAGATTTAAAAAACCATAAGCAACAGATTTAACTCCAATGAATAGAAATACTCCATGCATCATCAATATTTTTATATTTTAAAGTCTTAGGTATTCGTTAGCTTATATAAATATCAGTGCTCCTTTCACAGTATTATAATTTCTGGCCAGCTTATTATCTGGAACTACTTCTTTATGAGTAGTCTATATGTTTAGTTTACCTGATTATAAACTTTATGCAACCTTCTAATTGATAGGCAAATTTGTTTCACTTCAGTTGGTAAAAGATTGTTTCATGATTTCTAAATTGCAGGATAAACCTTGAAAACATGTTG
>CM053402.1:80744544-80788367 GCA_028644305.1 Xerus rutilus | reverse complement strand
TGTTTATTTTACATGAAAATAGGGTATAAGCTACTACCTATGATATAAGAATTCATATGCATAAATTATATAAAGCACCCAATTCAGAAAAAAATGTATTCTTACTTTTCAAAACTTTGTAAAATTGTAGGAAAAATGAATCTCTTGAGAAACATCCATTGGATTTGTGGTAAGCAAATTAAAAGTAAAAGAAATCTCTTCCGGCTGAACTTCCCAAACCTACACACTATAAACACAAAGAGAAAAAAGAAAATTAAAAAAGATCTTAAATCAGCTCTATGCTGATTATCTGCAAGGTTAATTAATTGTTTTAATTGCACCATGCTGTAGCCAGCAACAGAAACATTGTCAGATATAATGCAGTGGGAAGGAAAAGGATGAAGGAGAGTTTGTGGAATTTAAACTCTTGAGAGATTACTTTCTACCTCACTGTACTTTAGATTCAAAAAAAGGTAACACAATATCAAGAGAAGTATACATCCTCAAACAAGAAACAATTAAGTATTTTCAAAGACTGGTCAGTAATTATACATGTATTAATTAGCCAAGTGCAAACTTGGCAATTCTTTGTTTACTTCATCAGTGTAATAGTCAAGTTCTATAATTCAGTCTCCTAAATTCATTTTGAGGGAAATAGGGACAATTAAATCCAAAGTGCATTACCATCAAAGTTAATAGATTTGTTTTCATGTTGGAGATACAGATAATGATAAAAAAATAACATTTATGATAGTTATATACGTGGCATTTTTTAAAATTCATATAGTAATTATTTCTATCATACCATTTTACTAGTGAAGAGATGGAGAAAGAGGGGTTAAATAACTACCCAGGGTTATAGGTAGTAAGTGGTGGAACAGAGTTTTGAATCACTACCATCCTGTCACAGTAACTTTATTTCATGCATTTGAGAAACAGATTTTAGATGAGATGTCTCACACAGTCGCGAGGATCAGCTATAATTTGAACTGGTACTGGATTTCCAGTTTGATCAACATGGTCATTTGGGGCAATTTTGGAGAACTAAAAAATAACCTTACTTTTCCCATCTCCCTTATTTACATATTCATAATTTAAAAGATCCTGGTGGTCTGAAGAGGACAAACATATGTCACTATTTGGAAATATCCACAACTCTGACAAGGCGAAGAGAAACATCTTGATTTTTCCCTTTACAGTTATAGTCTTTCGCCTAAGATTAGAAGATATGTTAGAATTAAACAGATTTAGGAATATATCAAATTCCCTATAAATATTGAATAGGGATAATTATAAACTTGAGAAAAATGAGTCAAAGGAAAAAATTCAGCCAGCCAGACTATTTTTCCCTGTGATAGACAAAGCATTTTGAAGCATACTTCAGAATAAATGGAAAGATGAAAAGTCAATCTATGTTTGCATTGACCACTCTCATATGAGTAGATGGTTGGTTGTTGTTTGTATGTAGGTATAAAAGGTAATGAAACCAAATCAATTTTTGAATATTTTTATTGTGGGAATAGGTAAATGACATAAATTTACCATTTTAACTATCCGAAGCATACAATTCAGTGGCATTAAGTATATTTACATTGTGAAAACAATACTATCCCCAGAAATTGTTTATAACATCTGATTTTAAAGATGAAAAATTATAGTAAGAACTTAAGATTCCAGATGTTTAGCTATAGATTTTGGATAAAAATATTTTCATTTCCTTGTTGAATAAGATGCCTAAATTACTTATGTCTATATAATCTCCATCATTTTCTAATATTTCTAATATGTGGTATTTATCCTTCACACATTAGAAATAAAATATCTAATTTGAGTTTTTCCATTTTCATAATTGTAAAATATTCCTGCAGCTTCATATTAAAGTTATATTCATTTCAATTCAGAAAAAGCAATTTTAATTAGTTAGGGTTGCAAATCATCTTGGGGATTCATTGAGGTGAAACATAATCTATATACAGAATAATACATTCTGTATTTCAGAAAATTCCAAACTCTGGCTTAGCTGATTTTACCTGTAATCTAAAAATATATTGGCAATATCTATGAATTCAATGGTAAGGACAATATGATATACAGGTAAATATGTCAATACAGAAGAATCTGAAATTTTGATTGCTTTTTTTACTGTCTGATCTAATATCCTAACAAATAAAATTGGAAGAACGCTGTTAGTGGGAAAAATTGGTTGTCATTTCATTTTTTCTACCTAACATCATCTCTAACTAGCTTGATTTTTTTGTTTGTTTGTTTGTTTGTCAGGTACATTTTTATTTAAGCCCCTCCTGCTAAGCTCCCCAAAGCCGAAAACAACTGAAATATAGCAATTGACTTTTTTTTTTCTCAGAAGTTGCATTTTAATACATGTTATCAGACATAACAGAAAAAAACAAATTTTCAGAAGCTGTACACACTATTCACTGAAAACATTTGTTGAGGCAAATAGAAAAAAATTGTTACAATCATAATTTTTCTAACTTTGCACAAAATTATAAGCAGATTACATTCTTCATATTAAACATCTTTATATGCACTTTCAATGTTCATTGAAAGTGCATAGCTTGATTTTTTTAAAATTTTTTTTCTTTAGTTGTAGATGGACGCAATGTCTTTATTTTATTGCTTTGTATGTGGTGCTGAGGATCGAACCCAGGGCCTCACACGTGCGAGGCAAGCGCTCTAACGCTGAGCTACAATCCCAGCCCCCAGCTTGATTATTTAAGGGAAAAAAAAGAAAAAGGAAAGGAAAGGAAAGATGCCCAAAGAACATTTAAATTCTGTTACTTTCATTTTTGAAAAGATTTTGACATTTTAATTAGAGGTTTTTTTAAATTGTTCTTTATAAAGTAATTTGAAGGCAACACTGTAGAAATTGTTCCTAGGCCAGAATATAAAATAGTGATGCACCTTTATAATTATTGTCCTGGCACGACATGACACAGTTTTTAATCTCAACTGCATCTTTGAAATAAAAATAGGTTGTTTGCCAAAATTTGCATTGCCCAAACTCAGGCTAATAACCTAATTTACTGCTTGTCTAATCGTTAAGCTGATGATGCTATTTCAGAGTCATTCAGCTGTATGTCATCTTGGCATTTTTAAATAAACAAAGGTAATTTTATTATCCCATCATAGCCCTAAATATCCTTTCAGAGTTTTTAATACTATTATCTTAGATTTGAGTCTTTGGAGTAGATTTATATTCCAGTCTTTGGAGTAGATTCATATTCCAGTCTTTGGAGTAGATTTATATTTATTCTCATTTTTTGATAGTGTATGCTTAAAAACGAGAATATTCATTCACATTTGAATTAATAATTTGCATTAATAATATGTTCTCTTTTTCACATAGTATGTTCTATTTTTCAAATATTTTCTCAAAGAGAATACAGCACTACTTGTCAACAAAACATCAATGTGTGTCCAGAAATGACCATGTAACAGATCTTCAGCAAATCTTTTTACCATATGCAATAAAACCTGTTCTTCGGACCTCAACAGGTGGCCTACTTTAGGTTTATGGCCAACATCCGCTTGGTAATGTATTTATAAATCCATAAATAAAATAATGGCCTCTAATTCCTTAGGCACAGTGTATGCTAGAGTGAATTCTTACATAAACGTGAAGATGCTTTAAACATAACATTCTCTTAAGCTTGGGTTTTAGACTTATGTTTATATCAATAACAAAAATCTGAATAAAAGCCTTAAGGAAAATATCACCATAATGGTAATTGCTTAACTAGGCATATTATGAATAGGAATCTAGCCTTCTAAAAACCTAATGGTGACACGGGAAATATAGAATTAAAATGTCATTTTGTTATGTTGGTGGCTTTTTAGTTTTTCTTTTCCAGATACACATATTTATTCTGAGTCAGAATTATAATATTTATATTCTGATATAAAAATTATTAATATTTCTTCCTTTAGCTGATCCCTTCAAAATCATTCTCCTGCCCAACTTTGAACACTTTCTCTCCCCATCAAATTTTTGGTGCTTTTAAAACCTTATTATCCTTTTATTTTTCCCTTTCCTAGCTTTTGTCTATGCATTGTTGTTTGTATGAATCCTAGTAATGATTCAAGGCTAACAGATACTACTCCCTCAGCAAGACTTTCTTCATCTACCTTCCAGCCAGCACCCTAGCAGTCTGGGTTTACCAGGCTCACATATATTCTTTTTAGAGCCATTGTCACATTGGATATGTTTATTAATTGTCCCTCCCACCTTGCGTCCCATCTGGAAATGAAAGCCAAAAAATACATTTTAAACATGTTTTAAAAAATCTTTTTGTTTTTTGCTGTATTTGGGGTGTGAACCCAATTCCAAACTCTATCCCCAGCTTTCCACTCCTTTTTATTTTGAGATAAATTTCCTAGGTCTCAAACTAATTCTTCATGCCTCAGCCTCCCAAGCAGCTTAGATTGTAGGTACACCACTATGCCTAGCTTGTTTTAAACTTTCATAGTTTTTTCTTTGGTTTTTAAGACCTGTGGGCAAATTATTTTATTAGTCCATCTATTGCTGTAACCATTTCCATCTTAGGACACTCAGGTATCAAATTTGATAACAGGTAGTGACTAACTAGAATACGTTATATCATAATACTTCAAATCTTTATTAATAGATATTGGACACAAAATGAAATAGTTTTAGATTTAATTGTGATATTTTCCATGTGTAAAGAAGAGAGGAGAGGTGAAATGCTTTGTAGTCCTGCACTAATGGATCAGATTAGACCAGGTTCTGGGGATAAAGTAGTGATTTGGGGGGAAAATCAATATTTTGTTTATTTATTTATGTTTTTATTTTTGTGGCACTGGGAATTAAACTCAGGGCTTTGGTATGCTAGAGAAGTGTTCTACCATTGAGCTGCATCCTCAGCCTGTCAGTATTTTTTGAATATTGGGAATCTGTATTGTTGGTAAGAGAAATGCAGCACAGAATGTTGGGCATCCAAACAATAACAACAAAAACCCATAAAGGTGATATATGTTTGTTTGTGTTTGTATGACAGAGAAAGGAAAAAGAAAATAGCAAAGTACCTACAAAGAAAATTTCTTATTTCTCGATATTTTGTGGGGTAACATTTTCTTCTACCTCTATCTGTGATTTGGGTTATAATATACCTGGAGTACTAGCTATAGCATCTAAAGGTATCTTCTGTGGTTACCTGTGTATCACAAAACCTTTTACATTAGATTGGTGGAGAAAATTATTGTCTTCTCTATTCCCTATTCTAGAATATCATTTAGTGTTTGCGTTTTTCCTCTCAAACTGGCTAGATTTTTTCTTAAATGTGAATGAAGTTAGTCATAACATTAGCTCTCTGAACATATAATCTTACTAAAATGTGGGAGAAATGCAAATGGAATATAAGGCTTGTTTAGCATAAAAGAAAAATGGATCTTCCTTTTCAAATACTGTATTGTTCTAAATATAATCTTAATTGTTCATACACCTTCTCAAACTAAGTTTTGAAGTCATGTTGTCTTATCCTAGAAGTGGCTTTATTTTAAGGAAAACAAGATTCTGCTATGTGAATAATTAAGGTGAAAGACAGTACAAGTTCTGATGATTGTTCAAGCAATTTAATGCAAATTTGAGGCCAAAGTATAAGTGCTTTTGTTCCCTTAGATTACAAATACATTATACTTGAATATTTCCCATTGAATTCTTTTCCTACTGAATTCTGTGAGATCGTAATAACAGAGTTCTTTACAGAGATAAAGCAAAATTAGTTGTGATTTTAAAGTTCAAATATAATTAAGAATGAAAATATTTCACAGTGGGCAGTGGCATTTGCACTGGCTGAACTCACATTGTCTGAAGTCCCCCTAAAGTGTCTTCTAAAGATTTTTCTCCTCAGAGTAAACAAACAATAACAAAAAAGGCAAATTCTTGTGTCTGATGCTTTGGCTTTGTCATAAAGAAGTCAAAATCTATATTGTGTGTTTGTTGTAGCTCCCCATAGAAGTATAATAAATTTTTAAAATTACTTTTGGCAAATATAAGTGTTTTTCTTTAGTACCTTCTTCTAAAGTATATCCCTAGAAACTTTGCACCATAGGTTTACATTTCAGTCAGGCATTAGCAAATTGTCCTAACAAATTGTCTCCACCTACACACAGACGAAAAGCTAAACTGATTTAAAAAGATCTATAACCTTTGCTACAGGGATACAGGAACGTTTGTTAAGGAGTTCTATGTTAATTAGATAAATGCTAGTTGTAAAAGAAAAAAAGAGGCAATACTTCAGGGTAATACAAAAAAAATTACTTGGTAGTTAAAGTCTAATCTGCGTATTTCTGGTGGTTGGAAGGTAGGGGACTCGGCTCCATATATACATTCAGGGATCCAGGAGAATGGATATTCTGCCATTTTCAAAGACATGAATTCTAGGTTCTCCTCAGAGGAGTAAATAATAAACAGGTGAGGGAAAAGAAAAAATGAGATAAAGTTACACTGCTTTTTAATAATCTTATCCCAGAAGAGAGAGTCATCATTTACACTCATAGTTGTCTTCATGTGAACTTATATGTCCACATTTAAATGCAAATTAATATTGGAAATATAGACTTCAGCTGAGTACCCTCTTCCCAGATGAACTGTGTATCATGAAAAGGGAGCAAAAATCTTTGGTTGACGGTAATTTTTGTCATTCTCTTACTTGAATAAAATCTACACAGTAACTTTGGGAAACCAGTATAATCCTTGGCAATGTGAGATACCCACCTAGATAATATATAGATAATATATACAGACGTATTAAATATTGCAAGGTCCTCCTATGAAATCTGTTTCTATACTTTTTCTTCCCAGTTTCCATTTCCTGCATAGCAGCTCGTGTGTTATCTGAAAAATACAAATCAATTTATTTAAATTCTCTGTTTGTGATCCTCATTGGTCTCCTTGAACACAGAATAAAATGTAAGCTCCAAAGCAAGGCTGCAAGGGAGTGATCATCTGGACCCTACTTAACTCTATTGTCTGATTTCCTATTCCTGTCTCTCTCATCTCTAATATTGTAGTTACACATAACTTCTTTCTGACTCAGGCATGGCCCAGGAATTCTGTATTAACTCTGTCCTGTGCCTTCACTGCTTTCCCACAGATCTTCTTGTTAGACTTCTCTTCATTCAGGAGGCAGTTCCAATCATCAAAGACATCCATTGTGACCATCCTAGCTAAAGAGAAAACTTTCAACCTTGACTTGCTTGATAGTCTATCATTTATCAGTCCTATGATATACATTATTACAATGTTTTATAACCACTCTGGGCCTTAAATAGTGTATTCTGATCACTCATTTTGCAGATGAGGAAAATAAAATTCAAATAACAACTGACTTGAAAAAGGCCATACAGCTGTTCATGGTGGAACTGAGATCCAGAAGGCAATTGATATTTCCAACATTTATTTTATAAAGTAATTTGGAGAACAGGAGATATAATAATGTCTTATTTATTTGTCTATAGGAATTGGTATTTCTCTTTTTGGAGGGAAGGAAACTTGCTACTTCTTAACAAAGTATACATAGGATGGAGCTTTTAAATAAATGCCAATTTGAGAGACAAGTAAAATGTCCAATTTAGCATAGTCCATAGCATATTATCCAACATAGTAGTCACTAGCTATGTGGGGCCAATTAAATTTAAATTAATTGCAATGAAGAATTAATTTCTCAGTCACACTACTCAGATTTTGGTTCTCAGTAGCTACAAATAGCACGTGGCTATGTTTTTGGTCATTACAAGGAAACATTTCAACCATCCAGAAATTCCCAACTAATCATTCTGACCCCTAGGTTTTCTTTTGTCCTACTGTCCTATAGTTTGTGATCTTTGATTCTGGATACTACAATTCCCATTTTCTTCCTAATTGTTTATTCTTAGAACTATCATTTCACTTTTTTCCACTGATTATTACTGGCAGGTTTATGAAAAAGTTGTTGAGGTGAGGTATGGAGAGGCCTAATGGCAACTCACTGTAAATCTCTAAGAAAGATGGACTAGTCAAATTTGTACTAATCTCAATTTTGATGAAAGCTAGCAATTTTCTTACACTTTTATATAAAAATAGGACCATAAAAACTTAAACTCACACGATTATTCTAAACCTTTCTAAGACCTTTTATTGTAACAATATTGAAATGCATAATAAGGTAGTGTCCTCTATGAGGTGGGGAGATGGTGTGCATGCTATTCCCTTTTACCATTGTTCAAGGCGCATGGTGCCAGAACAAATTCACCTCTTTCCAAGGCAGTGAGTATCCTTTCTAGATCTCTCAAGGGCTTTGCTGGTAACGCAATAATAAACAGCTCAGCTTCTGTTTCAGGCTATGTAAATGGTGATGTTCCTGTTTCTCTCATTCATATCAGGGAATGAATGATTTAAGATATTCAGTTATTTAGACTATTGCCTCAATTATGCAAGGTGACCTCAAATAGGAGATTTTGTTTATCGCTCTTGTAAAAATATAGTAATGAGGTCATAGGGAGAACATAGATGACTGAGTAAAAACCAATTACAAGGACTGGAAAATCATGTCAAAATTAATATTCTTCTGATAATGAGCATGATGATCACTGTCATTCTCTAAGCATGGATATGCATGGCTTGCACTCTCTATGCAATTTTTTTTTCAGATCCAATTTAGTAAGCAGTTCTGAGGCAGTGTCTGAACTATAGCATTATTATACCAATAACAAAACTTTGCCCAGGCATGGCAAAATGACTCAAATAGAATATTCCCTGCTTTATCAGTCGGATATTATAATAGAATATTGTGTTTCCAAGATGTAATTAAAAGGAGAACATTGATTAATTGAGAGGAAAGGCCCAAGATGGCAAGATAACTGAAAAGGAACACAAAGAACATATTAATGGAAGTAGAAGTGAACAAGGGTGCTTATCCTGGATGAGAGAAATCTGGAAAGAACATAATAAGCTTCTTAATGTGATTGTGAGGCTATGATGAGAAAGTGGTTCTACCTAAACCTATGTAACATCAAACATCTAAATGTGGCAAATGGAGATAGATTTTACATTAGTATGAAATGGTTGGCAGTGTCATCTTCATAGGTTTTTGAATAGTTGAACAAACAAAACTTGCCACCTATTAGAAAATTCTGAAGTATTGATATTTTGGGGAGGTGGTTTTCTCCTAAAAGTGTCTATGTCTACTTTCATATGAGCTGATTGACAATTTGGAACAAGGTTTAAAGACAGATAGATGGGTGGGTAGATAGAATTGATTACAGATAGCTAATTTTACTTATCTGTCTTCATTATTTCATAGTGAGTTGACTTAAGAATAAAAAGCAATTTTAGAATTGTAATTTCATGTTACTCTCTTAGATATTTTCCTATCATTTTCAAGTACCAAAAACTTTAATCCATTACTTTGCCAGCTTTTCCTGTTGCTTTAATCTTTGTTCATTTTAAACTGACCTTTTTATGACTTACTAGCATAAAATTACTTTTTCTTCCTCTTCATATTTCCTGCTCTCACCTGCTTTCTCTTAGTATCAGAAAAAAAATTAAGAACACAGAAAAATGCATGTGCCCATGTATTTACTCCCATACCAGGTAGCCAAAAGAACAGTAATAAAACAAATACAATGCATAATTCTGAAACAAACAAGCTACCATTAATGAAAAATGCTGATGATCCTATAGCAGTTATAAGATATTCTCATTTTTATTCTTTTCATTTCCAACACATCTATTTCATGAGTATTTTGAGATATGTGTTAAATTGATTATATTTACCATTGTCTCTGAAGGCTCTTAGGACACCTATGATTAATTTGCCCTGAATTCTCACACCTTAAATAGAATTTTCATTTTAAAAACATGTTAGAAGAAGAAAAATATGATTTTGAATTATCTATAAAGTTATTTACCCCAAATATAACTCTATTTTTTAAAATACAGTCAGTCTTTCATATTCATGAAATCTATATCAGTGGTTTCAAACAGGCACAGCTCATAAATATTTGGAAAAACAGTTGTGTCCATAGTGATCATGTAAAGGCATGATGATCAATAATCTTGTCATTATTATGTGAACAATCTGTACAACAACTAACTACATAATATTTACATTTTATTTGATATTACAATAATCTAGAGATGATTTAAAGTATATAAGAAGATATTAATAGGTTATATACAAACACTACATCATTTCATATGAAGGATTTGAGCATATAAATATATTGCTATCTATGGGTGATCCTGAAATCAATCCTCCATGGATACTAGTAGAAGACTATATAAGTTTATTTTTTTGAACACACTGGTAAACTTTTTGAATTACTCATTTTATCCTAGATTTTCTTATTTGGAACTTCAAGAAAAATGTTAATTTCCCGAGACTTATGTAGAAAATCTTACACAAGAAACTTATTTTAATGAAATAACATTCACAGATTGCTTGGTTCTCCTTGTATACTCAAATAAAATTTACTCAAAATTGATAAGCAAAATCATATTGGAATTTTAAACAATGGTAATATTCTCCAATGACCCAATTAAGCACAGAATTTTTAATTTTTAGAAATATAATTATAGAAAAAAGATAAGTCCATTTTAGTAGTATCCTTATTATAATTATACAATTTTCTCTTATTAATAAGCAAAATTATTGCTTTAAGTTCGCATTGTGTGGGTCTGCTCAAGTTGGGTCCTGAGAGACGAGAAAAGAGGTCTTAGGGAAAGACAAAATGTGTTTCCAAGGATGAGGGGGTGATGGCCCATGGGGTCACTCACCCAGACCCCAGGGTGTAGGTAAAAAACTGCTCTGCCGCAGAAGAGATGCAGAAACACCATTTATTCCAGAAAATACAGAAGCTTATATACACTCCTGGACCAATCAGGCCCGAAGTTACAAACAAAGGGGTGCTCTCTGTCAAGAGCACAGTCTATTAGCATAGAATCGGGAAAGATGGAAGGGAGGGGCTGAAGGTATGGAGAGTGCTCCTACACAAAATAATCAACTGAGTTGAGAATAAATAAATATAATAAAAATAGATCAAAATTTCATTTAAAATATTTGGTTTTAGAGTTGTTCAAAAGATATTTCCTATACACAAAATACGCATTGTATATCATAATATCACAATTCAGAAAATACATAGTGCATATATAATACTTTTATAGAATGGAATTTATTGTTGATGTTGCAATAAGAATATATTATGAATAATTAATATTTTAAGTTAGGCTTGTATAAACACAAATGGACTAGAAACAATGCCTTCTGGTATGGCTGTTTTAACTATGTGAAATATTCTGTGAGCTGACAGTAGTTTGATCTTCCTTCTTGTTCTTGTGAGGAGTTAAATAGGAGTTATCTTTTGTAACCTATTAGATATTAAACCTAAGATATTATTACATGTTGATTGTTTAATCTCCAAAACAATCTATGATTACAAAACATAAGATTTATAAAACAGCAACAGCTATTTAAAGAACAATTTTGAATGATAGAAGAGATTTGAATTTAAAAGTTGAATAATCTGTACAATAAAATTTGATAGACATAAATGAATATAAGAGCTTATTGGGTAATTTCATTAGAAGAAATATGATTGTAAATTTTCAAATGTAGTTAATTCCTCTCTAAGAGATTAAAAATTCAAAGTTGACTTAATTTTGAACTATATTAAGGAATTTATAAAGGACTTGGAAACTGTATGTAACTCTATAGTGACAAGTCACTTGATGGTACAATCTAAACATTATGCAACGTTAAAATAATCAATTCAAAATATAGCAACATTCAAAATTGTTTTGAAAAATAATATCTTAGGCAAATCTTATGACCTATTTCCTTTTTATCTCCTCTTTCCTATTTTAAAAACATAAGTATTGTCATAAAATTTTTTTCTTCTAACTTTTTGCTAAGCTAGTCCCCATAGATCCCTGAGTTTCTTTTCCTACTCTTTAACTCACTGCAAATCAGTCTCACCTAAACTGTTCTGAGTTGTTTAATTCATCCATAGGTCTGCACAATGAAGTTCCAGACACATACTCTGTGTCTGATCATGGCATAGGCAGTTTTGGTGAATGTTGATTACTTATACCTAACACACCTGTATGATATATGCTTTTTATATTAAGAACAATTTATTGTTTCTATTAAGATTATCTTATTTATCCACACAGATGAATACGACTATGAGCCACACTAGAGCAGAGAGCTCCTTGTAGATGTCTTTTTTATCAAGTAGCCTAGAAGAATTCCTGGGTTTGCAAAAGGTTGTGAATTGAAGTTTGAATAAATTAATGAATACTGATAAAATTAATATACAACCTTCATAAAAAGAAATTGAAAACTCTGTAATAGATAAGTTTATTTAATTTAGCACTTGCAGAAAGGTACCTTAGGTTATTAATTTGACAATCAAAACAATCTGTATATGTATTCAAAAATTTTCCATGTATCTGAACCAACGCATATGCAGAACAAATGAGAATTATTGAGTAAAAATCATCACATTTTAGCTGGGCGAGGTGGCGTATGCCTGTAATTCCAGCACTTTGGGAGGCTGAGACAGTAGAATCGCAAGTTCAAAGCCAGCCTCAGCAACAGCAAGGCACTAAGTAACTCAGTGAGACCTTGTCTCTAAATAAAACACAAAATAGGGCTGGGGATGTGGCTCAGTGGTCAAGTGCCCCTGAGTTCAATCTTTGGTACCAAAAAAAAGAAAAAAAAAGAAATCATTCTATGGCCTGAAAAATAACAAGAGTAAATAAAGAATTCCCAAAATACTATTTTAAAAGTTTTTTAGGTCACTATATCAGTAATAAAAAGTTTAAGGTAGTAAGCATTTCATCATTAAGAAAAAACACTGCAGATAAACAATAAAGAGCAATGAGTGGATTTTCTATAAAATATTGACTAGATTATATCCTGACTCAATGAGAATGTAAAAATCCTACAAAAACATTGACCTACAGAAACTAGTTTCCCCACCAAGGTTTTAGCAATTAAATGCTTCAGAGATTATCTAAGGCCTTCAGGGAGCCTAATAGATATGGCTTCACTTTCTTCATTGCTGAATCTGCTCAGTATAATCCTGACTCACCACAGTTTAATGCCTGGTCACTCTCAGGCATCAAACACCACTAGTTTTGATGAAGAGAAACAGAGGAAGTCAGACACCTATTCTACAACTTCGAAAGTAGGTCACCTAACTGTGCTAATGTATTATAGCTGCAGTGTCCCCAAGACATTTAAAGGGGAGAAAGGAATAAAAAGAATTAGAGCATGCTTGCTACCCTATGGTCTTTCCTCCTCCAATACATTTATATGGGTCTGTTCCTTGGCTTTGCCTGGGCTTGGGCCTGCTGGAAAATGAGACCAGCTGCACTTTTAAAAGGTAATGATGTCTTGGTCTTTCCATGGAGGAACAGGCAAGGGCTCAATTATCATTGCATACAAAGAAGCCCCTTAAGAACTCTCAAATAAATTCCCACAAAGGAAAGTGTGTGAAAGCCCATAGGCTCAAACAAAACTTATTTCTTTAGAAAGAAAATTAAATTTTAGTAATTTATTCAATTTTAATACCAGAGCAGAACGTCACTTTGGTCAAAACTTTCACAAGTGAACAGTATCAGACATAGCAGTTCATGTGTTAGTCAGATTCAAGTTGTAATATGATACATGACTAGATATATGCCAAAGCACTCTAATTTAATTCTGATAGGTGGAGGATTGTGGCATCTGTGTGGTGCAGAGCACATGATGCCATGTCACAATACATTAGCTTGTATCACATTATAATGAGATATGACGAAATATAATATTTCACGTCAAAATAAAATGAAAAAAATGGAGAGGTAATATAACTTTTGATACTGAATATGTATTAAGAGGGGAAAGCAAATTATGGAAAGTCTGGGCAAACTCTGAAAGCAAGTAATTTGAATTTATTTACAGATCAGATCTTTACTCCAGTGGCACTCAGCAGAGCTGCCATCATTAATAATCAGGGCTTAATGTCTGTCATTTCAAATTGCATTGGTTGGAAAATTGGAATACTAGTTGTCAAGCTAGATGTCATTTTTATTTCCTTTGAATATTATTGATATTGGTTCAGGTTTATTTATGCACTGAAGCACCACATAATGCAGGAATCTAGTTTTTCAAGTAGAATATTTCAAAATGATGTTCTTCTTGTAGTTTTTCTACAAAACATGTGTTTACATTTAAATACATTATCTCGATAATTTATTGAGATTCATCTTTGGGCCCTAGACTAGTTTGTCTGTCTTACTTAAGATATAAACATAAACTTTGCGGGAGGAGCAGTGCTAAGGATTGAACCCAAGGCTTTGTGCATGCTTGTAAAGTAAGTACTCTTCTACCGAGCTGCATCCCCAGGCCTAATAATAACATTCTAAGCAATCAGAACTGATAGTGGTTAAGTGGTGATGAGCTCTCTGAATCTCAGAGGTTTTAAGGACTCTTGTGTATGCTGTAGTTTAAATTATTCATGACAAACAATTTAAATCTTCATGGATCAATTCTTAACCTGTTCATTGATCTCTGGCCTCAACTGAGTACGCTATGGGCTGCAGGCAAGAAGTTAAGGATTGTTACCTTCTATTCCCATGTTATTCCCATCATGGGATTCTGAGCATTCCACTTGTAAAGGGTCTCAGGTTCTGGAATTGTTGGGTGGTTTGTAATCACAGTAGAGAAAGTAGCTTAGCACTTACTTGTTGTTGTTATAGAGGTCATCCACCAGGTCTGTCTAATTTCAGAATAATATATAGGAAAATATGCGTGTTCCTGTGAGATACTGTTAAATAATATACATTGAATGACCACAGGGTAAGCTTGCATAGACAGTATCTGGAGCATAAACAATACATGGCTCTTAACGAAAATTCACCAACTGAGGAATATTAATATATTATAGAGAAGAGAGTGAAACACAAATGCAATCACATTTTTCAGAGGCTAGAGTGGCAGGGTGAGATATTTCATTTTTATCCATTTGCCTTTGCCAAGTCATTGAGGTGTTCTGTAAAGAAGATTAACATGTAAATAAAGTTTTTCAAAGAACAATAAGACTTCTAATAATGGGAGGAGTTAGGTACATGCTTACAACAATTGCATCTTGAATTATTAAAGTTGTCATCTATAACTGTAATGTTTTAATATTTGAAAGCTCTACAAAAAGTATTTAAAACTTCATAAAAGCATTACCTCTCTCAAATCTGAGATGTTATACCATTTTGGTCAAAAATTCATATAACACATATTCATGTATTTTGTGGTTCTTATTATAAATGTCAGGATAACATGAATTTCTTGAATGGAGAATCATGCCTTAATATTCTTCCTTCACTCAGTACTTAGTACAGTGCCTGGAATATTGTAGTCTGTTAATAGCCACAAGGTAAATATGAATATTTGTGACTCAGAAGAAATGTGTATAAAACTGATTTCCTTTTCCTTCTGATCTAGTGAGAATGTTTTATTTTTTTCCACACATATACACACCCATGATATATGCTTCTTAACAAAAATCAAGTCCTATTTTATGTTATTCTCAAAAGTACTGCTACTGAATTCACATCCCTCGTAATTATAAATCAGTATAAAGTAATCAAACACAAAATTTCTTGAGTCTATAGTTTTCTTATTTTTTTCTGGCAGTGATGTTGATTTTAATAAACAGTTATTAAAATATTTTATTAGACTTCCTATTAGAATTTAAAAGGGAAAAATATATTAAATAAGCACAGTACTAGATTCTATTGACAATTGTTCTTTTCATGTGTAAATTCTGACTGGAGTTAGGAAGGAATTTTTTTTTCAGTAATTTGTTCATCAATAAAATATATTGATAGAACACTAAATAGTGATGCAATATGAAGTTTAAAACAGTATAAATAACCTGACATGAGAAATATTTTTAGCATAATGATACATGTGAAATCTATAAAACTTAGAAATTTAGACATTTAAGTATTAATTTGATAAATAAAATCCGTTATATAATTATACTATGGGGATTCAATATATGCATAACTCATCCTTTGTTGATATATTATTTTCTCTACTTGGAGGTTAAAAATAAAGAAAAGAAAATATTTAAAATGCATGATTTTTGGCAGATCTTAGTGTTGAAACTTTAGTGAATTCAAGTGGGATTGAAGCTCTAAATTTCTTATAAACTGTAATAGTAAAAATAAGGAAAAGAAAGACTTATTTTCCACTGAAATGTTGAAAATAGAAAATTTTTAAATCAGTGAATCTAGAAGGAATTTTGTTTCAAGATAGAATATTCAAAACCAAAGTCTAATATACCTAGGTTCCCTCGCCTTAGTTAAATATTTCACAGGTGTGATTAATTGTATGCACAATTTTCTGCACCTGCATTCACCTGCTTATGAATTTAATCAATCATCAGTGTTTAACTTTTAAAATTCTGAATTCAGGTTTACACCTGGAATTTTTTATTACATTTAATATAGAATTGGATAAAATTGTCTTCCATAAATATTGACAAACTTCGGTAATATATGCTACATTTTTAGAAGGAAAAAAGAAAGATGTAAAGAATTAGTTTTGAAAATGTTTCAGCTAATTTGAAAAGAATCACTAATGTTACGTATGTATAATATAACAATAATGTGAGTCAAACATGTTTGTAAAGTTAGTCAAGAATTTTTTTCCTTAATCTAAATCAGCTAATAAATACTGTAAAAAAAAAAAAAAAAAACCTTAAAAAGAAGTTAAATAAACTCAAATCCATTTTGGATTATCACATATTCACAATAAAATGACTATTCAAGAATGATTTGTATTCAGATAAGGATATATATTTATTTATATAATTGCATATGCTTGGCTAAATGATTACATTTTATGCTTAAAAATATGAGAAAATGTTTCCATGAGGTTAATTTTCTCACCTTAATAAGTCTGGCTCAATTATGTTGAAGTATGAGAATGAAAGGGAAAAGAGAAGAGATAAGAGAAGTTTTAAAGAAGAGAGAGCAGCACTAGTGATTGATTAGTTGTAAAGGAGTAAAAGAGTCATTGGGTTCTGTAATTTCTAGCCTGGAAAATGAATGGCATTGACAGACTGTTAGTTTCAAAAGAAAGGTGTCATGTTCAATAAATATAAGGATTTTGGAAAGGTAGGAAGAAGTATAGGCTGGAGCAAGAGTAGGAAAAAGTAAAAATTTATATTTAAAATCATAACTGAGGCTGTGTGTTATAGTATTTTTACTGATAGCCTAATGCTAGTTTCTAACATTCTATACTGATGCCTTATGGGCTTTCTCTGCGATATAAATCATCATACCCATTCATTCACTTATTAATTTTTAATGTTGCCATCGACAAAATCCCTCTGGGTGCCTGTACGTAATTACCAAAATAGAGTATGATCATAAAATGAATAGGAGCTAAATTCAAAATTAAATAAAAGCAGGTCACCTACACATTAGGAAAGGCCCTGATATTGAACAGGCTAAGCCATTATCAAACTAGGAACAGATGGCCTAAAACAAAGGTGTATGAAAACAAGGATGTCCTTAGGACAAGGTGTCTTTCAGTGAGGAGAGAGCGGGCTTGCTTCCATAATAAAGGAAACTTTTTAGGAGGATACTTTTTTCAAGGATATTTTACTCATTGTAAAATAACCAGTGAGCATATCTTTCTATTTCTTCCTAAGATTACATGTGTGAAATACTAGTAAGAGAAACAAAGTTGATACATGGAACATCACAACATATCAAAGTGTATTGAAAGGTGGTGTAATTTTCCTTGCTCTTTGCTTTGTATCGCTCTGTGCTCAAAAGAATGTTGGCACCTAAAAGTTTCTGAACTGTTTGCAGCAATACAAAGGCATTCATGCTTGATACTTACAATGCTTGCTCACCCGGATTCTGGATTAGAAGAATCAGCTCACTAAATGATAGAGGAAAGGATGTCCTCTTTTCAAAAATTCTATCTTTTAATAAGTGGTGACTTTGGGTTTGGGTTTGGGTTGTCTGAAACTTTGACTTGTTTATGACTCTGTGATCCTGGCACAAATGCAAATTTGGGCAATTTTCATAAGTATGAGTTTGTTTTTGTTTGTTATTTGTTGGGCTGCAGGTATTATTTTTACAAATTTTACTTTTATATATTTTTCATTTTAACTTATACAAACATATATTTAGGGGTACCACGTGATGTTTTGATACAAGTATATGTTGTATTATGTTCAAATCAAGGGAATCCTATTTATCTTCTGAAACTTTTTTCATTTCTTTATGTTGAAAACATTCAGAATTCTTTTAGCTCTTTTTTTCAGTACACAGTACATTATTGTTATCTGTGCTCAACTCAATGTACAATAGAACAACTGACATTTTTTTCTTTGTTAACTTAGTATCCATCAGTAAATCTTTTCCCATACTTTCTTATCTGTTACTCTCTCCAGCTTCTCGTAACCTCCATCCTACTCTCAATTTCTATGAGATCAGCTTTTTATAATTATACACATGCATGAGATCATTTCACTAGCTTTTATAAGATGAAGAAGTTAGTATGTGAATGACTAATTAGCTGAAAAGATTTTCCTCACTCCCACTATCTTTAAACATCATCTAAATCCAGAGATAGATCTTCAAAAACAGAGACTGTCACCACCAATAAACAGAATCATTTGCAATTGGTATCAAGGCTTAGATGCTCTGTTGGCCAAGGGCTCTTTGATTTAGCTGAGCTTTCTCTTCTTTCCCTTTTGGAGCTAGGAACTATACTGAAGTTAAAATCTCAGGGAAAATAAGAACGTAATAAAAGACAAGGAGAAGAGCCTATAAGTGTAGAATGGAGTAATGGTATTTATGGTGTTTTTTCAGGTTTGATCTGCTTCTTTATCGCTTTGAACTTATAATATGTGGCATACTTAGAGGTATAAACATATTTATTAGTGATTTATTTTTTAGAATAAACAGCAACTATTATGTACCTGAAAGTCTGTAGCACCTATTGTTGTTTTTCATTCATTAAATTAATTAATTTCATTACTATAAACTGTGAAGTTTCTCTAGAACAGAATAAGCAGGCATAAACAGGTAAATGGTGTGTTAGAGAAAATAAGTAGATGTTCTATATCATCATTCAATGTGTCACTGAAGTTTTAAAAAATTTATTCTACATGACAGTAGAATATATTTTGACATATTAGACATACATTGAGTATACCTTATTCTAATTAGGATTCTATTATGAATTGGACATCACTTTGGTATCACTGAACTTTGCTTCTCAAAACTGACACATTGTTAGGACATTCAACACATCCTTGACATAAAACAATACACATACGCAGAAAACAAAATGATTTTTTTGGTTTATGTTTTCTTGTATCCTCATTAGAACCAATCTGAAAAATCATTCATACTCTCTGCAATTTTGAAGTAGAGGTATGCAAGTATTTCCTACCCTTAAGCATTTAATAATCTTTAGACATGTAATTAACACTGATGAAACAGAGAATAACTCATTATATAATGAAGTGCTCAAGTGAAGGATGAATTTAATTTGTCTGATAAAAGTAACCAAGTAAATTAAAATGAAAAGACCACTAAGTGTTGGAAGAAACACTGAAGCGGAAGAATTGAATTTGGTACTGATATAGTTAATCTTTGAATAGTTACAGAAAAAAATAAACCATATTTCAAAAACAACATAGGCATACAATATTAGTAGTTGATCAAGTCACCCTTTCGGGGACTGGATGTGCTGAGGGTAGCAAAGAATATGAAAATAAAGTTAACTTTTTAACTGGAAGAAAATTTCAAAGATGAAGTGGCATGAATGCATGAAATCTCAAAAGGCCAAAAGAGGGAGAATAGGTAGCAATTCTTAGGCAGAATGGGTGGCAATGAAAGAAAGTAACAAGGATTATTGTAAGAGTTATGGAAGAGATCAAGCAGTAACAAATAGCCCAGCATGTCTAGAGTTTAAAACTCTCTAGAGGCTGTGGTAAAGGGGAAATGCCCAGGTTAAAGTGGAAATCAGGCAGGAAGTCTGTAGACACCTCAGAACACTCCTCCAGTTGACTTGTTCTAAACTAGGTTGTGGCTGTTACAACAGGTGAAGGGGCAGCAATGCAAGAGCCACTGTAAAGAAAACTGGGTGCACTGGCAAAGGTTGACAGATGAACAGAAGGAGCTGAGCATGAATTCAAAGTTATGAGAGTTGCTTAGGGTCAGTTGTAAGGTCATTTACGATGTTGAAGACAATAAGAAACTGTAAAAAAAAATATTCAATTTTGGTCAGTTGGTAAGGTGGTCAGGAAAATGAAAAATAATAATGTTCCAATAATCATTTTTAAAAATACAAAAACAAAACCAACCACCCAAACAAACAACATGTTACACTGTACCCCTAAGACACTTGGTGTCTGAACAACATGGGAATAACAGAATGATAGGAACAAGACAGAAAACAAAAAAACAAACAAAACCAAAATAAAACACCCAGATTCCCTTTGTCTATTATTTTTTACTTTCATTACCTGTGCTTTGGGGTCTAAATCTAAAAAAATTATTAAAAGATATTGCCCAGACCAATGTAATATAGCTTTTGCCCTATATTTTTTTTCTAATAGTTTCAAATTTAGTTCTTAAAGCATTTTTACTTTCTTTTTCAATATGGATATAATTTCTTCTGTCTATATTCAGTTTCACAATACTACTTACTTAAACTTATTTCCCCTTGCATATTATTGGTATTGTTGTTTTTATTCACAACAGCATAAATGGATTTGAAGAAAAGGTGTCCAGTGAATTAAGTCAGAGACAGAAAGATAAATACTACATGATTTCCCTAAAATACAAAATAATTGAACTCATAGAACTCGAGAGGAAAATGGTGGTTACTAGAGGCTGGGGCCTGTGGGAAAGGAGGTATAATTGTTGATGTGTACAAAATCTCAGTTACACAGGAAAAATAGGTTTCTTGTTTTTATTAGTGTGGCAAATGTGGTGTATAATAATGAGTTTTACAGTTCAAAAATTCTCTCTCTCTGCTCTTTTTTTTTTTTTTTTTTTTGTACCTAGGCTTGAACTCAGGGGCACCTAACCACTGAGCCGCATCTCCAGCCCTTTAAATTTTTCTTATCTTTAAATTTTGAGACAGGGTCTCATTGAGTTGCTTAGGGTCTTGCTAAGTTGCTGAAGCTGACTGAACTTGCCGTCCTCCTGCCTCAGCCTCCTGAGTTGCTGAGATCACAGGGATTCAAAATCTCTTAAGAGAATAAATTCAAGCATTCACAGTATAATAAAAGATAAATATTAAAAGTGGTAGATATTGCTGGATGTGATGGTGCACTCCTGTAATCCCAGGGGGCTCAGTAAACTGAGGCAGGAGGATCACAAGTTCAAAAACAGCCTTAGCAAAATCAAGGTGCTAAGCAATTCAGTAAGACCCCCCAAAAGTGGTAGATGTTAATTAGTTTTAATTATTTCAGATTACCTTAATAAGTTCATACTATACCCATAAATATATATAAATATACAACCATCATGTCAGTTCATTATTTAAAGAAAAACTACTAGAATATGTTTAGGATTAATTTTCAGTTTGTTAAAGAGAAGTAGTAATTTAGACTATAATTTGAACAGTTTAGAAGAAATAGGTGGAGGGAGATTACATACCTGTGGACAGAAAAAAACAACTGAAAAAAATGACAGTGATAATTCTGCAAGAATAAGAAATCAACATTCATTGAAACATTGAGGTCTCATTTTTGAGAGACTTTCAATAATGCAACAGAGATTAAGCAATGGTAGAATGGTGGTGTTGAAAATAAAGTGACAAACATATACAAATGGATTTATGCAGCATACCACCAAACTGGAACAACTGGGCACATAATATAGTGACAGATGAAAAACATACAGAAAACTCAAAAGGTGTATGAATTTATTTGATAGCAGTTTTGATGTGTGTTGTATAAGAACAATTCTATGTAACTTTCATTTACTTTTATTTAGAATATTTTTATGGATTACTAACTCATTTTCTATTCATTTATACTGTGCACCTAAAATAGAAATACATGTCATGATGAATGTGTTACCTAGACTGGCAGTCATGAAATCATGTCTTAGGAAATTATATTATTTTGCATTGTTTCATGTACCATAAAGCCTGTGGGCTCCAAAAAGGCAAGTTATTCAGAATTGGGATTAAAAGCACAAAGAATAAAGAAATTCAAGGAAATCATATACAAAGATTTTATTTCATGTTGAATTGGAGCCTGCATTTCTAAAGCAGTGAGATTAAAACATACAAAGCACCAGAAGAGCACAGCTAATTTCTCCCACTGATTCATCACGAAAATTACAAAATACATTTATCATCAAGGAAAAGACATTTGTGTAAAAAATGGACAAAGGCTTTTTCCTGGGATGTTGTTAGATCATCCACCAAGTCAAAATGGTTGTACATTTTGTTAATTTGTTACTGGAATAAAATAATGTTGCACATTTAGCACTGGATTATGTGGCCTGCTGCCAAAATTTGTAGCTCTGATTACAAGGTGCAAGCTTAAGTAGTTCCTCACTGATTTATGTCCAATGCATTATAATTCCCTGAGTGACAGGGTAAGCTACTGTATTTGTTAAATGGACAGTGAAATACATTTTTGTTCTTCTGTTGCAATACTTTAAAATTTGAGGCCAAGGTAAAAAAAATATGTGCTATGATAAAATTCAACACATTACAAATGAGACCAAGGGCAATTGTTTTCTTAATTCTTGTTCCAAATAATTATAACTAAAGGAATGTAAACTTAGTCGTATAAGCTAACAAGGCTTATCATAAATACCATTTCTATATGTTTACAGTCAGTTCATGTTAAATAAATGGCTAATGTGTACTCTTTAAGCAAGAAGCATTATGTATCACCATAAGAACCCAGCCAACACTGCATTTTTAAATAAGGATGAATTCATTGTTTACATTAATTTTTAAAGCTTTTCATCTGCTACCAAAAATTTAAGTAGTTCACTCTCCCATTCAACATGAAAAATATGATTTCTTTTACTATCATATATATATATGTATGTATAGATATATATGCATATATATACTTTTCTAAATTTTATTTATATAAAGATAAAAGTAGCATTGCTTGCATGTATACATTTGAGTAGATTAAAATGGATGAGAATCTAGCACTTGAGCAAGAAATATGTGGTAATTTGCATTAAAATTGCTATATTTTGTATTTCATCCAATAGCTCCTCTTAATTATACTCCTATAATGAATTAAATGGAACATTTTTAAGAGATGAAATTTTACATTACCAGTGATGTTTTTATTATTTCAGATACCTCCCTCATTAATCCACATCATTATGGAATTAGAATCTTTTCCTGTTTTAATAAAGCACTTGTGATTTATTGAGTTAACCATAGTAACTAGCAGCATGATCATGGAATATTTGCCTACCTATAAAAAGAGGTAAACTACATATTTTCGCATACAATATATTTTTTCTGAGCATCCAGAATGGGGAGAAGAAAGATTATATAAAGGCAGAAACAAGGTCCTCAAAATAGATAATGAACAAAATTCAACTTCATGTAGACCAAGTTGGTACTAAGTCCAAACTGTTCCAAGAGTTTATAAGGGATTGGGAATAGCAAATTTCAAAGTCATCTTCCAGGAAGACCAGTGTAATAGAATTGAGACTATTGTCCACAGGACATTATGGAGTTGAATAGAATCTGCTTGTGTCATAAAAATTATGTAGAAGAATATGGAGGCTAAGGCCTTCGTGTTTTCTTGTTGAAGTGCAAAGGGTATCTTTCTCTGTCTCCTATGTATTAGACATCTGAAGGACAAAGAAAGTGAGTGTACCAACTGACTTGTAAACAAGTGGGTTAGAATGACTTCTCCACTGGAACTTCAGTGAAGGGCAGTAATCTGACAGGGTTACAGAAATACAGTGGTTTCAGACATCAGTGCACAGAGATCATCTGTATAGGAAAGTATCTGGAATCTTACTACCAGAGGAAGGGTACCAGCAATCTCAAGACAGACTCCTAAGTCATGAGAAAGAGGAACAGGCATGAATGCTTATAGATGAGTAGATGTTCCTCCTAAAGGCAAACCCATGGTGAAATGTCTGATCAGTGAAAAAAAGAAACTAAATTCTTATGTTGAGTATTTTCCATTTGTCTAAGTTAAGGTCCACAGCATGTTCTGGTAGATGCTGTAGGGGTTAGTTTCCACTGCTGGCTGAACTCATCACCTGCCCCTCCTCTCTTCTCAAGTCATAGTAGCCTTTTCTTCTATGTATTTGTTCAAAGGTTACTACATCCAAGGAGGACATCCCTGACAACTTTGTCTAAAATAGGAGGACAACTCATTTCCCCATTAATTGTGCTCTTTTATTTTATTCACAGCATTTTAACACTCCCTGGCATATAACATGCTGTTTCCTTTTGGTGGATTATAAACTCATAAAAACACAAAGGATTTTGTCCTCTTTTATTTATTGCCACGTGCTAAAGATACTAAAATACTGAGTGAAATAGTGTGATAATGAATAACAGCCTTGCTCAACATACTAATCTCCTCTTCACCTTAATAAAAATTATTAATTTGAAAAATAGTTAAGACTCAATGGATAGGAACTCAGTATGGACGTGTTGATTTAAAACCAGTCTTGGGTAAGAAAGATGCCAGTGGGTAGATTTATTCAGTGATTAGACAATATATTCATTATTCTGCACTCAAGGTTTAGCACTTACTATTCCAACAATTGGCTTATAGCATTAAATTTGTCTCAGTAATTAGAGAATCTTTTGTGAATTGGCTAATTCTTAGCATTAAAATAAAAAAAGAAGAAAGAAAAGAAACAAAATTTTCTTACTTGCTCTTACAGCTTCTCTTTTTATAGGAAGGTCAGACTAGCATGAACAGAAGCTTAATTTATTACTCTTAGGGAATATTAAAACATACAATTAAAAATTGCTGTATTCAGGTTCCAGTACACCTCCAAAGGGAAGGACAGAGAGAGAAATAAAAAGTATGTCACCTGTATCTTATTACCCATGGGAAGACATAGAGTTCAAGTAGGAAGTAGGGGATTCAAGTAGTGGAAAGTGTTCTATTCAAAATTGCATTTTACATGTCTAAGGCTAGGAAATAATTTAACAATTAATTCCTTGGTAAATATATAAATTTTATCCAAGTCTTTTAGCCTATAATCTGTCAGAAAGTTAAAAAAAAAAAAAAGTCCTGTATTACCAAAGGCCACTGTGGCTTAAAATAATTTATAAGGAATGCAAAACATATTTTAGGTTAAAAATATACTAACATTATTTGCTTGACAATGACATATTGAAAGTAATGACATATAGGGTACTATCCTAGGTCCTGAAGGGAATATGAAAAATAAATATATAATGATCCCCACAAACTTGTGAGGGTAAACTATCATATTTTCTTCGGCTACCACTGCACAAGGAGGAAGAGATAGTAATAAGTATCCCATGCAGTCACTTCCCCAAAAAGCACATAAAACGATAATCTGAAACTAATGTTTTAGCTTATAATGTTACATAATGATAAAAATGTTAGTTTCTAACTAATCTTTACATAACATTTTTGAGTGTAAATGAGATTCTTAAAATACTGTTTTTTATAAATTAAAAATATATTAGGTTCTTCAATTGCACCTTTTAATTTCTCACCTTGTCTAGGGAAAAACACAATGAAGGCACCACTACCTTTGCTATGGACTGACTCTTTATGTACTGAAGATGAATATTTGCCTAATCTAATCCTAAAACATCTTAAGTGCAATGTGTTCATGACCATATGGACAATATCCAAAATGTTCTGGTAATTATAGTACTATGGTGTGAGACTGTGAATTAACCAAAGCAAACTCTCAGGAGAACGTGTATTGATATCTTTTACATTCCATGTGAATGATACCTTTGCCAAAAATGAAATGACTAATTTTTTTCCCGCATATGTTGTTTGAAAAATGTTTTGACCTAATTACTATTAGATGAAGTGGTCATCAAGGAGGACTCATGAGTGGAGCAAGAAGATGGACATCCTTATTACTTCAGAGTAAACTAGGAGTCGTACTCAGTGAATGAACTGTGCCCATCTATACAGAAAACTATTAGGCTAAACCATATAAAATTTTCATTTTTGTAGGTTAAAAATATGTATTGTCGCTTTCACATGGTTTGATGAAATTTATTTATATATTTGTGCTTCTAAGGAAGATGTCCATCCTTTACCAAATACCTTAAAAATACCAAGGGCAATTAAAGTCATCAAAGCCCTATAATAATACTAAGGAAACATTGCTTTTAAAAAAAAAGAAAGTACTTATCAGATTAAAATATTTTTGAGAGAAAAAACATTTTTACGCATATTCAGAATTTTGAACCACTATGCCATTTTGTATCTGTCATTTCTCTTGGCAACAGCACACATTGGAGGAAATGATGAAGATTGTTTTAAAGAGTGGACTAATTCTCTACATCAGAACATAAAGTCTCAAGGAACAGGATCTAGTAAAACAAGCCAAGAGTTCATATTTTCACAGAAATTCTTTATTCTAATGATTCATTGAAAAAATGATTACAAGCCTAAGAAATTCATTTAAATTTAATTTGTCCACATTACCTCTTGTTGGATCGTAATTATCACCAAGTAATTTTACAAATAATTACTTCAAATGCTGCATTTTGCTATACATCATGAAGTAACTAAATTAAGAATTAAAATTATGCTGCTTTAGTATTTATAGTTAATTATATTTTCACTTCATGAACAGCTTTTAATTGGGAATTTGAGTTTAAATTTAATAACAAAAAGCTGAGCTGATTGAAGTTATTGTTGAAAGATCTATTCAATTTAACCATTAATTAAATGAGGTAATATATTTTAAGATAATATGCTTTTTAAATAGTGTCCCTTAAAGATCTTTAAGCCCTAATAAGTTTAATGTGACCTATCTCTATTCTTTAGCTTTTTGTAAAGATTCATCAGTTTTTTACTTGATATATAGAATGTTAGTAGAGTATTTTAAGAATGTTGTTTCCTAGAAGTACACAGTACAAATTAAAGTAGTAGATGATAAATATTATAATTCCACGTAAGATCATAATTCTCCCAGATGAATAGGAAGAGAGATTTATGAATTAAACATTTCAGGTGTCTTATAGTGTAGGCAGCTTTTGGTAGTATGTTAGAAGATGCAAGTGTTGGGCACATTGGAAAAGAAAAACTCTGAAGCAAACCTCTATGCTTTGTCATCTAACCATTACCTACAAGTCAGAAATACTGAGCAACATTATAATTGCAACTAGCAAATATATGATAGATAATATATTATTTTGAAAATAGCCTTTCCAAGACTTAAACTCTATTTTGGTTAGGAAATAAAGTATATGGAAAACCGCTTATGTAAGTAAAATAGAACATGATCCTATATCTTTTCATGGAATCTGATTATTATTAGGATCTGGTTGGTGGTTGAGGGTATACAGAATCAAGGGAACTGGGAGAGACTCTTCATCTTGCTGATAATTAGCTCCAGGGCTTTAGAAAATCCATTTACATCTTTGAATTCCAATGTCTCTATCTTATCAAAATTGCATGCTATATTGTCCCTTAAGCATTGAATTTTATTCTCGCAGCTAAACATTCTCCTTAGAAACCCCATGACACATGTTCCTGTGCCTCTCATTGCATTTGTCACTTTTTAACTTTTGTTCTATTTAGTTATGTACATGCCCATGTACAGATGGCTCCACTGGAAAACAAACTTTCTGTGAGGAAGGTCTATTTCCTTACACTTTTATGCACTTTAAAATAATTAGTACAATTGCCTTTGAGTGCAATCAATGACTACTTGCCTTGGAAGCAAGTTATTTATTTAAAATGCAGATTCCAGAATTCTCTAGCCCTGTGTTAGCTAGCACAATAGCTACCGGCTACATATATTTAATAAACCCCTAAAATGTGCTTAGACCTAAGTGAGACATTCTGTAGTTGTAAAATATAAGCCAGATTCCATTGATATAATAGAAAAATTATAAACTTTGTATTTATATTTAAATATTGATTATATGCTTAAATTATATGTTGGATATATTTTGCTCAATAAATATATTTTAAAATTAATTTCATCTGTTTCTTTTTACCTTTCTGCTGTAGTTTTCAGAAATTATTCAATTATCTAGGTGTGTACTTTTATATTACATTTAGAGGCAGGCTAGAGATTTTAATAAAGTAGAATTCTGTGCAGTACATCTATCCTTATTTATGAAAAGATCTTCAGGTAAATTCCAATATGTACAAACATTTGAAAATGACTAATTTGGCATATGAACTACACATAGTGGATAATTGACAAATGACTTTGTTATTGGTACCATAGCCCATCATCTCATTATTAGGAAGTAAATTATCAATGAATGAAAGTCCTTGCATTGGGTAATTCTAGGGGGACATACTGGTAAGGTAGAAAGAAAAGGTTGCCACCATTCTGAATAACATTTGTACAAATAACAAAGATTATTGGAGGTCATTAGAAATAATTAGCACCTTGTCTCCTACAGTAAACAAGAACTCTGTTTTCAGTTGCCAGCTTTGAAAGAGAAACTGATACCCTAGGAAAAGACCAAGCAGAGAAAAGGGTAGGGGGGAAAAAGAGACAACTTGTCCTGAGGGCTTGGCTGTTTAAGTTAGATGGTGAGTAAGCCTGATTAATTTACTTATTGATCCAATGTTGGTGTAAATTGAATGTGAATGGATTGTTGAGCAGTGGATTAGAATAAAGGAGACGTTACAATTTTGATTCAAAAAATAAAATGTGAAGTAGTTTCCTTATATAAGGAGAGTAATAAAATGGAATATTTAAAGAAAAGTACATTTAGAATTAGTCTAATGAAAAGTAGCATTTTACACTACTTTGATTATATAAAGCAACAGCTGCAATTCATTCTGACTTTCAGACATAACAGAAAGGACAATATTGTGGAGCAGAATGTAGGTAATGATACTTTCAGGGAAGAAAACACATCTATTTTAAAGCTTTTCATTTTAGTCTGATTTTACCCTACAGACAAACAAAAAAAAAAGAAAGAAAGAAAGAAAAACTTATATTCTTGAAAAGCAGCTTGATTAAAAATCATCATAGGACAGATACATTCTTCCACAGATTTTTAAAATATGAACAATATGTATTCATATCAGTTGATTAGTCTAGCCTGTTCTTTTCCCTTTCAACAGTCCCTTTAAGAGAAATAAACTACTTTGCCCTTTTTGCAAACAAGAGTGGGTGTTGGGTTGCAAAGAACCTTTTAGTCTTTTAGATTCTCCACAAGCTTACTGGGAATGACTTAATAGCCTTCTGAGAGAACTGAGGTTGCATTTTGTGCCACTGCAAATTTAAATCCAGGTCACAGAGATGTTAAATAGCAAATGACACATTTACTGTGCCACCCAGCTGCCTCCTCTAATGCACTAGGACTGCCTTCTGAACAAAGTCAGCATGCCAATGTTGGGCTGTGTGCAATGGCTTTGTTTATCAGGGTGATGCTAGAAGAAGAATTCTGCCCACAATTAAGAAGCAACTTAGCTCAATTGCTAATTTACCCCTGAAGTGTCAAATAAATGACTTGTCTCTCAGAAGACACTATAATCCTCAACCTCATGAGTGAAAAATTTTCAAGCTGTTCAATGACTCAGAGTTGAGATTAAAATACTCTTAGAGAATCTAGCTTCCCATGCTAGATGGCAGAGGTCACAGGATATCGTCGGCGGGCTACTGTAAGTAATCATTTTACAATATTATTTTGCCTCAAGAAAAACTTGTTAAAGTGAAAGCTGTCATCATGCTACATTGTGGTTGCATAAGAAAGATGAACTGTGCTGGGAAAATCCTAATAGGTTCTCTCTTCCATTACACCACAATTTCACAAGTGCTTTCTTCCAAGGATTCTCACTATTGTAGCCTCTTCCTATGAATCAATGTCATATTGTCTATTAATTCCAATAATAGAAAAAGATAAAACTGAGAGGCAGATAATCTCAGAAGGGCAAGACCTGGATACTTTCATTCTTGATGAACTTGGAGATCCAGAGCCCTGGAGTCACAGGGAAAGATCATGGCATGTTCCAGTTAAGGGAGAGGGAGATACAGCACTTGCCTGAATACAGTTTTTTACTTGTTAGTACTCAACCATTATTGAGTTATCTTGATGAAGCAAGTATTTGAATCCTAATACAGCTGTATATGAGAATAAGAGGGTGATCTTTACATACACACATACTAAGTGGAACTGTCCTATTTACTGATCTGGTACTCTAGATTTAGGGCTACATTTATAAAATTCCAAAGGTTATTCTGATATTCAGCTATTTGACAAAAGTCTTGGTCTATGCCCTATATTGTTGTTTATCTACCTATATATGAATTGTTTCATCATTCAAACCAAGCGCACATTTCTTGGCCTTGTAAAATCAGTTACTTTGCAAGATACAGTAAATAAACAAAAATGTATATGTACACACATATATACACATATATATCATGAAAAATTTACATTTTGTATTTTATTTATATACAAAATGATCTGTCCCCTTATGTATACTAAGGTGTGTTTATTTGCACATTATTCACATTTGTATTACCAAAGACCGTCTTCAAAACTTCACCCAGAGTAATCATACTCACCCCTAGCAAACATAGGTGAGAAGAAATATTTTCTCCATTAATAATTTTTTTTCTGTTTTCACTTTGTCTTTGAGATACCAAAAATGTCTGTATTTTGGTAAATCACTTCATTCTAAAAAGAATTTGGCTTTTTATTTTTTACCGAGGACTGGAGTGATATAGTTCAAGGCTAAACTATTTTTATTTATTCTTTGGATGATATTTATCTGTACTTTATCCCTTCTATGTGCAAAGCATGAAGCTAAGTGCTTCGAGGGACATAAAGTTGATTCATATATTTATATATTTATCTCACCCTCACAGATTTTATATTCTTTTAGTGGAGATAAGCCATATACATAAATATCTACACTACAACAAAAAGCATAAACCATAAAGGAAAAGTCTGATCAATCTGACTTCATTAATATTTTAAAATTCTGGGCATCAAAAAGTACCATTTTATTTCACTGAAAATATAAGCAGCAGAACATAAGGAAATATTTTTGATGGCTATAACTGATATAGGAATAAAATCCATAATATGTAAAGTACTGCCAAAAATGAATAAGAAAAGAATAATCACACACTAGGAAAAGAGGTATAAATATGACCAGGTAATGAATGGGTACTGAATTATGAATTAAACATGCCGAGTTTCTCTAACTTCATAGTTCTCAATAAATGTATACTAAAACCATGAGATACATCAAACATACAGTTTGCAAAAAAATTTAAAGGTTCACATCTACTACTGGTGAAAATATAAACTGATACAACATCGACAGAACCATTTGGCAATACCTAGTCCAGTTGAAGGTATGCATACTCATGAAAATATTCTATTTCTAATCATATGATAGTGTCACTGTCCTATGCAGAAACAGTAGTCACACTCAGACCAGAAAACTAAGGAAAATTTCATAAAAAGATTGCAAAGTTTTGGTCAGGCTTGAGAAAAATCAAAAAGGGACTTTAGCATCCCAGGGCTAATGTCAGTAGGAGTCATTGGCAGTTCTAGGCTGAAAGATTCAGAGAGAAAGAGAGATGTTACAGATATTACTGGAATGAGGATAAAGTGTGCTAGCTGTAAAGAAGTCTGACCAGCTGGGCATAGTGGTGCACGCGTGTAATCCCAGCACTTTGGGAGGCTGAGACAGGATCGTGAGTTCAAAGCCAGCCTCAGCAACAGCGAGGAACTAAGCAATTCAGTGAGAACTTGTCTCTACATAAAACACAAAATTGGGCTGGGGATGTGGCTCAGTGGTCAAGCACCCCTGAGTTCAATCCCCAGTACCACAAAAAAAAAAAAGTCTAACAGGAGTCATTGTTCTCAATTAGGGAAAATAGCCAGAGGAGGTGACACAGATGGGAGGGAACCCAGGGAACAAATATCCATACCAAGTTCATGCTTCCCTTACCTTGGGTCGCCTGTGAGGGACTTCAAGTTCCTCTCACTGACAAGTCAGAGAGGGGGAGCCCTTTCCTGAAATCCATAAATGTTAAACTATTTAGGTACAAAGGAAGGTACTGACAATGGAAAATTTTAATGTAATCCCTGGAGAAAGTCAAAAGTATACACTTATAGAATGTCCATATCAGCACTGTTAATAATAACAAAAATAGAAATAACTTAAATATACATAAATATGGAACCATCTTACAAAAAGTACTAAGGAAAATAAAGGAAAGAAGAATTCATGCAGCATGTTACAATGTATTGCCTCAAACATGAAAAATTATTATGAAAAGCCTAACAAAATCTGTAATTAGCAAAAGTCTAAAGAAATTCAGAAAAATAATGCACAATAAATTTGTAGGAGGGGTACATCTGAAGAAGGAGGAACACACTTTTTGATACATTCTTGGACTAAAAAAATGTTTGAATGAAATTCAAATTTAATTTGGCAGCCTGTATTTTATGTGGCAACCCCAGTCAGGAAGGGTTATGGAACAGCCTCAGAAGCTGTGTTAGTTACAAATACTTTCTCCCAGTCTGTTGTTTGTCTTTCTCAATATTCTCTGTTCTTATGTATCTCTCAATGGGCAGAAGTTAATTTTCTTTACTTGGGCAATGAGAACACAGGTGTTCATTTTATTATTCTGTGTAGCTATCGGTATGTATGGAACATCTCAAGTAATAATGAAAATATCTTGCAACAGTGTTAGGACTGAAACATGTTATAAGAAAGAACCTCTGGAAGACACGCTTTTGGAGGTTGGAAGAGAGCTCATATGCAGCTCAGGACTCAGAGGCTTAAAATTTTTGACTGTGAATAAAATATCTAATGAGGATTAGCATATTCTAGGAAAAGGAGCTTTATGAAGAAAGGCAGGAAGATATGCATACACAGCATGTATCAAGAAGAGCATGAAAATAACAATGCAAATAATAAAGGTAATGCAAAGCACACCAGTTGTTTTAAATAGCAGACTAGAGTGCTGTATTCCAGACAACATGTTGATGTTTTATGTTTTAATTTAATATAATAATCTTTTGAGATAAGCATGATTTTCCCACTTTAAAAATGAGCTTTAGATATATAGAGTAATTTATGCAAGTCCACAAAACTAGTAAGTGGCAGAGGCAAAGTTTGACCCAGACTACATGAGTTCACTGCACACTGATATCTGTACACTTACCTATAATAAATACTGCAGCTAATGTTAAGATGTACAGTACATCTGCCCTTTGCTAGAAAGTGTGCTTTATGTGCTCTATGTGTTTCCTTAATTGTTCCTAGCAACAACTTTATATGTTAGGTACTGCCCAACTTTATGAGGGGCAGCAAAGAAACTTGCCTGAGAATCACTGTCTACAAAATAGAAGAACAGTATTTTAAACATGTTCCAAAGGACTCCAAAACAAATCAGCTATTTAATAGATAATGCCAAAGTAAAGAGAAATATAGAAAATATGCCTGAAAATAAACTCTGAGCTTTAGATGATAAAGTTAAAGCTAGAATTTCTTCTCTCAGCAATTGCTTGTTGCAAGGGTTATAGTGGTAATCCTTGATGATATTTGGGGAAATGAAATGAAAGAATCTATGTGTCAAGATTAATATTAAGGTAATAGGAATTTCTGTTGACAGGTTATTACCATATATTTGGGTAATATATGGTAGAGATTTATTATACCATAGCATTAAAACATTGCTTTTCTATGTCAACACTTACCATAGTATTTTACATATAACAAGAACTTAATACATAGGACAAGTAATCAATAATTGCATCTTGCATAACTATATGGATGAATGCCGTGTTATTCCCAAGTTAAGGAGTAAGACAAAAAATTATCATGGGATCTGGAGTATGTTATAGTATAGGAACTCCAAAAAAGTACAGAAGTCTTCTGCCACAGTCTTGGGTTGTCAACATCCTATTCTATGGGGTTCCTTGTGATATTGTCATTATGAGATGTCGAAAGGAATATGTGTTTCCTGAGTGCTCATAAGGTCCTATTAGAAAATATAATTAAGATATAGAACTTTGGACTGTGATTATTGAGAGCAGTAGTATTTGTTATTTATTTCAATCTCATCTCAGAAAAGAGTAGAGGTTTTCTGCTTTTCCCCAAACTGAACTGCCTGTCTTTAGTTGAATTTTAAATATTCTTGAACCCATAAGTAATTGATATTCATTTTAGTCCAGTGTGTTGGTTTTTAATCCACTCAATAAAAAAGTAATTATGTAAGAAGGGAGGGAGAATGAGCAATCACTTGCAGGTCTGCTCTTATGTGGAACTCTGGTGAAGTGTGTGCTTTACAATGATTGATGAGGTGTTTTTTTCCTACAATACTACAAAATCTGACTTTACTGAAGTGTTTTTCACACTCTAAAAGGCTTATTTATGAAAAACCATATAATGATATGTGTACAGACACACATTCCCAGTCACTATCAAAAGAGGCTAGAAACCAAAAATAATACCCAATAAAAGTCTCTTCTGAAATCCCCCAGTGCATTAAAAAATTGGATTCCTTTCCATAAAATTGTCACCCTGCACAAGCAATAAATTTATATCACTTAAATATTTCCAAATGAACAAGATGATTAAAATATATGGTTAAAACAACTTCTTAGCTCAAGTGTATGAAGACAGGTTATTGAGTATTTGTTTATAGAATGTATACTTTCATTGAAACTTGAAACAACCATTTATAATAAAGTTATTTTTGAGTAGAAAGGCAAGCAATAACACAAAATCTAGATAATTTGAAATAATATGTGGCTTAGCTGTATGCCAACATATAGATGAGCAATCATTTAATGTTTTAATAGTGATACTTTCAAAGGTACTGTTGAGGGTTTCCTGCTGTGCTTAGGAAAGACATTTCAAGATTTCTTATCTGGAACTTCAGCTTATTATGTGGAACTTTGGAGTGTTTCCTGAAGTCCTTCTCTTTATAATAAAATCTTATTCTCCCAATAATTTCACTATTTCCAGAGGCAATATCTATATTTAAAATTCTTAGGGATGAAAACAGGAAAGAACATATGGCACTATATGCTGCAGCAAAACTATGTTTTATTTTGTAATTCTGTTTAAGATATCTTTCTTGGAGCATGCACTATGCTATGTTCTATGAAGTACCATAGAACAACTGATGTACTTGTACTTTGATTACTTTTAACTTTGATTACTCCTTGGTTGAGAGATGCCTTAATTTTCTTGCTAGTGAAAATTTGTTGAATGATCCAGTTGTCTATGGGTAATGTAAAATGATGCCATTCAGTTGACTTTTCTTCTTACCTGGCTCTGCAATGGTAGCTATTCCTATTCTATAACTATTTGCAATCTGGGATTTAAGTCTTCGTTGTGCTCAATTCTTGTATACTGAATTGATGCATAATCAAATATATGATTTCAAATTAAAACTTTTATTAATATTTTTGTGGAAATAATGTTAGGCAAAACTCATTTTGATGTTTAAATTAAGGAGTTAAATAATATAAAGAGCTTGTCACAGTGGTACACACCTCTAATCCCAGTGGCTCAGGAAGCTGAAGCAGGAGAATTGTGAGTTCAAAATCAGCCTCAGCAACTGAGCAAGGCTCCAAGCAATTCAATGAAATCTTGTGTCTAAATAAAATATAAAAAAGGATTGGAGATGTGGCTCAGTGGTTAAGTGTTCCTGGGTTCAATCGCTGGTATTAAAAAAAAAAAAAAGGAAGAAATAATCACAGAAAAGAAAATAATAAAGGTAAAATAAGAACACATTGACATTTATGCAGGGATTATCATTATGAGACAATAATTAACATGCTAACTCTCTGTATCAACAGTATTTACATTTTAGATTTCGCTGTTCAGAAATGACTTCTGGAATTCAAATATTTGGCTTCTTGAACCCCTCCTCCCATTTGACTTTAACTCAGCCTTTAATAGTTCCATTAGACAAATTTTATGGATGTGGGGAAGAACACCAACTTGATTTTTTGCTCGTCAGAGATTTAGGCATTTAATTCATTTCCACATAACCAAATTGCCTATCATTAATTCTTACTCTGATTCATCTATTATGATTTTTTTTTCTGTTTCTCTTAAAATACTGGCTACCTCAATAGTAATTTACATAGTACTTTCAAATTCAAATAGAGAGGGGGGATAAGAAATGGAAATAGAATTGAGCATTACAGTGTTACTCAAAGCTGAGCTGCAAGAAGGATGAATTTTCTAAAGAAAACATTTTTTAATAATTGTTTTATTATTTCAACTTCCACCAAATGTTATGAATTTTCATCAGTGACACTCAACATTACTTATGTGAACTTGCATAATGACATTTTCATAAAAATACCCAAAAGATGTCTTCATTTTCAAAGGCTATGAAATTTATGTATTTGAATATATGTTCAACATTTTTCTTCATTTCAAAAGAAATAAACTTACCTTCTTTAAATATTACTCCCTGGATTTCACAGAAAATAAACTATTTACTTGATTCCATATAATATTTTGGATTACTTGATAACCATTTTTTAAAAAATTCCAAATGAATTATTAGAAAACTCTAACATCAGTCTATCTCTATCAAAAAAAGTCAGCATAAAATATTTTTTGATATACTGCATGGAATTGGGATTAAATTTTCAAATATTTTCAGAAGTTCAACTTGGAAAATAAGGTTAAATATCTAGCATATAGGATCACCAAGAAAATATGATGTTTCTAAGGAATTATGAGCAAATATTATAAAATATTTTATTTTATATATGTGGATGAATTGAAAGATTATAAAACTGAAACCAATTCCCAGATTCAGTTGTATGAGGATGCATTTTTAACCAGGTAGTTTCTTGACAGTCTATTGTCCCATTCTTCATAATCAAGTTCTTTCATTTTGTTTATAAACGTTAAATTTACTGAGATCCAATCTTATTGAATATATTGACAAGTTCATAGGAAGAAGAATTCGTCTTTTCTTTAAAGGGATTTAAAAATAAACCTCTCAGATTGCCTACTAAAGTGAGGTTAAAGACATATCTTCATTAGGACATAGGAGAGAACAGAGGAGAGAAAGACATGTCAAACGTGGAGACATCCATTCCTCTGTTTTAACTCTGAGTATAAATTCTAGCCGAATGGACTTTGCAGTGGCATGGCATAAGAGGGAGAGCTTTCTTTTATCAGTTCTATTTCTACTGGTAAGTTTTTGTTTGGTCAGGTGGGGGAGCAGATTTTTGTTGTTCCTAGTGGCAGCTGACATTCTGAATCAATTTAAAACTAATGTTTGTACAAATAATTTCAAAATAAATTCTGGTAAGTTTCTGATTATCAAAATGGATGAAGATATAAAGTCAGCAGGATTCAGAAGTAGCAGGATAGACAAGGAGAACAAGAAGGGCTGTTACTTTAAATCTGTGACTTTCACCAGTATTACTGTGGGTACTAGTTTTCTGATTTAGGAAAGTGTTTTTTATAGGTCTTGCTTGCAATATACAATAAATCATTTAGCAGAAATTGTGTACTATGAGTGGGAACAATGATCATATGAAGCATATCTTTTCAGAATTTGGCTTGAAAATGTCACCTTCACTATTGAGCTTTTTATTACCTTGGACATGATTAAATGTGTGTTTTAATGTGTGTGCAGTTTATACTTTTATTTCTCCAATTATTAATATCAAAAGTTAAATTAAATCTTCTAAATTTTCTGTGTGTATATGAAATCTCTGTTAATTCTCCTTTTTCTTATGATGTTCCAATACTTGCAGATTTAATCAGAAGTTTTAGACCCTATTATTTTGTTAAATTATTATTTTATATAATATATATAATTTTTAGAAATGATTTTGCATAGTAAATTTCACATCATAACCACACTTATAATTAGTACTTCATACTTACCATTAGGATAAATTAGCTTCAATTCTCATCACCAGTTCTTCCATATTTCTACCTTTTTTTTTTAACTCTTTAATGATTATATTAACTGGATGAATATTTTTTCATATACTGTTTTATAAGAAGTGTAAAGGATTTGCATGCTTTGCATGCTCCTGAAACCAGAGTATTATTCTACTGATATGGAAAGTAAAGTTTTGGGGTCAAAACTCTTTATAATACAATGATAGCTTACATACACACACACACACACACACACACACGCACACACACACACATATATATATATCAAGAATTATGCTAGTCATTTCTACTCATTTTCTGTGTACTTTGTCAATGATTCTACCAGGTGGAAGGTATTAATTCTGCCTGTATATATAAATGAGAACAATGAGGCTTGAAGCAACCAAGTCTCCTGACAAGGAATCATACATAAGTTAATGGTAGAGTTGAGTCTCCAAATCACCAATACTTTCTACCTTTCAAAATTGTAGCTCAGTAGATATGGGTTTAAACTGTGCAAGGACCACTGAGGTTATCCTTTTAATATTTTTTCTTTAGTTGACCTTTTATTTCCCTGCCTAGATGATTTTGGATTTTAGAAATAACAATTAATTCAAATGTTATGAGAAAACTTTTCCCAGAATGCCTCTATGTATTACTATAATTTCATTGACTGTTTTCTTTGAATGGGAAGGAACTCTAATCATCATAGGAAACTAAGTGTGTGTGTGTGTATGTGTGTGTGTATATATATATATAATTTTTTTTTTTAGTTCACAGTGTCATGAACACAATCATTTGCTAGTGATTTTACTCTGCCCTGCCAATGTGGTCTCTTTTAGTATACCATTCTCTCTCAAGCAGTAATGATATGTACCCTGGGAATAGATCATTATCCTTTACCTTTAAACACACACACACACACACACACACACAGTTCCCACATTGATTGTCTCATCTGTTTCGCACTAATTTTGTGATCTTTGTCCAGGCTTTCAATGTCCTTCTATTTTATGTCACTGGCACTGCAATCCTCTATAAATCCAGAACAAAATTCTTAACCTTTTAAGTTTAGTTTTATTACATGTATTATCGGCCCAAGAAACAATTCTGTTTCTCATTTTGAAATGTTTCCCATTTTTTTAAATTTTTTTTTTAGTTGTCAATGGACCTTTATTTTATTTATTTATATGTGGTGCTGAGAATCTAAACCAGTGCCTCACACATGCTAGGCAAGTGCTCTACCACTGAGCCACGCCCCAGCCCCCCAATCTTGATTAATGTTTTTCTACTCTTATAACAAAGATACCACTGAGATGATATCTTTTGTTGATTTGCTTTAAAATTACCTTGAATACCTTGAATAATATCATGATATACATAAATGAAAATAAATAAATATGAATAAAATATTCATTTTCTATCTAAATCATCTCTGCTTAATTGTAACTTTTGACAACATATGTAATATAATCAGCAAAATTATTGAATCTATCATCTACTCCATGAATTCCAAATTGTCTGTTATTTAAAGGTCCTCTTAATCTGATACACACCTTGTCTATCAAACTTTATAGTACATCCCACCCTCACAGTCAATATTTTTGGCACCAGAGATCTCTTCAGTATTTTTCCTCTTGTGGCTGCTACTCCATAGATTTTCTTCCTGCTACTGTTTCTTATCTAATCTCATTCATGTTTAATGCTCCACTCCAAGACTTGGCACCTTCAGAAGGACTACAGGGGCATTTTTTCTTTTGAATGTACTTCATCTTTAGTCATTTAGGTTTTCTTTAAATTATTGCATGTAATCAATTGAGTCCTGAAAAATGCACATGGCATTCTCTTAGACCTGCCAAAGAACTGCAGTAGTGGAGAAACACCCAGAGGGATAAAGAAAATTGAGTCAGGAATTTTCTGATTCTAGTGCAGGTTAGACTCCAGTAAAAGCAGAGGAAATAAGGAGGATCTCATAGGAAAGGGCTAGGGGGCAATGTCATTGTAAGAAAATTGGCCAGAACCATTGGTGAGCATAGGCACCCACTCTGTGCTTAGTCTTTGAGTAGGAGTTTCATAGAATGGGTCTTTCCCATGATCCTGAAAGCTGTAGTAAGTCCTGCCTGCTACAACTGTTAACTATAATTAGGTGAAAAGTCAATACATTCTCCCTCAACAATGATTCAGTTGGCTGGGAATGGGGAAAAATGATTAAAACAATATTTGGGGAATGTATTCACTTCTAAAGTATAGTTTGTAACTCAACTCTGAGCCAAGGCCTTTGATTTGCTAAGATTTGAGTCAGAGCTGGGTGCAGTAGCGCACACCTATATTCCCAGTGACTCCAGAGGCTGAGGCAGGAAGATCTCTAGTTTAAAGCCAGTTTCAGCAATTTAGTGAGGTCCTGTCTCGAAATAAAAAGAAAGAAAGAAAAATAGCTGGGGATGTGGTTCAGTGGTTAAGCCCCTCTGGGTTCAATTTCTAGTACAAAAAAAAATATGAGTCCACTGAAGTACATTGATTTCTGATCAACTTTGGAGTAAGAAGGCAGAGAATGAGGAGTTTATAAGCCTAATAATTGAGTTAAGTAATGAGTAAAATTAGGTAGATGTTTTTTTTTTTTAAATATTTTTTTAGTTGTTGATGGACACAATGTCTTTATTTTATTACTTTGTATGTGGTGCTGAGAATCAAACCCAGGGCCTCACGCATGCGAGGCAAGCGCTCTACCGCTGAGCTACAATCCCAGCCCTAGGTAGATGTTTTTATTAAGGATAATTAATATTTTAAACTGTGCTTTGTATGTTTTTCTTCCAATGAATTTCTGTTATATAGATAAATTATGCATATAGATTATGAACTGAATTGAAAAAAATCAGTTTTAATGAGATTTACAGAGCTTTAATTCTCTGTAAATAACAATTACATTCAAATATACAGTAATGGAACTATTCCTTATGAGAGGTAAGATTAGAGCAGAACTGTTCATAGTTAACCATTTTAGTGGTTAATAGACCATTCAGCATATACAAAATGTTTGCAAGGACATCTCCAGGGAGCCCTGGGATTCTGTGTGACAAGATGCTACTGCAGTGCATAATCCACAAGGACTTTAATATCTTACTCATTAAAATACAGTAGAGGACAAGGATGATAGAAAATTAAGAATATAGCTATGATAAACTTTAAGACATAAAATAAAGCATAAAATTGTGCTAATCAAAAAAGAAAAAACTTAGAAAGCTTAGGTGTAGAGAGATTATTACCCACTTGGAAATCTGATGTTTTCCTCTAACTAGCTTAGTGTGGAATTGAGGACAACACAAACATGATTTTTACATGGAATACCCGAAAAGCCATACCTAGATGTAAAGAACTTGCCTCATAAAACTTAATATAAATTATTTTACATATCTTTGAGAAATAATACAAATATTTTTCAAAGATTTAAACATTATTGACAAGTGGCAGAAACCGGTAGACTTTAAGGACACATAGTGTACACTTGTGCATGTGTATGTGCAAATACGTGTGTGTGTTTGTTAGAGACAAGCGAAGCACATGGTGTATCGCTCTAGAATTTAAAAACAAAAGTATGCCACTAATCCTCTGCCTATTTTCTGAACTTCTTTTCAAATATCTACTTTATTATTTTCTCTCTTTGCAGTCCAGATTGTTCTGCTTTTCCATCTGGTCACATTGTGGGTGGATAATGGAAACTCCACAGCCTCACAGTTTATATTTTCTCTGATTGGATACTTTTCTATTCTTGTTCCAAAATCGGAGGAGAGAGTATATGAGTGGCAGAGTTTGGGTCAAATGTAGCAATCCAAACATAGCTAAGAATTCAGAGGCTCATAGCATCCCTTGGCCATTTAAGATTCACTTTCTGTGAGAAGGCAAACATTCCCAGCAAGGTCTATACTCTAAATGCGATAGATACCCTCTTTAGAAAGTGCCATCTAGTTGAAAGGGAACAAGGATAAGGTCTGGAGTGTGTCAAGGATCTGAGACTGTAAAATCTTAGAAGTTAATGAATTGATATCATGTCTTTTTAATAGAATACAAGGGGACATTTTCTGTAGAGTTCTGAATCATAATTTTAAAAAATTGAAGTTACTCTGCTTTTTATCATCATCACCTGTAAGAAATTCTAAACAATGCCAGTGATAAATGATCTTTCCTTCTGGGATGGAAACTACTCTCCAAACTTCTACTCTTTCTGGTATGTCATTATCACTTTAGTAACCAACCCAAAATGGGAGAGAATATACTATTCTGATGCTGGGACAGAGGAGTAACAAATATATTTTTTAATGTTTAAATTTCATTTAAAAAAGCAGGTCATAGTCTGCAACCATGACAATTAAAATCTGTACTAATGCATGGTATTCTATAACAGTTCTACAAGCCAATCAGACAGTACGTGACATTTCAATGAGTAAAAAAGGGCATAAAACTGTATGTGTAAGAACAAAATGTTAAAAGGCCTTCACAATAATAAAAAATATCAATTACATCATCATATTAAAATAAACCAGATATACAAAAGTCTGAGTCAGGAAAGAAAAGGATAACACAGGTATTTGTTAAAATGTTTGTGCTCTTTGTGCACTTAATTAAACATTGCAAAATCAACATATTTTTCTTCATCAGATTCTGCATTCTAGTTAAAGGCATGCATTAATACTTCATTTAGGGAAAAATTCAACCTGCAGTTATAGTAAATGGAAAATGGATCAAGATGCTTTATCATAGATGCTTTTTCCCTAGGGATTTTCAATATTATGGAGTTTAAATGTGTAATAACTGAAGGAGTTAATGCAAGTTGGGGTGTCTAACAAATGCATAGAATGTCACTTAGCTAATGGTAAATCATAGTTGCTATTTGGTAATTGAAATATAAAACTATTATTACCTACATAAAGAATGGTGCTTCAGAAAGCAAACTCTTAAACAGGTCAGAACCCTAATGTGAATCCATTTATTTTACTTAGCAGGGGGTAGAAAGAAGAAATGTAACATTAAAAACCTTTCTGAAAGTGAGATGCAAATTGTAACCATTTTATGAAATTGAAGCTCAAGTTGCATTGTTAGAACACTTTGGAATATCTACAGATTTTGGAAATCTAAGTACTTAGAATCCATCTAATAAAAATACAGGTTAATTAGAGGTTGCATATGTTTTTTTAAAAAGTCTACTTTTAAAGTGATTGCCTCCAAAACAAGTAAACGTAATAAATGAGATTCAACTTTAATGTAATATTTATGCTTCTGAACTTTCTTAGCTACCTATTTTCATTACAAATCTATGAAATTTCCCACTTCTAAAATCTAATGGCTATGCAAAATTACCCTGAATCTGTGTTTATTACGTGTCATTAGTTTCTGCATCTAATTCTGAATACCTTCAGGGGAAAAATTAGATTGTTAAATTCAAATAAAATATAATGTAATCTTGATTAAGAAAGCAATTCTAAGATATCCCTCAGTAGAACTGTACTAAAATCCCTAAATTTCTTAAACCTAGCTGTCTATGTTTGAAAGGCATTCTGGCTATGTCCTGGATCCATAAAGTAGGCATTCCCTGTACTAAATACATGGTCCCCTTTTTCCTTTACACTTCCTAGTCCAATAAAACCCATGTTGTAGACGGGCGCTGTGGCTCAAGCCTGTAATCCCAGCACTTAGGGAGGCTGAGACAGGAGAATCGCGAGTTCAAAGCCAGCCTCAGCAAC
>CM053402.1:80719333-80744044 GCA_028644305.1 Xerus rutilus | reverse complement strand
TTTTTTTTTTAATTTTTTTAGTTGTAGATGGACACAATATCTTTATTTATTTATTTTTATGTGGTGCTGAGGATCGAACCCAGTGCCTCACACATGCAAGGCAAGCGCTTTACCACTGACCCACAATCCCAGCCCCCAGAGTATGTTCTTTTAAAAACATGTCTTGTTAGAATAGCAGTGTGTTTTCAGGGAACTTGAATATGTACAAAAGCCCTGGAAAGGAAGAAAATTTATTGGCATCCAGGAACAACCTAATTTTGAAGAGATCTAGTAAATGCACAATTTACCAACAAAAAGGTAACCTCCAAGCTCCTACTATCCTTCATTTGCATTTCTAAGCCATGCCCATATATTTTCACTGAATGGAGCATTTCCTAATGAGCCTGTCAATCCTGTTTAAAAATACAAAAAGGTATATGTGTATGGGAGAATCTGATGCTGCATATCAAAAAAAACACTTGTCTGTATATTTTAATTAAGGAATTTTAATTCAGATGAACTAATTGCTTGACTCACTGTTAGCGGCATCTTTGGATTGTTCACCAGGAACACATACTTGTGCTAGGCACTCATGCTAAGAGAAGGTTAGGGATGGGGAGTGGGCTAAGTGCTTTGTTTTAATTGTCTTTAAAATACTTCTTCAGAAATTGCAATTTAAGAATATTCCAGAAAGCATTAACATTGATTAATTCAACATTATGTAATATTCTATATTTGGTATTTACTTATGTTCTTCATTTTATTAGTAAGGAAATAGATGCAAGTATTTCCAAATCCACATATATCTGAGCATATCTGAAATAGAATCCCATTATTTAAAACTGTTGTTTTTCTCTTGTGCTAAAAATAAAAACCAAAATTCTCTCAAATGCTCTACAACGTCCTTTAAATGTTTATCCTCTACCTTTTGTGACAGATTCATATTGTTACAAACTCTCCCAAGTTCCCTGAACTGGAGCCACACTCAACCTCCTTCTACCTGGGACTGAATCCTCTGAACCCATCTTAATCCAACTGCTAACTATTTTCAGAGCTCAACTCCTCCCTCTCTCCCCAGGGAAGGCCTCAATGAGGAACAGGTGAAAGACCTTTGGTTCACGCTTTGCCAGCAGCAGGAACTTCTGCTCTAAACATCTATTACAGTTGATTGACTACTGTCCCACAGTAGACTGAGCTCCCTGAGGGCAGTGACAAGGTCTGCATTTGAATTAGCAAGTGCACCATCAAGCAAAACTGCCCATAGACAAACATGTTAAACAATACTTACTACCAGGGTCTGTAAATACTTTTTATGAATTTTAACATCCAATTTCTTTCATGATGAAATTCATCAGACATAGTATTTCAAAACAGAGAAAACTTAATTCTGTTTGTTTTCGGTAGTCCTAAAATGCTGAATCCTTTTATCTGGCTTAGGTGGAATACAGTCTCACTTCTTTCAGGCTATTGCTGTTATCTGTTTCTAAACTGTACCCACAATATTATCATTCTAAAACATATTTACGGAAATCAGCCATGTAAAAAGTGCATTAGGAAATCAGATTTTGACGTGAATTCAAGTAATTTCTTTGTGACTCTAACACTGAAATACACTGATTCATATCAAAGCCCATTACTTTGTCATTGGCTAGGTAGATGACCTTGGGTAAGTAACTTCATCTTTACAGACAAGGTTCCTGCATTGGTAATATGAGGGATTGGAAGAGATCATCCCTAAGGTCTTTTTCAGTTCTTAAATTCTTTATCTTTTACTTCCTCTCTAAGGAATTTTAACTCTAAAAACTGCTGCCATTTCACATCCTCCACTTTGCAAATGAGAGATTTTCAATTCCCAGTGATGAACTGAATCTGCATACACATTTATATTTATTATATTAGAGTAAAAGGATTTAGGAAAAAATACATATATATATTCAAATTCTCCTAACAGAACGGATTGAGTTGAATTATGAATAGAAATCAGAATACATGTATTCAACATTTACCCATAGCTCCTTTTCCCCAACTGTCTATTTTCAATTCTTAAAACAGTAACATTTTCTTATGAAGCCACAGATATTCCTCTCTAATTTGTGAAAAGTACATTGTAAGTTACATACATCCTTATCAGTATTTTAGCATTTTAAGGTTCTTTCCCTCTATTGGATGTTTATGAAGCCTTTAGGTTAGGTTTTCTTATTCATTCATTAGCATGTCCCTGCAGAATAGACTCATGAAAATATTTCTAACCCTTAAGTGATTATATATCTTTGTGGAGTGACAGATTTCATGGAGATCACTTCAATTCTATTCAAACTATTATGGAAAATAAGTTACCTTTGTCACCCGCTCCCATTTCATCTTCTGTCTTTTTATTAGTTCATGTGAATTATTAAAAATATCTGCTCTTACTCTACAACTCATTATGATCAGTGATGTTTCTTTTAAGCCATCCATTCTTATATTGATGGCATGAGATCTTTAAAAAAACCTGATATTTTATCATTCACATTTAAGTTTTTATTCCAACTAGAATAATTGCATATAATGAGAGAGTGAGCAAACTTAATGTTTCTCCATATGCTTATCCAATTGTCTTGGTGCCATTTACTAAAATGTCTGTCCAGTTGTGTGCTGGTAAACACCAGGGGGACAAATGCTTATGACTAGCATTTGCCAATTTCAATGGTCTAAATATTCCCAAAACTGATGATTTCCAGATATTAATATGACATTAGTGAACACAAATTTGGGCAATGATAGTTATTCTATAAGTTATCATCCAGACACAAGGGAAATAAAAATGTCCAGAAGAGTACAGAACTTGTAAAATACAATCAAATAATTAAATGGTTTAAGTTTTTAAGTATTTATTACCTTTATTTTTAGTATTATTTAATTACTAGTCTTTAGTTTAAATTTCAATAGTGAGTATATTTAATAAGTGAATTATAAAATTTAATAATCACAAGTCAGAGAAAATAAATTCCTGCAGACCATCAAGTGTGTCCTTTTCCAATACTTCAACAACACCTGTTTTAAGTATCTATTATACATATAGACTTGTTTGAGTTCTCATTTTGTATTTTCCCATGTATCTCATTGCATTAATTACATACTATTAATTGCTATAGATGTGTGATGTTTTTGTATTGTAAGTCATCTTTCCCTTTCTTTTTTATTATTAATAGATTTTTAATTGTACAAATTAATGAGATGCATTGTTATATTTTCATACATGCATCTAGTGTATATTGATCATGTCCATCTACCCTTTTTTATCCTTTCACATCTTCCTTTTTCTCTCTCATCCTTCTGATCACCTTCCTTTCTAGTCCTTCTTCTACTTTCTAGGTCATCTTTTTCTAGTTTTCATATATGAGAGAAAATGTGTGAGAAACTTGTCTCTCTTGAGTCTGGCTTATTTCATGAACTTGATGTCCAATAGTTCCATTTATTTTGCTGCAAATGATAGGACTTCATTCTTCTTTAGGACTCAATAATACTCTGTTATGTATACTCTGTTATCCATCCCTCTGTTGACAGGCACCTAGACTGATCCAAATCTTATTTTTTATAGTTGTACACATTTAAAGTGTATAACATAGTGTATTGATATGCATATTTGTATTATGTTAATATATACTACTGTTGAGCATATTAAGATATTAATGTGCTCACTTACTTTTTAAATTTGTGGTAGGAGCACCTGAAATCTATTCATCATATTTCTAATGTACAAGTTTAAATACAACCATCACATTGTACATTAGATCTCTGAACTTATCACACACAACTGCAACTTCTTACCATTTTATCTTTTCTTTTTTCTTTTTTTTTTTTCTTTACTAGGAATTGAACCCAGGGGTACTTCACAACTGAGCTACATATTCAACTCTTTTTAAAAATATTTTATTTTGAGACAGGACCTCACTAATTTATTGAGACTGATCTCAAACTTGCAATCTTCCTGCAGTAGCCTCCCAAGTATTGGTATTATAGGTGTGTGCACCACCACACCTAGCAACTTTATGCGCTTTGACCAACTTTTCAACCTGTACACTAGTGGACCATAGTTCTACATTCTGTTTCTATGTATTTACCTTTTTTAAATTCCACATGTAAATGAGATCATACTGTATTTCCTTTCTGTGTCTGGCTTATTTCAATTATTTCACTTAGCATAATGCTTCCCACAAATTCGTTATCACAAATTGCAGAATGTCCTTTCTTGATGCTAAATAATATTCTTTCTTTCTCTGTGTGTGTGTGTGTGAAAAAGAGAGAGAGAGAGAGAGAGAGAGAGATATTCATCTGTTAACAAGATTTATCTTGGTTCCATATCTTGACTGTTGTGAATAGTGTCGTGACAAGCATGAGAGTGCAGATACCTCTACAAGACACTGATTTGACTCCCTTTGTCTTTATACCTAGAAATGGTATTGATGATTGTACAGTAGTTCTATTGTAGCTTTTTGAGCAATCCCAATACTGCTTTCCATATCAATTTACATTCCAATCAAGAGTGCACAAGAGTTTCTTCTCTCCATATCCTAGCCTACCTTTGTTATCTCTTTTCTTTTGGAAAAAATCATCCTAATAGGTGTAAGATCATATCTAATGGTTTTCACTTGCAGGAAATTTTTCTGCACAACAAAGAAAATAATCTATGAAATAAAAGACAACCTATGGATTGGGAAATATTTACAAACTATATACCTTTTAATCCATAGATTACATTATCATTTCCTTTGATTATTTTATTTTCTGTGAAGATTTTCCTTAATTCAAATTGTACTACAAAGCCATAGCTGTCAAAATACTATGGCCATGATATAAGCAGATACATAGAGCAGTGGAACAGAATACAGAGCACAGAAATAAACCTAAACACACTGTCAATAAATTTTTGACAAGGACACCAAAAATACACAGTGGGAGAGAATAATAACTGATACATTGTGTTAGCAGGACTGGATATCTCCATGTAAGAGAAAGGAACTGAACCCTTAATTTATACAATACATAAAAAATCCATTTGAAATTTTTTAAAAACATAAACCCAGACTTGTAAAACCCAGGAGAAAACACAAGAGTAAAGCTCCTTGACTTTTGACAATGACTTTTCCAGTATCACACCAGAAGCTCAGGCAACAACACAACAATACACAAGTGGGACCATATTGAACTGAAAATTTCAGTGTGCTGTGGTAGTTTTTGCCCATTGCACTTCTACATAAATATTAAAATCAGTTTTACAGATTTAATTCAGACACAAACACAGGCATAGACACACAAACCCATCTTTAGGGGTTTCTATTAGTGTTGAAAATGATAAATTGTTTGCATCCTCATACAGTCTTTTGATCTTGATATTTAGGGTATCATTTTTGGTAAGCCTTCTTAATTTTCTTCATTACATTGAATGCTTTTGGAATAAAGGTCTTTTATATCTTTTACAAATTTATTATAAGGGCTTTTAATCTATTGAGTGCCGGTTAGGACCTTTTTAAATTAATTGAGTTGGTTTATACATGGAAAATGCTTAGAATATTATCCAGGGTATAGATGAATTATTATATATTTTTTATTAAAGCTTACGTTAATGTATTTCATTAAAAATACTAACAAAAGTATATAAGGTACACTATTAATTATGTTACTATAGGTTAAGCAACATTAATATGTATATTATACATATATCATAATGCATGATATATGCTTAAGTGACATTAAATAATGATATTAAAACCTGAAAATAAATATCCACCCTGGTAGGGATAGTGACAATTAGGCAAATGCATCTTCAGTAAGGATCTTTGACAGTGTAAAATGAAGCAGGCTTTGTGGAAGAGTGTTTGGCAGTTCCTCAAAGACCATTAAACACAGGAATTCCATAAGTATTAGCTTGCATAGTGCTTCTACAAAAAAAGTCACAGAAAAGGGGCTTTAAACAGTTGAAATTTTTTGTGTCACTATTCCAGAGGCTGAAAGTCCATGGGCAGGATTAGTTTCTCCTGAGGTCTCTTTTTTTGACTTGGGAGTTCATAACTTCTCATGATGTCTTGACATAGTTATCCCTCTGTGCACGTCTTGGGGTGTGGCATCTTACACTTCTGACAATTTTGAAGTTTTAGCATTATTATAGTTTATAAACTTTGCTATTTGTCTATAGAAATATATTATGTATAATATTTGTATGCTAATTTTTAAACACGGTAATCTTGTTGAACTATTAAACTATGTTGAACTAATAAACTGTGTTTATTGTGATCATCAAAGTGTAATTTTTTTCAGATTCTCTACATAATCATATGTTTGCAAGTCATGACTGGCTTGTTTCTTCCATTCCATTCAAATATTCTTACATAATTTTTTTACCTTATTGTTCTGGGTAAGATATTCACAACAGAACTTAAATGGATTTGTAGAAGGAGAAACCACATCTCATTGATAATCTCGTATAAAAGACTTTTTAAAAGTTCCTCATTGAAGATGATGACTATTGTAATTTCTCATAAGTATTTTTATCCTTTTAGAGAAATTTCTTTCTACTCCTTTCCTTTACAAAATTTTATTAAATCCAAGATGAATGTGGAATTGTATCTAGTAATTTTGTTCATAATTTTAAATGATAATGATTTTTCTTTTTTGGTTGATTATTATACTAAAATACATTAATTGATTTTTTAATCCTCAAATGCCTATGTTCCTTGGATATGCCACTTTGGGCATCATGTATTAATTTCAGACTGATTAATTTGGTCAGATAATATTTTGCTTCACATCCACACAATGATTAAGGATGTGTCAAAATATGCAGTATATATTTATTATTGGGTCTACTGCTTATTAGATATACATTATATCAACATAATGCTGTTATTCAAATCTTCATTATCTTTGCTAATTTTTATCCATGTAGGCTATTAATTATTGAAAGGCCTATTAGTTAAATTATAACACTATAAAAGTAGATTTCTCATTTTTATTTTTTTCTGTTAATTTTACTTTGTATATAAAGTCTATCATATTGATTGTTACAAGTAAATTTTGATATACATGTTTCTGATGAAACTTTCAGCATTTTATAATTAATGTTCATCTTCCATGCCTTTTGGATTTAAAGTTTATTTTATCACTAAATAATGCAAAATTTCTAGCATTTTTATCTGATTGGTAGATAATTTTTCATAATTTACCTTTCAGCATTTTTTATCCTAAAGTTTTTGGATATATCTTCTTGATTAAGAGCAGTTAGCCAGCTTTTATAAAGTCTATCCTGATTTTCTTTGTTATGTGAGTGAGTAGATAATTTTTTATTTGTACTTTAATTTTAAATACTGATAAATCTAATTTGTTTTATCTTATTTTGTGCTTTATGAATTTCACCTTTTATATGCGTTTATTTAATATTTTTGTCTTTTTATTTCTAATATATTGAAAATTATACAATTTCTGTAACCTTAATGCTTCCCTTAGAAATTTATAAATGTCAAAATTTAATCTATATTCTTAATTTCCTCCCAAATAATGAAGAATTTAGAATAGTAACTACATAAGCTCTGCTTTATCTTTTGTATTATTTGATCACATATTTTAGTTTTATTTTTAATAGACTTATAAGTTATTATTTGTTTAAGTGTGAAATCATGCTCATTGTTTATTGGTTATCACTTTTTTTAGTGAGAATACACTGATGTTTAGTTTTCTTTGTTCTAAAATATCTTTATTTTTCCCTTCTTCATATGATCTTTTAGTTATTTTTAAAACTTTATATATATTTGTGTGTGTGTGTGTGTGTGTGTGTGTGTAATACTAGAGGTTGACTCTAGGGGCTCTTTAACATTGAGCTACTGTCCTAGCATCACCCCACTTTTCTTTTTTTCTTTTTGGGAGATAGGGTCTTGATAAATTGCCCAGGTCGGCTTTGAACTTGTGCTCCTCTGGCTTCAGTCTCCTGAGTCCCTGGCATTACAGTAATTCAGTCTTTTAGATTGATAGTTTTATTTTCACTACACGCTAAAGATAGAAATCCATTCTCTTTTGCTTCCATTTTCATAGTAGAGAATTTGTCTTATCTTCATTTCTTTATATATGGCATCACCACAGGTGACTCTTTTCCTAGGACAGTCCTGTTTTATGTCTGTTGTCTTGAAGGGAATATATTCTTATTTTCTCTCCCCAAGTGCATGTTTTCATAATAAATTAGGGAGTAGCTATTCTGGATTTTTTTCCTCTGAATTGTTTCAAAACTTTTGAAATAACATATTTTAATTGTACAGTTTAATTATATGTGCATAAGAATGATTTTTTTAAAATTATCCTCCTCAGGTTTGCTTCATCATCTTAATTCTCAGTTTGATGTATTTTGTCACCTATGGAGTATTCAGTCATTATATTTATAACCATTGCCTCTGAAATATCTGCTATTTCGTCTTCAATTAGATTTTTCATCATCAGTTAAACTTTATTGCTCTTAGATTTCTTTTATATTTTCTATATTTTCCCCTTTTCTCCCTGTATTCTGTATTATTCCTATAGATTTATTTTCCAGTTCACCACTTCTATTCAATGCCAATCTGACATTAGGTTTTTGATATTAATAGGAATATTTTTTTCACTTCTAGAAAATTATATTTTTCAAGCATAATAGGCTATTTTGTAATCATTTTTAGACACTCCTATTTTCTTCTATTTATTTCAATATATAAAATAACCGTTTTTATTTTATGCCATATAATTCCACTATCTAAAGTCTTTGTATTTATAGCTCTGATTCTCATAGTCCTTATTTCTGTGGCTCTTACTCATGACAGCTTGTTTTATTATACTATTATTGATTGATTTTTTATATATAAAAAATGTTATTCATAAGTTTATCTGTGAGATTCTTTGAGACTTAGGATATAGGGTAAATCCAGGGAAGATTTGCAGACCTTGTACTGTGGCAATTACGACTTAAGAGGTATGTTAAATTATATTCTTAGCTTGAGATTTTTTGTTTGTTTGTCCTTTTTTAAAAAAAATATTTTATTTGTAGATGGATACAATATCTTTATTTATTTATTTTTATGTGTTGCTGAGGATCGAACCCAGTGCCTTCCACATGCTAGGCAAGCACTGTACCACTAAGCTACAACCCCAGTCCTTGTTGTCCTTTTTTAAATTTATGTTTTGTTCACAGTATATATATATATTAATAAATATACAGTTTCCATCACCTCCTCATAGTTCGTTCAGCCAGCAGTCAATGGTTTAACCACTGATGAGGTCAGAACCTCAGCATACAATCATTTATTAAAGCCCCCTACCTCTGCCTTCAACAAGTGACACTGAGAGAAACATTCCAGATTCAAACCATAACACAGATATATTCTTTTTAAATAAAATTGCTTCAAGGAACTGACATATAGTTAAAAATTTATGACTGAGGCATTTGAGCCATATAAATATTCCAAGATGGTCATGAATTGAAAAATCTGTATCTGGGTTTATCTGAAATTACATCACTTTTGAGTTTTGTAGTTAATGCTTTGTAACAACCAATACTTACAATATAATTTCAAATTTCTTTTCTTCTTTTGAAGTATACTTACATAAGCATTACATGGCTTTGCTAAGAAATCTTTTATGTATGAGTCTGAGTATATTTTATAGGTCTGATGAAAAATGTAAAATTGAGGGCTTACATGGATTAAGGAGGAGACTCCAATGCTCAGAGGCCCAAAGTCATCACTTTGCTTCTTGTGTTAATAAGAGAATATCCTTTGCTTTATATATAATACTTTACAATTTCAAAGTATTGAACAATGTACTTTGTCATTTTTTAAAAGTGCTTTTATCTCTAGCTAAAATGCTTTAATACTCTTAATATTTAAAAACTAGTTATGGATTTTTCTTAAAAGGAAATAATTTTATTTAGGAAGTAGGTGATCCAATAAACTTAAGAAATATGAAGTACTCCTAGAATACCAGCATCTTAGTTTTAAAATTAAAGTGTGCTCAGAGAACAAATTGAGTCATCTTTCTACTCATTTATAATTCAAAGAAATTACGTGAGAATATATTTCCTCTCTACCCTTCAGGAGACTTTCCAATCTAGCCCACCTACTCAATCTTTAGTGCCAGTTATTTATCTAAGGACAAAATTGATATCATTTTTCTGTTCAAACACTTGTAAGTATTTATTGCTCATAGAGAAAAACAGCAAATGTTTTAGATTAGGAAATGATTCAGCCTAGATCAGATTTATTTTGTTTACTACTTCACTGTCCATCAAGTATCCAATGCTATTGACATACTAGTTTTCTTAATGTTCCTTTTCAAAATTGCATTTATTTAGGAATTAGAGTATTTTTATACAGAATGTAATTTCTTCTAAAATATTATTCACCTTTATAATAAAGTGCAAATTTCAACTTGCATATAGGAGAATTATATCATAAAGAAAATTGAAGGGAAGAGATGAGGTATGAAATAGGGAAAGAGTGGAATGAATCTGACCTAACTTTCCTATGTACATATATGAATATGCCACAGTGAATGCACCATCATGTACAACCACACTTTAAAAAAAAAAAAACTATTAAGTAAATAGCAGAAAGATCAGTGGAGTATAGGAGGAAAAGGAGGAGGAGGAAAAAGATGGAAATGGCAAGTACTGGGAACCAAGTTGGAACAAATTATATTCTATACTTTTATAATTATGTTAAAATTAATCCTATGATTATGTACAACTAAAAGAACAAAAGAATTTTTTAAAGATATTCCCATCATATAAAGAGGCTCATAGTATATACTGAATGAATGAATGACATTTTTTTAAAAAACTCAAAACTTTCTTTTTATAAAATATCAATAAGGATAGTTTTTATTTTAGCCATTTCAACTTTGAAGTCATTTTATTTTTTTATTTGTTCTTTTTATGTATACATGACAGTAGAATGTATTTTGACATATTATACGTATATGAAGTATAACTTTCCATTCTTATTTTGTACATGATGTGGAATTACATTGATCATGTATTCATATATGCACATAGGACAGTAATGTCCGATTCATTCTACTGTCTTTCACATTCCCACTCCTCTTCCCTTCCCTTCATTCCCCTTTGTTTAATCCAAAGTACTTCGATTCTTCCCTACCCCCCACCCCCGCATTGTGAGTTAACATCCACATCTGACAGAACATTCGGCCTTTGTTTTTCTGGGACTGGTTTATTTCACTTAGCATGATAGTCTCTAGTTCCATCCATTTACTAGCAAATGCCATAATTTCATTTATCTTTATGGCTGAGTAGTATTACACTGTATATATATACCACATTTTTTTATCCATTCATCTATTGAAGGGCTCCTAGGTTGGTTCCATATCTTAGCTATTATGAATTGGGCTGCTATAAACATTGATGTGGCTGTGTCACTGTAGAATGCTGATTTTAAGTCCTTTGGGTATAAACCAAGGAGTGGGATAACTGGGTCAAATGGTGGTTCTATTCCAAATTTTCTTGAGGAATCTCCATACTGCTTTCCAGAGTGGTTGCACCAGTTTATATTCCCATCAGCAATGTACGAGTGCACCTTTTTCCCCACATCCCCTCCAACATTCATTGTTACATGTGTTCCTAATAATTGCCATTCTGACTGGAGTTAGATGAAATCTCAGTGTAGTTTTAATTTGCATTTCTCTAATTGCTAGTGATGCTGAACATTTTTCACATATTTGTTGACTGATCGTATTTCTTCTTCTGTGGAGTGTCTGTTCAGTTCCTTTGCCTATTTAAACCCAAGGCCAACATCATTCTAAATAGAGAAAAATTGAAAGCATTCACTTTAAACACTCATAGGAACAAGACAAGGATGCCCTCTTCACCACCTTTATTCAACGTCATCCTTGAAATGCTAGCCAGAGCAATTAGACAGTAGAAAGAAATTCAATGGATATGAATGAGAACCCAAACTATCCCTATTTGCCCATGACATGATTCTATATTTAGAAGATCCAAAAAATATCCACCATAAAACTTTTAGAGCTCATAAATGAGTTCAGCAAAGAAGCAGGGTATAAAATTAACACTCATAAATCAATTGCATCCCTATACATCAGTGATGAGTCAACTGAAAGATATTAGGAAAACTACCCCATTCACAATGGCCTAAAAAATAAAATATTTAACAATCTAATGAAAGAAGTGAAAGACTTCTACAATGAAGACAACAGAACACTAAAGAATGAAATTGAAGAAGATCTTAGAAGATGGAAAGATCTCCTATGTTCATGGATAGGCAGAATTAATATTGTCAGAATGGCATACTACCAAAAGCACTACACAGATGTAGTGCAATTCCTATTACCCAATGACAGTCTTCATAGAAATAGAAAAGGCAGTTATGAAAGACATTTGGAAAATTAAGAGACCTATAATAGCCAAAGCAATCCTTAGTAAGAAAAATGAAGCAAGAGACATCACAATACCAGACTTTAAATTATACTACAGAGCTATAGTAACAAAAATGGCATGATATTGGTACAAAAACAGATATGTACACCAGTGGTATATAAGGCACAGAGATAAACACACACAAATGCAATTATCTCATATTAGACAAAAGCACCAAAAGCACACTGGAGAAGATAGCCTCTTCAGCAAATTATTCTGGGAAAACTGGAAATCCATATGTAGCAAAATGAAATTTAACCCCTATCTCTCACCCTGCACAAAACTCAAAGTGGATCAAGGACTTAGGCATTAGACTAGAGACCCTGTGACTAATAGAAGGAAAAGATCTCCATCATGTTGGCTTAGGAACCTTAACAATACTCCTACAGTGCAAGAAGTAAAATAAGAAATCAGCAAATTAGATGGAATCAAACTAAAAAGCTTCACAGCAAAGGATACAATCAAGAAAGTGAGAGAACCTACAGAATGGGAGAAAATCTTTGACATCTGCACCTCAGATAGAGCATTAATCTCCAGGATATATAAAGAACTCAAAAAACTTAATGCTATAAAGCCAATAACCCTATTAGTAAATGGGCAAAGGAACATAACAAGTATTTCACAGATGAAGTCATTTTAAATATCAGTACAGAAGCCTTTAGATGGTTTCTTATTTAAATGTTCTTAATAACCAAGTGGAATTGACTGTGACAATCTTGACAGTGTTCTTCATTTCCTGAGTATAGTTCTTACCTCTTTGAGATCAAACAGACACTAGCTGTTTCCTGACATCCTATGATTTGTTTCACTGTTACACATTTTAAAAAATGTAACAATACTTTGTGTTTTGTTCAAGCCCTTTGTGATATAATCACATACATAATCATCTAATTAGTCACTCCTCATCTACACCCCATCAGATGGTAGGGTCATATATCCTAACATATGGATCTTTCTCAGTCATCTTTATATCCTTCCAAGTCCTACATATGAAGTGTGCCCATTGTAGAAAGTCTGTAATAGTCTTTTCTACTTAATATATTTGAAAATATACTTTGAATTCGCCATAGAAATAATGAGAATTATTTAAAGATCTGGAAAGAATAGAATGTGCATGTTATTTTTCTATAAAACAATTTCTTATAAAAAATAACACATTCATGTGCAGGCATAGTTTGGTATATTGGATATGGACACTCTAGAGAGGGCAACATGTTTAAGACCTCAGAGCTATGAACAACCAGAGCTATGAACAATCATTGTCAAGGAAAATGAAAAGGAGTTGCCTACCTTTAAATGTTGGGGATTTGCATTTTAAGGAGACATAGTTTGAAAATCCATTCAGCAAAAATATCAAAATACGCGAGTCAGTGATTTTGGAGACTGTATCTAATGAGTATGGCAACATTTGGTAAGTCATTTTTCTTATCTGAAAATGAAGGTTTGGCTTAAAAAATTCCTCAAATTCTTTAAAATGCCATGATCTTAAATTCATCACATTGGATGAAAGGAACACCTTTTCTAAAATATTGCCAAATAGGTCCAAAATCAGAATCAACAGAATGAGTTAACCACTCACCAAATCAATCAGTTTTCCTTTCTTCTAATTGGACATACTGATTGGTATGCATTTGAGAAGACTGTTAATTTTCTCAAATGACTGATATTTGCACAACCATTACTAAGCATTCTACTGCATAAATCAGTCATCCTGTTCACTAAATAGCCCCTCAGTGTCTAAGAAAGTGAAATACCTCCCAAGTCCCCAAGTATTAACTTCCTTGGCAGAATCTTGTCCAGTAATTATGGCATTTAGGACAGATGGATGTATCTGTGCTGCAATGAGTCTCCCTTTCTGACTTAAATGTCAAGTTTTGTTTTTAAAAATGTTAAAATTAAACTAAGGGGAATATGATTCTTATAATGATGCAGTTCAAGGACCTCAAATCATTAATATCTTTATGGAGGAATTGTTATAACTATTAGTTAGATTAATATTTTAAAATCTCAAGACATTTGTATGGACTAGAATTTTTATATTTTACATTCCTAAAGTTTTTAAAATCTAAGATGCAGGACTTCAGTGTGCCAGAATGAACCATGGGTTCCTAAAAGTGACGGGGACTCTTTGGAGAACATTTTCAGGGAGCTGGTAGATAAAATAATTCGTCTCCCACTTGCCACACTCAGTTGTTTCTAGGGGCTTGGGACCTTACAAGGTACATTTAAAAAGCCATGGGGGCTTTTTAGACTGTATTAACAGTCAATTTTTACATCTGTGGTTTCCTGTGGCTTGACTATGAGCTCCCAGATAGCAGAGACTTTATTTTACTCATCTCTAAGATGTTAAACTTGTGCTCAGTTCTTATAAAATCACTAAGTTCTTATGGAACAAATGAAATACCATTTCCACTTTTCTGTACTACACTGTGCTTACATACTGTTATGTCTTAATTAAAAATGTAATAAAAAATTTAAAGAAGTCAGAACATTCCTGAGATTTAGGAATTTTAATTTTATATTTTGCTTCCCAGTAATAATAAAATAAAAAAGTTAAAACTTTCTAAAACTATAATAGTTCACAAGGAATGAAGTATTTTCCATGTAAGACCAAATATGTAGACTATATTTGTAGTAACTGAAGAGCTACATTACTGAGATATTGTGATTATGCTTCTGTCTTTAAGCATTTAAATAAATCTAAAAATTATTTTGCACATATATTATTTGCATGATTGATTTCTCCACTGTGACATCAAATAAAATGTGATGATATGAATGTTGAACTGTGTGATTATCAGTGAGATATTGGTGGGAATTTTTGTGCATGTGTATGTGCATAGCATTACAGTAGGTATTTTAGAGAAAAAGAGTGGTCATGTTCTTAAGTGGAGGTATGTTTAGACTTTGGTATTAAAATTGATCTCTTAATTTAGTAGTAAACTTGATACTGTGTTGGGTATGTGAGTGCCTCTAGACCATTTGAAAAATAATTCATCTTCATCTCCAAATTTTCTCCTAAGTATATACATAAGATGATGGGTAGCTTTGGAGAATTCTCAGTACGAGCCTTGCCAAACACCAACATCAGGATTGAGGCAAAAATGAACCAAACCACAAATACTTTAAGGCAGATTTATATTTCTCAACAGCCTCTAGAACATGCTTTCATAAGATACCCTTGGTATGAAAGTTTACAAGGTAAGGCAGAGTGGTTTCAAGGTTTTATAAGACAAAATGAATAAGAGTGTATATTAAAGTTGAGTCACAATGATCCTCATTTGCATGATTTGGCTATAGACCAGCAATCTCTGAGACTCAAATAGAGGTCTTACTTGTCAGAGTTGTCTCCCGATACCTTTTCTGCTCTAATCATTGCATTTTATTTTTTGTTGTATTTCAAGGCATTGATTCTGCTATACGAATCTGAAGATTTCATGAAAATTGCCAATTTAAGGCTTTCAACATGCCAAATTCAGAGACATAATTTCAAAGCCAAATGCAGAAACACATCTAAACTCTTGATGACCTGGTTGCACCATCAGAGACCAATGTATTGGATTCAAAATGTCCGCTTTTAGATATACCCAATATAATAGGTACATATTAGGTATATAAACTTCAAATATAGCTATGAAAGATCAAAATAAGTATTTTTTAAAAAACTGTAAATATACTATGTTCAGCATTGAAAATTGTTGTTTCAAAGATTGTAGATGGCAATCCTCACATCCTATAAGCCCATATCATTTTCTTGAGTTTGTGTTCCTCTTCTGTTTCAATGTCAGGATAGTGTCTTTTTTTTTTTTTTTTTTTTGGTACTGGGGATTGAACTCAGAGGTACTCGATCACTGAGCCACATCTCCAGCCCTATTTTGTGTTTTATGTAGAGACAGGGTCTCACTGAGTTGCTTAGCGCTTCGTCATTGCTGAGGCTGGCTTTGAACTCGCTATTCTCCTGTCTCAGCCTCCCTAAGTGCTGGGATTACAGGCTTGAGCCACCGCACCCGGCTAGGATATTGTCTTAAAATGCATACACATCTCACCTACACACAACGTAGATACAAGGATTCAATGTATAAGGAAAATCACCTATGTATAAAATGCTGATAAGGAAAGATTAATATATATCTAATTCTATGACAGTCTGAATGCTATTTCTTTTCTGGACTATCTGATGGAGACAAGAATACTCAGGGGCAATCCATAGCGCATATTTGAAGTCCTACATTGAAAGTAGTTTTTATTTTCTCCTATTATAAAGACTGGTCTACTATTTCTTTGGGGAAATGGATGTTTGCATGACTCTAAGAAGGTGAGCTGAACTTGCAGCTGTGAACAGGATGGAGAAGGGAGAATACCTGAAGGATACTCTATAGCAAGCACATCAACATATTTGAAACACAGCAGTAAGTTTTTGTAAAGTGGCAACAGTTTCATTTTGGCTAACAACCTTAAAGGCAAGATGACTATTACTGAGTCCATAGTTTGGGAAGAAAAATGAGGCACAGGAGAAGATTCAAATATTGTTAGTGAGTGAACTTAATAAAGATTCATTATTCTCCCATGAGTCCTTCATGCAGAGTAGAAAATCCTCATCAGTAGCATTAGCAAACTGCCATATATATATTACTTAGAGTTCTTGGTTCTAACAACTGAAAACTACTGTAGTTTACAAAGGCCAAGAGGCGTTTATTGGAGGGATAGCTCAGAAAATTGTAAGTTTGGACAATCAAAATAAGCATAACACTAACTAGGATAATTCTATTGGGCACTCCTAGTGAGTAGCAAAGTTAATTAATGTCCACCACATAGTGAAAATATGTCATATGATAAACAAAATTTGGATAAGTTCTACTCTAAAGAGTCAAAGACTCGTTTAAAAGATGGAAAGAAATGTGTAGAAAAAATTCGTGAAAATATGGCTTACTCTTGAGAAATTCAAAATATTTATCTTGTTAAACTTGAAAAAATGAAAGAAATAGTTCTGATGATTGTTACTTCAATGAATTTTTATTCTCAAAGTTGAGAACATCCAATATTGATGTAGTATAGGAACATTTGCAATAACTTTCAATCAAACTGATTTATGATGCAGATATATTATGAGAATGAGTCATAATTTTCCTTCTAAATTTATTGTGCCCTTAAAGCTTTAGGAATCAATCAACATCTATTTATTGACTATCTAGTACACATCACATTGTTCTTTAGATACTACATGGAAACTACCTCTAAAGGATTTGAGCTAGTCAAGGAGGTAAAATGTAAGATCTTGAATTAGTAAATAATAATCATATTAACAGTGAAAAACAAACTAATCTGGTTGCTGAAAGTCTGGTTAAAAATGTGACCATTATTCTGAACTGATTTTGCATCATACATACATGTATTTTATTACCATTATAGTACAGATTTATAAGTGAGAAAAAATTTATTTTGTTGTGATCATCACTATTTGCACTTGAGATTCTTTGTGTTGAACAATGTTATTGGCAATGCAGCTCAATTATCAGAGAATATATAGTACAAGAAATAAAATAAACTTAATTAGCTTTACATATTCAAAGAAAATACATGTTTAATCCAACACAGACCACACTATATTTATATATTATCAACTTCTCTATAGCATGAAGAGCAGTATGTTAATTTTGCCTCAAAGTAGAATTTCAATATGTGTTATCACATAAGTCCTTCAGACACTTAAAAGATTACACAAAGTATGCAGACAGTGGGTATGTGAGCTACCTAACATTTGAGATAATGTTCATGTAACAGAGAAGATATTCTTTAGATGTTGATAATTTTGTATATCAAGATGATGTTAGTCAATTAAAAGAAATGAACAAGGTACTGTACATGATGATAATAATTCCAATTACCTAATTCCTATGATGCATGAAATAGTCTAGCAGCTTACTTTCCTGTGTTGTTTTTCTTTTATTTCTTATGAGTCTTTACAAATGTCCCATCAGATAAAGACTATTATCTTCTAAAGGAGTCTCAGAAATGTTAAGTAATATGCCAAGGTTACTCTACAAATAAATAGTGGGCTGCTAGAATTTAAACCAAGAAGTCCAGAGTCTGTAATCTTTCCACTAGGCTTTGCAGAGGTTACAAATGACCTAATAGATTGCCTTGCCCAGCAGAGCCAGAAATTGCTTCCAGAGGCATATCTATATTATCAGCATGAAGTTGATCCCTATGTGATAATTGTGCCATTAATGTAATAGAAATATTGAACAATTCAGATCTTCCTGACCCCGGGCTAAAGTGTAAAGGGGAGAAAGATAATCGTCTCCTGCCAGTTTCAACTGGGGTCATTTCCAGGACATTGTCTCTCCCAGACAGTGATACTTGGATATAAGATTGTAATAATTTCTTTGATCCATGTGTGTGGCATAAATGGGTTTATGAATTCCTTTCTTTTATTTTAGTCAGTGTCTCATGGGAATTTAGCAGACACATTTTAACCCAGACTTCAGTCTACAACAACATTGTCATAGAGGCATGACCTTCATATGATCTGTAAAATCTTTGATTTATAATTTTATAAATTTATAATCATTAAAAAGTATTGTAATCCAAGAGCAAAACCAACCTCTTATCCGTAAGAAAATATGTAAAATAGTTGCTTTAGAATGTTTTGGAAGACTACTCTTTATTGATTCATCAAATTTAGTGATTTGTTTGATATTTAGTTTCATATACATTATAGACATTTTAGAATTAGCATACTAACACAGATAACACCTCTTATTAATAAAGGAAAGAATTTATCAAATGGCACAACCTTGAAATAATCTGGCTAACACTTTGGCCATTGTAATATCTATTCCATGTTGAAAAAGCCTACTCGTCAGATTTGTCATATGCTGTTTGTATAACTAGTAATTACAGAATCAAGATGAATTGTCTTCTGTTTTTAAAAGCTATAAAATAGACACCATCCAATTAATATAACTATACCTCTTGTTCTTTGAAGAAGAAAAGGGAAAATCAATCTTGTTTCAAAGCCATTTATCTAGTTCCCTCTGTCCTTCCAACCATCTCCACAAGACTGTACATTAAAGCCTGTGATTCCTCTTCTTATGATGAAAAAAGCTGCCATAACACAAGGAGCCATGGAATTCTCATGTAGCATTCTTTCCCCATGAATAGGCAATCATAAATTCTGGCAACCTGAAACATATTTGGGAGTGATACCATAATTTACTCCCTTAATTTGATATTTTGCAGATGAAACACTCCTTTTCCTCTGTTGGTGTTGTTGCCAGTGCTAAAAAATAGGTCAAGGGAAAAAACTGGCAGTTTAAACAACAAAATGCCCAACTTGTATTTCTTACTTAACTTGAGAAAATACTAACCATGTATGAGTTCTAAAGTTCTGGAATTTTTAAAAAATGTTATTCACCATTATCACCAAGGAAGATCTTGACCCATGAATACAAATCATTACAGAGATTGTATAACTTATTGGAATGCATATTCTTAAATTTCTGTAAGTTAAGGATTAAATCACCATGATGGGAAACTATATTTCTTTTGTAGGAAAAACTTGAAAAATACATAGATGCACTGCATATGTTACATATAATGACAAAGAGGTAATAATAATTCCCTTAAAAATTCAGAGTAGCAACTTAGTATTAAAAGCTTTACCTATTTTTCTATAAAGAACTTTCTTTCATCTTGTTATTTAAAAACTATTTTTATTACATATGTCATTAAGCCTACTGTAGAGATGGCAAGTCATTTTACCTTTTGGGTTATTTTTTTAGAGCTGTTAAAATATACTCCTGTCTTTATTTTTTTTCTGGCTTATTTCTAATTTCTAAACCTCTAAAATATGTAGAAGACGGATTCAGATAAACAATAGAAATAAAACCCTGGTTAATATATCAAAGAACACTAATGCTCATTGGCAGGAAGTAGTGAAGTGATCACTGTCTATAGGGGAGTATCAGGAAATGCTTAATGTACATTGTTTCCTTTAGTTCCCAAAACAAGACAGTTTGAAGGTACTATGTGTGTTATTCCTGTTTTACAGCTAAAGAAACTGAGGCACATATAAAAATGCTGAGCTTCACAGCTAAATCTGTGTGATTGCAGAGTACTTTTCTTAATAGTAATAAATGACTTTCACTGCTGCTACAGCTCTTGATTTAAGGAGCTAGAATTCCTGGAATTCCACAAATAGGAATTTTATTCCATTCAGACCAATGTTTAAGTACCATCTACATTCAAAAATAATAGGGAAAAAGTGGATGCCAATTTCTTTAGAAAGTGTTATGGTCTTTAAGGCCTCATAAATCCTGAAATGAATAAAGCATAAAAATAATATGAGCTAATGGCACACTCCTGTAATCCCAGAAGCTTGGGAGGCTGAGGCAGGAGAATCATGAGTTCAAAGCCAGCCTCAGCAAAAGTGACATGCTAAGCAACTCAGTGAGACCTTGTCTCTAAATAAAATACAAAATAGGGCTACAGATGGTTGAGTGCTACCTGCACTGAGTGGCTCAGTGGTTGAGTGACTCTGAGTTCAATCCCTGGTTACCCTCCTCCCCACCAAAATTAATGTGTGCATTTCACTCTTCTAAACCCTTGAGTTCCACATTTATTCATTTTTCTATAATAACTAGATTTAGGTGATTGAACTGGAGTTATTCTTAATAAGCCTATTTAACAAGTTTTAGATGGGATATTTACTTCTGTTGAATTACATGATCTTTTAAAGTAAGAAATATTTATGTTTATCAGTAAATGAAAGCAACTTTAATCATTTCATTTACATTTGATGAGAGGCTTTTAGAAAAGGGATGCTTTTAAAAATTCAAACCATATTCTAAGATTCTTAGATATATTTGTGATTCTCCATACTGGGGTAAACTTATTGATAACAATAAAATATTGATGATATGTGAAATGGAAAGAAAGAATCAAAGTAATTCCATATACTGGTGCATAGAACTTTCCCTAGAGACTGAATTTTTTATTATGTGAATACACAACACATGCATATATCCACATTTATTCACAAACATGTATGAATCTTTTATGTATATGTCATTCATATAATACGTACAATATAGAAACACACATGCCCACTTTTTATCTACAAACATGTATGAAACATTTACTAAATATAATTTTAAAACTATCACAATCCTCAGTTGCTTAAAGATTCACTTTTATAGACCATATTATCCACAAGTTCTACCAGAAAATTGCTTATTTAAATAAAAAAAAATCCTTTTAAGCACATAATCTCACTTTTTAAAAAAGGTTTCAAGGCAAGTGAGAATTACTCAAAGTATTTGCATACATAAAGCATGCCATTAAAATGCAGCTACTTTCATTGCAATATGTTAAGAAATACCACCTTACAAGGATGATAAATTATAAAGGCATATCAAATCTGGAACTGAGTGTGCAGTTTCAAAAGGAACTAATATGTTATCAAAAGCAACTTCTTGAAATAGTATTTTGTACAGTCATACACCTGTTGAAATTTGAACCCTTGGTTGGGTTCTTGAAGGCAGAGTGAAGGAATGCTCCCAGGGTTCTGTCAGTATAGGTGAGTTTTCACAGCTGTCCTCAATTCATAAATCTAGTATGTCAACATTAAGAATAAATTTTTGTTAGAAAAGGGCAATACTAATACCAAGTGTCCAAAGGATAAGTTGAAGTTCACATTGGTATATTAAATTTATACGTTAGAAAATGTGAATCCATGTAGTTTCAGTTGCAGGATGAGCACAATATTAATGACTACGCTCCTATTCATTCTTGGCATTCATTCATTAATACAACAAGGAGTTAGGGAGATTGATAGTATGTACAGAACTCTTTAAGAATCTAGAAATAATGAAAAGTAAACATTACAATTCTATAGTCTAAGATTTCATAGAAATAAGGTCATATAAAACATTGCTTTTGTTGATTCAGCTCAGTCTTAGATGGCACACCATTATTAGCCAGTTACCCGTGAAAAGAACTCAAACTCAAACTTACACTTTTCTCCTGTCAGCATCTATGTCAAGTCTATATTCTTAATATTTCTCATTTCTATCTCCTGCTCCTTGTTGTTATTGCCACTGCAAATTTTTGGACTTGTACTTTGAAACTAAATTCCAGAATTATTTCTACTCTATCATGTTATATATGATTAAATGTCCAAATGACTGACATTAACAATGACTGCTATGGAAGTTTGAAATGAAAGAGAGTTCACACACACACACACACAGAAAAATCAGATAATTTGAAATAAATATGTGTCTATGTGTGTGAATAGAACACTGTGAATAGAAAGAGTTGACAGAGAACTTTAACAGAGAGAGCCATTGAAAGCATAAACAAACTCTTGGACTGAGCCGTGAGGTTAAGAAACTATTTAAGGTACTGGTAAGAGCAAAATTTAGTATTTGCTTCAATCTGAATCCTTGCACAGGGTATATTTTTCAGGAGGAAGATTTGCTTAAGGCACTGAGAATATTTGTTTCTAAACTAAGGCTGAGATACAAATTAGAGATGAGTGAACTGATTGGGACAAAGGGAGAGAAAAGAAAAATTCTACATCTGTCTTTTTGATATTTTTATTGAATTTTTGTGAAAGAGGTAGATTGTATAATGTTCCAATGACCTACTTCATAATCAAATTCATATAAAATAAACAAGTCAACCATGTCTTTTCACATCTTCATAGTAAAGTGAGATGAAGTAAAAGAATTTCACAAACTGTCAACTAGTTTTCAAATGATGTTATTGTTCTGACACAAAGATACATCCCTTCTTTAAAACCTATATGTGTTAGTCAGCTTTTCATCACTTTGACCAAAATACCTGACACAAACAAGGTGAGGAGGAAATATATATTTTGGTTCAATTTATTTTATTTCTTCAAGGTTTTTGTGCATATTTGGTTGGCTGCATTGTTTTGGGCCTGGTCAGAGCATCATGGTGTAAAGGCTGGGTGGAGGAAAGTAGCTCAGCTCAAGGCAGCCAGGAAGGAGGGAGGGAGGGAGAGAGGAAAGAGAGAGTTGGAGTAAGCAACCTAGAAAAGAAATCCCCTTCCAGGGCATGCCTGCAGTAACCTAATTCCAACAATGTCCACTGCCTACAGTTTCTACCAGCTCCCAATAGTCCAATCAAATTATGTTTCCTTCAGTGGATTAATTCACTAATGAGGTCAGAGCCTTCATTATACAATCACTTCCCAAGGGACTAACCTCTGAACAGGTCTGTATTTGGGGGATAAAGCTCTCAACACATGAAACTTTGGGGAACTTTCCAGATGCAAACCATAACATTATATGTGGATAAAAAATAAATGTGTGTATGCAATATTGTATTCTAGATTATTAAAAGTTTTGACAGAAAAATATTGTTGTTAGGAGAATATACTTCATTTCACAATGTTCATTCATTGTGAATCTGTCATTTCATTATAGATCGAATCTATGATTTAAATTAAACTAGTATTAAGTGCATATTGACATTCATTTCACATAAACTTGAAAAAAATTCCTTTAGAGACATAAGTTGACAAGTGTATATTCTCTTTTTAACCTATTGTCTATAAACAAACATTTCATCTAGTTTGGAATATCAGTCTAACATTGCTTCATTTCTTGTCTTACTATGCAGGGAATATAATGTACATATGATATACTGGTATCAGAAATCAAATCTAAGACCTCCTAAAATTTAAACATGTTATAATTCACAAAATACATATGAAATGATAGCATTACAACTTTGAAAAAATGTATTAATTAATTTCATACTTTCAAGGCATCTCGCTCTGTGTATATTTTCATATGTTTGCGACTACATATATGTGTACACCCATATGTGTGTGGGAGTGTGGGTGTGCACTCCAATACAAAAGTATAAAATTCAATTCCATCTTATTTATACAAATACATCAATATTGATAGAAGGTGATTTCTTTCAACTTTATTGTTTATTATAATTTCAAAGCTGTGTAATAATCATAATTTTGTAAGAGGAAAAACAAATTTAAAGGGCTCATCAGATTCAATTCTCCTGTCTTAAATATAAGAAGATTGGTGATATCTCATTTGGATTTCAAAGTCTCTGTGTGAGACTTCAAACAAATGGGTGACAGTTTCATTAACATTGTTCATTATTGTACCCCCAGCAAACCATTCCTTGAAAGAATAGGGGCCCTGGAGAGGCTTGTCATGTCTAATTCAATGGTAACAGCTTGTGGTCACTGAAGCATGGGGAAATCTGAAAAGAAGAGGTTAGGCGATAAG
>CM053402.1:80656794-80718833 GCA_028644305.1 Xerus rutilus | reverse complement strand
TTTGGATTTCAAAGTCTCTGTGTGAGACTTCAAACAAATGGGTGACAGTTTCATTAACATTGTTCATTATTGTACCCCCAGCAAACCATTCCTTGAAAGAATAGGGGCCCTGGAGAGGCTTGTCATGTCTAATTCAATGGTAACAGCTTGTGGTCACTGAAGCATGGGGAAATCTGAAAAGAAGAGGTTAGGCGATAAGTAAGAAGTATTGCTGGGCTATTATCTTGACTATTTTCTATACCTCTAATACATGTCTTTCCCTTTTATTAGAAGGCCAACAGTTAAAGTGGAACAACCAATTCACTAAAAGAAACTAATTCACCAATATAATAGAATGAAATTGATTTGTGAGATAGGAAAACTCTGTGGTTTGTGAAATGGATGTTATTAAATTCCACAATGAGTGAATTTTTTAGAGTATGTTCTCATTGCAGCTCCAAAGTGTTTGAAGGTTATCTAGTTTCTTCTGCTCTATTCTTTGTCCCTTGTCTTTTGAAACAACCAAAAAAAAAATCACTCAGTACTAAATGCATAAACTAAAAGATCAGAATGAAGTAGTTTTCTGTTTCTCAAAGGTACAAATACCTGTCACATTGGAAAAGTTTTAAATATACATGTCATAAAACCATGTATATTTTATATCATAGAGTTGTTTTCATGTTTTTAAGCAATGTATGTTCATTGTAACATATCCAGCAATGCTGAATTATAAGAAATAATTGTAATTTTTCCTCCTGATGTTGAAATTTCATATATATAGATACATATATATATACCTCTATTATTTTAATTCTCCTCTTTCAACTCCATTCTTCAATTCCAGTTATTACTTTTCATTGTAAAGTTAAGTGTGAATATAGTATTGTATAAATTATATTTATGTTTTATTTATACTATTTATATGTGTATATATGTGCATATACATATATTTTTGGTACTGAAAAATGAATCGAAGGATACTCTCAACCACTGAGCCATATCTCCAGCCCTTTTTATTTATTGTGTTTATTTTAAGAAAGGGTCTCGCTAAGTTGCTGAAGGCCTAAGTGGCTGAGGCTGGCTTTGACCTTGACATCTTCATGCCTTAGCCTCCTCAGTCACTGGGATTACGGGAGTGTGCCACCCCGCCTGGATCCCAAATATATTAATGTATATCCCAGCATATATTTTATCTCATTTTGTACTTAAAATGAGGGTATATAAGACATCTTCACACACATATTTAAATATCATAATATATCCCCGAAATATGTATGATTATTATGTGTCTGTCAATTTTTTTTTAAAGTGTTTGAAGAGTTGGAAACATTATCTGGCTTGATTTGATCATTACATACTGTAGGCATCTATTGAGTTATCACATGGTACCCCATAAATCTGAACATTTAAAAATAATCCATAAAAAGAAATATATTATTTTTCTTATTTGTGTTTTTATTTTTAAGTAAAAATAGAAACATTCTGTTAGACTACTTTTTTCCATTTTCATTAATAAAATAACATATATATTACTTCATATTGATTCATACATAATGTAATAAATAGTATGCTTGTTAATACTTTGGCAGAATCATGATTTTACTCAGACATTCTCCTACTGATGGACATGCTCCTTATTCCTTGTTTTCTTTTCATCAAATGGTGTTTCAACATACATTTTTCTACAAAGACACATAACTTTTAAGTGATCAGAGTTGTGTTCAGGAATTTAAGGTGGTAACTGTGTTAAATTTAATCTGAACACATTAAAAAAAGAAAAAGACAAGACAAGCAATTGGAGTATTCAATTGTGATAACAGGGAGAAGAGTAAATGTTGATGACTGGAAACTTCAGCCTCATAAAGCTGTAGCATCACAATTTAATTCAAGACTTCTATTATTTTAATTTTTCTCTTTCAAATCCATTCTTCAATTCCAGTTATCTCTTTTCATTGTAAGGTTAAGTGTGAATGTAGTATTGTATAAATTATGTTTTATATTTTATTTGTACAAATTACTGTTTGCATTTCATTTGTCTATATTAGGAGTGACAAGGATTAATGTTTAATATTTTCATTTAATGTTATCACAATACTCAAAATAAATATATCAATTTCCCACATATTTATATCTTCCTTATATCTTTTTATCTGGCCTGTCAAGTCAGCAATTTATTTTTTATCTGTCTTTGATATTAGTCAGCCTATTTACAAACACATTTGATTTTTTAGCTACGATATTTTTCACACTCAGTCTTACTAATTGGTTTTCTTTATGAGAACCTGACACAGCTTTTTGTTGCCAATACCTTCTTTCATCTTTTTGAACATATGTGATGCTCTTTCAGTATTCATATTCCTTTGTTCTGTTAGTTTGGATTTGGCAGTTTAGAGGTCTTTTCATTTTTTATCTTTCCTTCAAAAGTACTACCCTAGTTAGATATTACTTTGTGTCCTTGTGTTCCTGGGAATTTTGACCCTAAGGATGATAGCTAAAGTGTGTGCCCTTCTTGGTGAGGTTGGCTTTATCATCACTCATATTTGAAATGGTATTCTCTGTGGGAATCTTGCCCTTACTGGAAGCTTTCTCTGCCACATACTTTGCCATTAAACAGTTACCTTTCCATTCCCATCTCCTCATAGCCCCTGAGCTTCTCATGGTTTTCATAATGTTTTCCTCCTCAGCCTCCTTCTCATGCCTGTGGGTATTTAAATCATTAATCCAAAACCTTTTTCAGTTCACCCTTCATCAGAAGTCTCCCCTTTCCCTGTGATGGCAGTGATCTTTATTGATAAACTGAACTCTACATGTTCTAATCACCAACAGAGAAAACTGAACAAGAATGCAATGGCATGCCTGCTAGGTGTAGTTAACTTGGCATTATATATATAATCACTAGTGAAATTATACAAAAATAAATAAATAAAGTCCAGCTTTTGACACAACAGGAAACCAGCACTATATGCAAGCATTTATTCTATGACATCCCTCTGAAAGGAATTTTGACAGAGCAAAATTTATGCAGAGATGACAATCAAGATGATAAACTGTATAAAACTCAGCCACATGCAGAAATAATGAAGTTATTATCATGTTTGTTGTATAAATAGGGTTCAAAAGAAATGTGACAGCTGTGGTCCCGACTATATGAAGGACTATTACACAGAGAAAGGCATCTCAAAGGGTAAATTAGGAAAGACATAACAGTCACTAGAGTACTAATAATTACTACACAAATTCTTTGAGTACTAATAATTACTCAATGAATTTGTGTGAATCATTCATGCTTACAGGGTTTTAAGACATTCGTTGGCTGATCTCCTTGATATATGTATGATCACAAAATGTATGATTACAAGATGAGGTGGAAGTAGCACACACAAGCTTTATTTGGGCAACACTTTGGTAGGTGGCCTAGGGGCCAGTTTTTCACAGCGTGAGCCTGTTCAGAGACTTAAGGCACCATGGTTGCCATCCACAGGGAGGAGGCCAAGGGAACTCCCAGAGAGGCTTCTGTGCCCAAGTGATGTCTCTGAAGCACAGCTGGGGGACTGTGGGTCAGAGAGCTTGATAGGCAATAGCTTGAGGCTACATAACCTTGTGCTTGCTTATCTATGGCTAGCAGATACTGAGTATAATTTCTCTCAGGGTATGCAGAGCAGGAAGGTAGTAAATGACTGAAGTTCCATTTATTTGGGCTGTGTCTAAAACAATTGGACATGTAAAAATTTGAACTTAGATTGGATATGTGAAAATTTGAACTTGGATATGTAAAAATTTTTGAGCTAACAGGTTTCAGTCTGTTTTGAAGAAATGAGCAACCTAGTGGCCAATACACAAAGGCCAGTATATAAAAGCCATTTATATTGCAATGGCAGAGACTCTATTTTCCTTATAGTATTTCATTTAGTTTCAAGAAAGATAATTTCATTGCATAGTTAGAACAAGAGTTCTCCAAAGTAAAATTAGCTGTTTTGAAGGTATTATAGAGGAGGTTAAATAGATTTTAGGTTAAATGCAATATCTAACCCTTTTCATGTCACTTTTATGACCACATGTAATATAAATCATAGTTTAAGTTTCTAATCCTCCCAAGCCATTCCTATGAATAGTAAAAATAAACACATAATTTCCTCAATTAAGTATTTTCTTCTCCAAGAAAATTCATCAATTCATATGCCAGTTCTATGTAAATACAAGTGTACAAGTGTATATGTGTATATATGTGTGTTTGTATAAGCATGTATATATAGTGAATTTATGAAATTAATACTCAATTGTTTTGACGAAATTTTTTAATATATATTTGCACTTTTAGTTGAAGCCATATTGAATAAAATCTAAATATGAAATCCCTTACTATATGCTAATGCATTAGTGCTTTTATATATTTTGTATATGTTGTTTTACATATATGTATATTTATAATATGACATCTAAAATTCCCTACTGTTTCCCTTTAAAAAACAAGAAAAGTAACATGGATGACTAGATTATCTGCTTTTAGCATATTTATTATTAAAATTGTAGAAAAACTGGTGTTTTTATTTCTTACTCAGTGATCCTCATATATATGTGTATGTATATATATGTATATGCATATACATTATAAATAAATCGCATAATTATACATTCACTCATATAACTTCTTATTCATTTTACATGACAATCCCAGTGGTCTTTGGCTTTTATTTTTGTTTTTGCTGGTTTTGTGATTTGAATGGAGTGTGATGAGTAACCAGTGGTATCTAATATTACCAAAATGCATAAAACTTGAATAATATTGATAAAGTAAATATTAACATTCTAAAATGTGTCTGAGATTTTGGGGGTACTAATAGTAGCAAACTCCGTATTTCAGTAGTTCTCATCATGGTTGCACAAGTCACTTACATCTCACCCATAGATTTGACATAAACAAAGTGTACCAAAATGAAGGATGTTAGTGACTGTCAATTTGACAGTGCATTAGCTAATGCCTTGTTTCACTTTATATTAGTACATATTTTCTAAGTGTAGCAGCCTAGAGAAAAGATAAGGTATCTTCCTTTAGAATACAACTGAAGGAAGCTTTGGTTTCAAAGATAAAATGAAGACATCTATTTTAAATAGTCTTATGTAAGAAAAACTATTTGAAAAAATTTACAACTTCCTGCCATTTCTCAATTTCTAAATAGGATTAATGGGGGAAGTATACTAACCTCTAGTTGGGAAAGATATAATTAAAATTATAAACTTCACATCTGAGATGGTAAGTCTCTGCACTCATAAACAGGCATCTCTTGATTATAAGAAGATATAATGATTTTTGTAAATAATTACCATTTCTGTAGTAGATGTGCAATTACTATACATGCAGTAGTAGGTCAATCAGTTAGAATTCCTTATGTGAGACTCAACAGGAAACCAAACTTTACGGATATTCTGTATGCCAATTAGGTGGTTATTTTAAAGGTTCAGTTGATACTGATTTTCCTGTCTTGTCATTGCTTTGTTTCTGCCTTCAGAATTGTTTATCTATTACATGCAGAGAGAATGTGTTCTTACTGCAGAGGTGGAAAGCAAAGTAAGGACCTCATTCTGACCAAATCAACTTGGGTGCCTGAACCAGTTATGAGGCAGAAGAAATGAGGTTATCCTGACATGATCAGGTCAATTAAAACCCATATGTAACAGAATTGAGCAAATTATGGTCAAAAATCTAGTATTGTCATTGAAAATCAAATAAGATTCTCATTGCTGTTTCCAGGTACTAAATTTTAGCCTATCTTCCCATAACATATTGTCTTAATGAGTTGTCCATATTGTGAAGATATTTCTTACATTTATTTTTGGCCTTTACTATAGTCCAAGTGCAGAGGAAGTTATTCTACAAGGTTTGTGTATCCCTCAATATCGCTTATTGGAAATTGACTTCTGCACTAACCTTAAACAGACGTTTCCTTACTATTCTCTTTACTGAAGTTGCCGTAATGAACTGATATTCTCCTGAAATAAAAACAGCATGTAGGGACACTGAACTCAGACCATTGCTCTCTGAGATTTTCATAGCTGCCACTGTCTCTCATATTCTTTATATAAAATAGAAATAGCAATACTAAACTTGTTGGATTGATGAAATTCACTTCAGATAATATTTGAAAAAGTATGCTACCTGGCAGGTAACAATTTGTGGACAATCTTATAATTTTTGGTGGAAGGCAAAATTGTTCTAGTTGATATTTGGTGAAAGTAATAAGATTTTAAAAATAGGCATGTGCTTTGACCTTACCATACCATTACTAGGAATTTGCTTGGAGAGTATTATTCGAAATGTGTACCATATTTATATAACTAGATTTTTATTAAATTTTATATAAACAAATCTTTTTAATTAAAACAGATTAAAAGCAAAATAATGCATACTTTCACATCTGTTAATCATTGTCATATTATGGGCACAAGAATTTTGTAAGTCAAGTTTATGATTTATCTATTATTTTCATCAGCTTTTTCTTTGCTGTAACTAAATGACCTGATTAGAACAATTGTAGGGGAGGAAAGTTTATTTGAGGGCTCAGTATTTCAGAGGTCTGAAATACAAGGCTGGCTCCATTCCTCAGGGCTTGAGGTGAGGCTGAATATCATGGAGAAGGAGTGTGGCAAAGGAAAGCAGTTAACATGATGATCAGAGAGCAGAGAGAGACTCCGCTGGCTAGATACAAAATATATACCCCATAGCCATGCCCCCAATGACCTACTTCCTCAAACCATATCCCACTTGTCTCCAGTCACCACTCAGTTAATATCATCAGAGATTAATTCACTGATTATATTAAGGCTATAACCCAATCATTTCTCCTCCAAATTTTACATTGTGTTACATGTGAGCTTTTGGGGGACATCCCACATCCAAACCATCACAAAACAGATTGCCGCTAAGTAAAACATGCAATAGATTTAAATATTTAAAAAGCCATGTACATATAGACATTTAATGAGGTTGCAAATGAGTATTTAATAACAAGAGAAAATCATAAAAGGTGAATAACAGAAATAGAATGTACTTTAGGATCAAAATTTGAATTTATTCTGTGAATTTTCTATAAATACTAGGGATAGTTCCTTCTGAAAATTTTGGAATTTCTCCTTTACAAATTTCTATAATTTCCAGATTTGCTATAGTACATTTTATTACATTTGTAAAAGAAAGAAACGATTAAAATTCAAGTTAGAGTTTTTAAGCTTTTCTTTCACTTGTTCTTCATTTAATCTCACCATTTTAGCCAATTAGGCACCTAACAGGCCCAGAAGGAAGAATTCAGAGGAACAGTGAGTTTTAATTCAGGGTCAGGAAAATGTAGTGCTTACCTAGTCAAGCCAGGTTGGGGGGGAAAATCAAGCCATTTATGGATCCAAGAAACAGAACAGGAAATTACAGCCGTGCTCTTTTATGCATTGTATGTGGCTGTTTATATATAACAGTTGGAAGAGTTGCGTAGTTGCCACAGAGCCTGGGCAGCCCTGGAAGCCTGAAATATTTATTATCTGATCTTTTACACAAAATGTTTGCATTTCCTTTATCTAAGCCATCTAGATTTTAAAACTCATTAGTTAATATTCTTTGACCAAATAGAGGCTCCTCCTTATCCCCTTAAGTTACATTAAAGAGCATTCCACACCCTAAAGGATTTCTTCCAGGTGAACATTGGTGGTTTCTTACTCTAATCAAAAACTAGAAAACTAGAAAAGAGACAAATGATGTGGGGACATTGCTTTTGAAAAATATGAAAATGGGAGCTATAAAATTGGAAAGTTATATGGAAATTTGATGATTATACTTTTAGAAATTATATTCAAATTTGAATTTAAAATGGTGTTATTATTAAGATTCTCTAAGTATCAATATGCTGAATAAAATGTTAATAGTTTGAAGTTAGCTATCATGAAGCATTGAGATCTGTATGAAATTTGGCCTTTATATTTAAAATGAACTATTTGGAATGAATTCATTAAAAATTATTTTAATACTCCTGTAAAAACAATTACTTAAGATTCATTAAAATGCTATAAGTACAGCAAATACACAGTAAAACAGTTTAGCTAGTTTCTTATCCAAAATTTTATGCCAACTGTACTACACATTTGCTAATGTCGATTTTCAAAACCCCAGCACCACCCCTGTTGAACTATACACATCTCTCTATAAATACAATCTGTTTTGAAGGTGTAAGCCTTTTAGTTATTTTCTGAAGTTTGCCAAAGGGGCATGTGCATCTGCCAAAATGAAAAACATGGGACAATTTTTGTACCTCTAGGTGGCTCTAAAATGGCATGCCACCATCTGCCACTGGGCATGTTCTAACGATAAACATTTAAAACGCTGTATCTAGTTTTACAAGATTACAAGTATTCTGAGTCTTTATCTACTTTGGAGCCATAAAGACAAACAGTTAAAACACAGACACACACACACACACACACACACACACACACACACACAGGCATATACATGCAAACTCACACAAAATGAAGCCTTGGCATTAACTGTTTTACTTAGGAAGTTTAAAGAGAATATTATTATAATACATTGGTATGTTTGTGACAATGATGTGATACCTTGCATGCTATCAAAAGGGAGATGGACCAAGTAAAATTAACACCAGTTTTTTCTCAGGTAGACCAAGTCTGTTTAATCTCTTCGTCAGTGCTGAGACTAAATTGCAGATTCAAAATCTATGAAAATTGAGATCAGAAAATTCTGTCTGGCTACACACTGATTCAGATTTCTGTACTCACATTGTAGGTAATCAAACTTTCTTGAAAAAATATCTGTCAATGTGTTAACTGCAATTTACATGAGGAACGTATATGGCTTTCTTTTATAAATAATTGAGTGTAGTGAATTACACATAGAAAGAGCAATGAAGAAAGTAGATTCTCAGCATGGACATTCTGTGATTTAATGTCTCCATTATGCATTTTTAGTTTTTTTGTTTTTCAATGGGTGCATGAAGTATATTTTTTGAGATATTTTTATGAAATTTTATTTTAGTGTATGGATCTGAAAATGTGTTATCATAAGTGGATACAATATCACTGCAATAAAGAAGCAGAATGCTACTAACACCCAAGTATCCCTCTTATTCCCTTTTCCAAACCTCACTTCCCAAGCAAGAGTAATTGTTGTTCTGACATAACAGCCCAAGTGAGGTTTGCCTGGTTTTCTGACATGAATGTAATCATGGAGAATAAGATGCAGCTTTTTTTTTAAGTTAACACAAATTTATAAACTCTATTATAAACTTATGGAAACTATCATTTTTAAATTTCATTTCTAATAAGTCATTAATTTGTTTGATTTCTTCAGTAGGTAAACAAGAATACCAGTACTACTTGTTTAATAATTATTCCTTTTCTCATCAATTAATAGATTAGAAAATAAAAAATGTATAAAGTTTATTAAAAGGAAAAATTAATAAAAAATTTCTTCCTTTGCCTATGTCTCCTCTTCTCTTATCAGGTCTCCCCTTCTCTCCTCTGTGTTCTGTCTTTTCATCTCTTCTCTCTCTTTGTTCTCTCTTTCCCCTCCCTTCCATTCCCTCTGCCGTTTCCTTTCTCTCATCTGAAAGATATTTACACTACAAAGCCATTTGGTGATGCACTTTAATTTTCTAGGGCTATTATATTTTAAGAGCTGTTTTAAGTTCAGAGAAACTTGAGAGGAAGGTACAGAGATTTCCCATGTACTCCCCGGCATCCACACATTCACATAGCCTCCCCTTAGCAACATCCTTCATCAGAGTGATATAATTGCTAAAAAATAGTAGCAAAGATTGAAATAGAGCAAATTATGTGTACTTATTAATATGGAAAAATGAACACCAGTGTTATATATACTGTAATGTGCCAATAAAAACATAAAACGACTAATATACCATAATCATGATATGTATCCATCATGATAGTATCATGCAGAGTACTTTCCCTAACCCAAAATCCTCTATGCTCTCCTATATCCATCTCTGCCTTTCTCCCCATTCCTGAGGCAATCACTATTTTTTACTAGCTCCAAGGTTTCACCTTTTTGAGAAGTGCATATAGTTGAAATCATGCAGTATGCAGCCTTCTCAAATGGTCTTTTACTTAATATGTATTTGGTATTCCTCCATGTTTTCTCATGTTTTCATGGTAAATTTATTCTCAGTGATCTATAGGAATCCATTATCTGAGTGTACCACTTTTGATTTTAATTTTAATCCAACAGTGATTGCTTCCAAGTTTGGGCAATTATGAATTATACTACCATAAATATCCAATTGTGTGTTTTTGTATGGACATAATTTTTCAACTCCTTTGAATAAATAACAAGGCATAGGATATATGGTAAGAATATTCAGTTTTATAATAAACTGCCAGAATGTACTCTATTGTAGTATTTCTACCAGCAATGAATGATAGCACGTGTTGTTTCACATCTTTACCACCATTTGGTGTAATCATTGTTATAGATTTTGGCCATTCTATTACATGTGTAGTAGTACTTCATTTTTATTTAAACCATTATATGGGGTGGAGTACCTTATCATATGTGTGTGTGCTATCTGTGTATTTTTTTGGTGAACTATCTGTGCAGGTCTTTTTTAGTCAGGTTGCTTATTTTCTTATTGCTGAAGTTTAAGAACTCTGTGTAATTTGGATAACACTTTTGTAAGATATTTCTTTGCATATATACTGACACTGTTGTATCTAAATAAAATTATGACCATACCCAGGATAAGCTCTTTTCTACTATTATCATCTAGGAATTTCATAGATCTATGTTTTATTCTTAGGTCTACAGTCCATTTTGTGTTAGTTTGGGTGTACGTATATGTCTGTGTGTAGATTTTTATTATTTTTTGCATGTGGATGTTTAGTTATTCTAGAATGATTTTCTTGAAGGATGATTTTTGTTCTTTTGTATCTGTTGTATGGCCTTCATTTCTTTGAGAAAGATCAGTTGATGTATTTCTGCACTTCTCTATCCTCTGATCTCTGCCTATTCTTTTGCCAATACCACATTGCTTTGATTACTATAGCGGAATGGTTAAGTATTAGTGTCAGGTAGGATAAGTCCTCCAACTTTGTTCTTCTCCTTCAATATTATGTTTGCCATTTTGGGTCTTTTGCTTCTTTTCTTATAAACTTTAGAAGTTCTCACATTTTTCTAGAGCTAAATATGTTGTCCCATATCACATCATTTTGGATGTGATCTAGAAAAAGAAGAGAAAGAACTGTGAATTACTTTAAAGCTGTGTCTATGCAGTGTGAGGAGCTGCCAATAGTTTTATGTTAGGATATGCTATCCTTGCTTGGGCAAAGGGTGTTGTATGAAGTATCTAATTTTAGCACAATGTTATAAGCACAGAAATGGTAAAAATCATGGTTTTACAGGTGAGGGAACTGATACTTTAAGCTAGTGGAACATCTAGGAATTTAAAAGTGTTGTATCTAACGACAAAAGAATTAATTAAAAAAGCAAGTAGAGATTCAAAGCCAGTTTTCTTTGATCTCCAGCCTGCCTAGTGCTCTGTTTGTATATTTGTGCAGTGATATAAAATGGCACTATTGCATATTGCCAGATTCACAGGTCACTCTATGGAAAATGGAATGAATGCTTGAAGGGCTACCATCTTCCAGTCTTTAAAAGTGGAGGACACTGTATGCTTCATTGAAAGTTATCAAAATCAGTATAATCATGGGCAATAAAGGTTATTTAAAACGTGTTCTTAAATGCATAATATCTATACCTTTTAATATTTACACAATTGGAAATTTTACATCATTAGCACTTCTAATATATCTAAAGTTTTTCATTAAATACAAATATTGAGAAAATATTTTATAATAGGAAAAAATGTAAGAAAACTATATATAGCTTTAATACCTAAACAAAAACCTATATGATTATCTAGTAAGTACCTGATATTTGGTTTCATTGAATACATAGATTTTTTCAGTGTAGAGTTATAATTATATATTATTATTGTCTTTTGCCTGATAATTTGCATTACATAGTAATTTAGTTGAAAGTTTGCTATGTTTGACTATTGCTCTTTTGATTTAGATCTGTTCTTCAAAAAACTGCATTTCTCTTTAAATTCCCTCCCTCTCCGTTCACTTCTCTGGACCTCTTAGTAGTGTCTATACACATAGATGCATCCTCACACTTTTCATCTTCTGGAAACTTTTTCTAAATTTAAGATAGTTATGTACATTAAAGTACCTGGATTCAGATGTGAAACTATTCTATTTAAGTGCACCCATGCTGACCCTGCTTTGCCCTCTGATTTCACTTTCTTCTTAGTCCCCAATTTTTCCTCAATCCACATGCACTTCCAAACACATTTAACTTTCTAATTTTTTTGTCTGTTGAAATTTTCACCTGACAATTGTCTTAAATTTTGCCTCCATCAAACAGCTTACTATTACTTGAAAAAGAAATGTGCACAGCTTTACTGATTGGGCTCACTTCATGTTAATGCCCACAGATTCCAATTGAGCCCTCAATATTATCAGGTCCTTCCACCATATTCTCTTAGAAAATTCACTTTTGCAGTTTTCATAGTAATTTGGTCCTGTCTTCTCTAGCTACCCTATGTTATCTACTCTCACCTACTCAGCTTTTCCAAACATTACAGCTAAAGAAGTTGCCCTTGGAGCCAACCCTGAGTCTCTGCCCTAGACATTATCTGCTCTCTTCTCTTAAAAGTTTCATGCCACCAATAATCCTCTTTATCTTTAAGAATCAATTCAGAGACCTTAGAAGAATTTTTTGTTCAGCACACAAACTTACTTAATAGTGTCCATCTTAAAAAACAAACAATAAAAATCCTTTTGCTATTTGATTCCCATTTTTCTGCCTTTCTTCTTAGCTATATTTAAAAACAAGTATTAGCCAGATGCAGTGGCGTACACTGTCATCTTAGTGGCTCAGGAGGCTGAGGCAGGAAGATTGCACGTTCAAAGCCAGCCTCAGCAACTTAGCAAGGCCCTAAGCAACTCAGTGAGACCCTGTCTCTAAATAAAATACAGAAAGGGGGGGGCACTGGGATGTGGTTCAGTGGTTAAATGGTTAAGTGCCCCTGAGCTCAATCCTTAATACAGAACAAAATCAAGCAAAACAAAAAAAATGTTGTCTATGCTCTATGGATCTTCTTCCTAACTTCCCATTATCTGCTTCCTTCATTGCAATACAGCTGTAGTTACCATGAAATAACTGGAAAATCTCTTAATAAAAGTAGCCAAGAATTAGCCCAAATTACTGATTAGGCATTTAGTCTTATCTTATTATACTTGTCAGTAGCAACTTAAAAGGTAGCCTGGGAGTAGAATAATGGTTATTAGACTAGGAAAAGCAGGGAGAAAGGTTGGGGATTGGTCAACACCTAAAATATTATAGTTAGGAGGAATTAGCTCTTTCCACGCCCCCTCCACATTTTTTTTATTAATGCATTATATCTGTACATAGTGATGAGATTTGTTGTTATATATTTGTACATGCACACAATGTACAATATAATGAAATAATTTGACCAGTATCACTCCCCAGCATGGCCAGTATCATTCCTGGATCCCTCCTCACATCCTATCCCCCTATCCCTTTTCTCTACTCATCTGTCTTTGATTTTTCAGGAGATCTGCCTCCACCTTTATTTTCCTTTTCCTAACTTCCACATATTAGAGAAAACATTCAACCCTTAACCTTCTGAGTTTGACTTATTTTGCTTAACAAAATGATCTCCAGTTCCATCCATTTTCCTGCAAATGACATCATTTCATTTTTGATTGAGTACAACTCCATTGTGTATATATACCACATTTTCATTATCTGTTCATCTACTGATGTACATCTATGTTGGTTCCATAGTTTGGCTATTGGGAATTGTGCTGCTATGAACATGGATATGCATGTATAACTGTAGTACGATGACTTTAATTCTTCAAGATAAATACTGAGTAGTGGTATAGCTGGGTCATATGGTGGTTGCATTCCCAATCTTTTGAGGAACCTCCATACTGATTTCCACAGTGGTTGTACTAATCTACAATTCCATCAACAGTGTAAAAGTATTACTTTTTCTCCACATCCTCTCCAGCATTTATTATCATTTTTATTCTTGATGACTGTCATTTTCACTGGTCTACAATTTTTTTTAAGCCATAAATCAAAACAATTCATTTATCTCCTTAAATCTTCCAAATTTTGTTTTATTTTACTTAACACAAAATCCAAACTTAATACAAGATTTTATTTGTCTTACCTTTGGATCCACTATCATATCTTTCCATTATCCTCCTTTTCTGTGGCATTTATTCATTCCCAAGTTTCCTGTTTGTTCGTTCTGGGAACATTTCATCCCCCAGGCATTTTCATGGCTGCCTCTATTCACCATTCATGACAAAACTCAAACATAACTCTTATCACCCTAAGGAAGCAGTTAGTTCTTTCAGTCCATCAGTTATATCTGTCATATAACGACCATATTATTTCTCCATAATACTGCTTAGTGATTAAAATTATTAATTTGTTCACTTATCACATTTTTTTCGTGTGTTTGCTACTGCTCCCTCCCCCAAATCTGCAAACTCTTTGAAGGCAAGAACTCTATTTTTCTTGTTTTACCAGTACCAAAGGCACTGTCTAGCACATAGTTAATGCTCAGTAAATTTAATTGTTTGACTGACTGTAGCACAGTAGATTAATTATTCCTGACATTTTCTATTAAAAATTCCATCTTCATTCACAACCTGTCAGATACTGAAATATTAATTGCCTTTCCTTGTTGGTATTATCTAATTTTCTTTACACTAAAGAGGACAGCAATAATTGGTTTTCATGAATATTTTATTCATGGAGGGACAGTTTAGGGACAAAATTTGATTATTTAAAATAGTAGAATTTCATGATGTGGAGAGAGCTATAGTGAGATATAGATTTCAGAGCTGGAAGCCCAAAATCCAATACAGATTTAACAGTGGCTTATTGTGTGGCATAGAAAACGTACTTTACCTTCCTATAATGCTTCTCCATTAATCTATAATATAGATTCAGTATGGCCAAGTTCCAAAGCTTACTGATAGGAATGTTTGAGGATTAATTAAAGAGTGTCTGTAAGACTCTTTGATTTTGCTATAAAATGTGTTATTAAAGTAGTAAAAAGTCATTTACACATTATTACAATTTGGAGATTTTCCCCATCTCTTGCCACCTAGTTACAATTGTCAATATTGAAGAATAATAAACACTAGTGGTATACCAAGAATGGGGAGGTGGGAACAGACAGCATCCTGGAGTAGGCAACAAGGGAAAGAGTGGTCTGTAGGGAATTAAGAACAATAATAGAGCTGGATAAAAGTCAGCCTGTTCTTTATTATCAATTTGGGCTAACAATCCTAAACTGTCAGTGATGGGATATTTTTCTAGAAAAAAATAATCCTGCCTAATTTCTCAACAATTGCTATGGTTATTGCAATTTTAATGATGTAAGTGTAAGCTTCCAACTAGCCCATTTGTATGCCTTATCTGTTAATAAATGTTGTAATGTATATGGAAGTTTTTATGGAGAACACCCAGCTACTCAGCAGGACACAGCTACACTTGTTCATTTTGAGAGTAAATTCGTATCAGCTCAGTCATTCTAGCTCCCTCCAGGCACACTTTGAATATGCTACATGGTGTTACATATTCCTGCCTTTAAGCAGCAGGTGTGAAGTAAGCAATGATAACCGAGAATTTGCCTATATGAAGAAAAAGAATTTAAGTTTCCTTAATTTTACTCTTCTCTATGACTGCTTGCAGATTTTATATTTAAAATTTGAAAGCCATTGGAATATATATTGAAGAAATCAAATCGAGCATAGTATTGTAATCTGGGTTTTATTGTCTGATAGATTTATACTCATCTCTGCCAAAGTTTTATTCATGTTTAGTTTTCTAACTCTGTGTGCATGTTGCTTCAGGTAAAAAAAAGCTTTGTAAGTTAAAATTAGTAAAAATGTATTGGTAAACATAGATTGGAAATTGTTTTATGCCCATTGAACATGAATATCTGAATTTATTGATAAATTTACAAAAGTTAAGGCTAAAAGGAAAAATTTTAATTCTGTTACTAATTTTAACAAATGTATTTTCCTTTTAAAATATATTAATTTTAATCAAATGTCAATTATTACCTTCATACCATAATATTTATTTTTATTGTTATAATTATTTGATTATATAAAAAGCCATCAGGAGAATTTTTTTGTCTGTTTCTTTTATGGCATTATTATTATTCCCCTTATTTAATGATTATTACTAAAAGTGACTTTGTTATATAGAGAAGATGTAAATCCATTTTTACAATCTAATATTCTAGTTTCTATGAATACAAAGGTAAATATTTAACGTCATTCTTTCTTTGAAACTCCCCCAGCTGTATACACCTGTGTTTTCTTGTTCATGGCCAGCCTACTAATATTTCAAATCTACAGAAAAAAGTTTCAATTTTTCAAGCTGTTATTATTACTGAATATGTTATACCTGTGTCAGGTGAGAATAAACACGGGTCTGTAAATTTGAGGAGTACTTCCATTCTTCCTTTTGCCTTATAAATTTAATGAATACTTATTTTGAACATCCCAAAAAATGATTCTATGAATTTCTCATATGCAAAGTTATTTCCTCTTTTATTTCCAATAGTTTTCTATTCAAATGGCAAATCCCTCAAAGTGATTCAGTAAGTCATTCAGGTTGGTCTGATCTAATCAATTATAGGTCCTGAAATTTACCATCATAAATCTATGATTTATAATATGTTACAAGGAAGAAGTGATGATCAAAGCATTATTTTAGAATAAATGTTATACATAACAAATATATAATAAGAGCAATATAAATAAGTACTCTAGATACCTGAAAGTATCCACAAAAATTGTTCATACTTTTCATCCATACTGTCACCTAAAATCAGTTATTCTTCAAAGGATGCTCTTGTTTTCTTTTTTGATTTGGGTAATACCTTCTAATTTTTTAGCATATTATAAACTCAGTTAACTTTTTTTCATCCTAATAATGTAGGAAGCCTTCTCTTCTGAAATGGTTCATTTCCTCTACTCTTGTTCTTCACTGGGTCATTGAGTTGGCCCTCTAATTCTTTGTTTGGGCCAGTACCTGAGTATTGGTACAGTCTCTTTGACGTGTTCTTCTGCAGCATTAGAGAAGAAAGAAAGAAACTCCTTCTTGCATTTACATGATGAGCAGGTCACACAGAAATAATTCCTTGAATATCTCTGTACTGACTAGATGAATATAGCCACAGTAGGATATTCCAAGGAGCACTGTAGGAGTTGCCTCACTCTTGTTCTTCTGACCATCAATACACCTTCTCAGGGTGTGACCTTGGATGAATACACAAACCAAAGAGAATAGCCAAAAGCCTCTTTCGGTGGTTCCACCAGCTTCTCTCTCATTGTCTCCACACACTAGGGGGAAATTTGTTTAATTTTTGAATCAGTTACATTCTCAGCATGGAACAGATGGAACATTCAAATTCCAATAGAGAACTCTATGAAAGGCTTATTGACAAGGGTTATTTTTAAATGTTCAAGTTCAAGGCAATAGCTCAATGGACTTTAGTTATATTTATTATGATTCTATATGTATATATTCACCATATTTGTATGTAGAAAATATAAAATTAAAAGTCTTTAACTTGCAAGATGATTCATTCTCAGGGAATAATTTCACAGAGTCCATTAAAAGAAATGGAAACGATCACTTTTGAATCATGCAGGTCTGCACAAAATTGCTTTGCAGCTTACTGTTTTAAATTCAAGATAAATCTGAGAATATGGCATACTATCACTAGTATTTAAAGGTAGGATTGATTTAGAAAAATATTGATTTTTCTAAAAACACAACTGTTGAGGGACATACACTGGAATACATAAGAATAATAACATTGCAAATTTTCTTTTGTATATCCACAAATGTGAATCAGACACATACTTAGAAATTAGATAATAATGTGTAAATAGGTAGCACTGCTTCAAGGGCTATTTTCATCTTTTCAGTTGAATGATTATACCCCTTGTTTCAGGTTAATTTTATTTATTTGACTTGTGGATAGTCCATGCAGCATATTGGCTACTTTATCCTGATGGAAAAGACAAGAATTTGAAGCACCATTTTAATAGCACATGATTCTCCATATCAGTTAGAGTTGAACTAAATCAGTCAATCACGAATATAAACCACAAAAAAATATTCTTGCACTTGAGACAGCAAACTATATGTCACACAAATTGCCCCATGTAATTCCAGGGAGCATGTTCATATGCTCAGATATTATCACAGAGATATCCCAGGTTGTACTTTGTATCTCTCAGCCCAGTAAGACATTTGACTGCACAGTCAGTACAATACTGCCCCAGCAAGGGGTAGAGATCTCACTTAAAATTCAGGGAGTTGTCAATGAAAACTCAGGGGGTGGCCAGATACCAGCAGTGTATCAGGGCAAAGCTGAAGTGTTCTTGGAAATGAAATCCATTTTTGAGGTGTAGTGTCATATTTTGATATGATTCTCTATTTTTATTATCAAAAAGAAGTTCTTCCTTTCAGTTCCTTTTACTTGTGATTTTCCAAGAACAAAAACAAAAGAATGTGAGAACAAGAAAGGGCAGAGAAAATAAACTTAGTGAAGCTTAGGTCTACAAAGTAACCATTTACCTGCATTTTCCAGAAGTGTGGAGACAAGTCCAATTTATACCTGTAAAGAAGTGTTGTAATTGGAAATATTTCAAAAGCTAGTTCTCACCTGAATCCCAGAGGCTGACAGTGTTTGTAGTGAGCACTGCATGCTCAACTCTCATTTATAAACTTGGCAATTTCTTCTAACGAAAAAGTTGGTAAAGAGGCAGGTGTATGATTCCAATTGCCTGGAGTTTATTTAAATAGTCTATTTACTTTTCTGTTGAATGTAAGAAAAGGTATTTACCACAGCATATGCCACATGACAGGGCACTTTTGATTCTTAGAAATTGTTATGTTTGGGAGAAGACAGACTTGCAATGCTAAATCTTCATTACAGCTGTGATTTAACTAGCAGATTTCGTCAGCATACAAGCAGTCTCAATTAAAGCTAGATGAAAGCTTTTTATTAGCTTGTCTGTTTAGATTTCAAAGAAAGAGTATCTCTCCAGTGCCACCTTCATGTATATTCACATCAAATAATTTTGGTTTCTATTTAGCATCAATATTTTTGAGAGACTTATTCTCTTTGAGTAATTCATTCAGCTCTCATAAATCATGAACATGCATTTTAGTGATGGAGGAATTTGGCTAACATATTTCTGTGCAGAAGGCTGTGGCCTGATAATAATGTAGTTGGACAGTGGGCTTCAGCCATTATTTAAATGGACGACTGTAAAGCAATAAATTATTTTAATTTTGGAATGACAGGGTTGCACATCTTCCACGCTGTGCTCACCTGGTTGTTGTTATCACAAACCCTTTTATTCTGTAACAAATTATGGCAAATGGAAAGGGCTTTATAGTGATGACATGCAGGTAATATCTCCTGATAATAAGAATGTAACACTTGCTGCCACAACAAATGTACTTCCTGCTGGTGTTTTTTTATGTGATGTTGCCTGTCGTTTTTCTCATTGCCCTTAGTTGCAGGAAGTTTTTGTATATGGTCTGACAGGTGGACAAAGATAACACATCCTGTGAAGCATTTTTAATATGATATGAAGAATACATCATCATATGTGAACTTGGATTGGTTTCATTCTCATTTTCTTTTTCCTGGTATAATTAATCTTCTATAATTAACAAAGTGTCAGATTGATCATTGACTTTTAATCAGGATAATTTACCACCTTAAAACAAGATTAAATCTGGTTTTTCAGCCCGTGAGGCAAAAATTTGACTACAGTGACTTTAATCTCAAAGATGACAAAAATGTTTTTATGGTATTATAATGTTCCTTTGCTCTGTTTTCACAGCCCATGAGAACATCCTTTAGTCCATGAGAACATGGCTAACAGCTGGCTCCATCACTTCTTGGCAAACTTTGAGGGAGCCAGAAAGAAATGCTGTAGGCAATAAAGGGTGTACATAGCATTTCAAAGTTTTGTTTGAAACAGACAAAAGACAGAATTTGGTTAGAAAAATCTCAGAAGAAAATGAATAGAACTTGAGTCATATGGAAATGAAAGGGAGAAATCAAACAGATCAAGCTAAAAGTTTAACCCCATATGCCTGTATATGCCATTTTTTCATTACTTAGTTTGAGATTGGATAGAATGTGTAATATTTGAGCCCAACAAGATGACCACTTGATTTAGAAATACCCTATGAAATCCCACCTCATCACTGTGATCAGTCAATCATTCACATTCATGTACATGTGCATGTGTGTATGCACTTGTGTGTGATTCTTTTTGAAATGTACAAAAGTTACTTTTGGAAAAGTTTTAAAATGTGTGCAGATTTATTTTGGATAATTGGTGAACGCTGGACAAGATAATGTAATTTAAAATATTTACCAAACAAGTCTGTACATTTTAAGCAGATGTAAGTTTCTTTATAACATGTTTTTCTATCTCCAAAAGAAGCCAGTTCAACTTCTTGATGTAGCTTTGATATGCATGACTTTTTGATGTGCACAGATAAAATTAAATTGGAAACATAACATATATGTTTATGGGCAGCACTTTGTGAGTTAGTATAGACCTGGCCCTTCATGGGATGATTTGAATTTGCTAAGTTGTGCACTTCTATTCAGACTCTTTAGTTCTATAAAATATTCAGTGCACACATTATTGTGACTGTTTCTTCTGGTGCAAAAATTAGATATTGCTGACTTGGTCCTACTTGATGAGGCGGTAGCAGCCCCAAGCAACATTCTCCATGCTGATTTTTCTGTGAGCAATCAATTGGCAAGCCTAGACAGCTAAACAATTGAGTGCCAGCATTAGTAACTTGTTTATTTTATTTTATCTCATTCTGCTTTCAAAAATTTTTTAAATACTCCTTTTGCTTTATCTTTCTTTCTTTCTTTCTTTCTCTCTCTCTCTCTCTCTCTCTCTCTCTCTCTCTCTCTCTCTCTCTCTCTCTTTCTTTTTGCATGACCTTCTGAGTTTGTCTTTCTATGATGAGAATAGATACATAAAATGAATGGTTTGGATTTTTTCTGACCTAAAATCACAGAGCTTATATTATATTTTAAGTCCAATCCTCTCTTTAAATCCAAATGATTATTGAATTCATAACAGTAGTATAATTTCTATAAACATAACTTATGGGAAATTAAGCATGGGTGTAGCTTGTGTTTGGGACCTGTGATTAGATAGGATGGCCGGGTTCAGCAGAGAGAGCAATATATCAATGGACAGGGACCAGCATGATGGGTATGCTCCGCACTACCCTTGAGACACCCATGTTGGGCAAATAAATCTCCTCATCTATTTTGAGATTTGGAATGCATTTCACATATAATGTTTCAAACCAGGATTTTAAAAACAGGTATAGAAATTTTGAGTTGAATAATTCACTATGATAATTTTTATTTTAGTTCTAACTTATATCAGTAATAATATAAAATGTTATAAGAAAATATGGCCGATTAATTCCCATGCCTACATTTTTATTTGCATTTTTGATTATTTTAGTAACATACATCTTAATTGTCTTGGATTTACCATGTTCCATCCACATCAGATGAAGTCCAAATTTTGTCATAATGTGCTATATTAATAAAGGTTTGAAAATATTTAGTAAGATAAGATGTTGACAAAACTGGGTCACTATACAGCACATATTTATATGATATAATATGATATAGAGTCAAAATCATGTCAAGACAATAGTTTCAGGTACACAGTATTTTTCACTGTAAATTAGAGCTAGTTTGGATTTTATTTTCATTTTTGTGTATAATTTAAATTGTATAAGAACTGTATGCAATATTAAGATTATGCCTATTTTTAAATTTATGTCATTAAGAAATATTTAAAATAAATCCTGGGTATTTGAAAGAATTTGCTTTTCCTTAGGACTTTTCATATATTATTTAGGTTGGGAGAAACTGTTCTAGATGATATTTAAATGGTAAGATACTTCAAATATATTTTGGCATAAGTAGACATTTGAAGCTATGCTAAGCAATATTTGGAAAAGTTTCTATAGGAAAATGTTGGAGACTTGTGCTATCAAAAATTCCTATACCAGTTAGAATTTTAATATGGAAACATAGGTAGATATAAGAAAGTTTGTGGTGGTACTATCCTAGATTAGATTTTTATTGCTTCGTAAGTTATGTGAAACAACAAAAAATACATGATTATGAGGTAGTTTTAGTAAAATCTATGTCAAATCTGGTTTGTTGCAATTAAATGGTACAACATTTGAAAGCATAGCAAGGTGTCTTAGTGTGGCATTTCTTAGAATCTCACTCTGATGCAAGGACAGTAGAAAGGAGGAATGAAGAAAGAAAGCGACTCAAGTTTTCATAATTTAGGTAATATTTGGGACTTGAACAATTTTTTATATGTGTTTCTCTTATTCATTTTCTTGAGAATACAAAGAGAAGTTCAAATCTTAACATCTGTTAATAAACTGCTTTCTTAAGTGTGGCCTTTTTGTTAAATCATGCATTCTTCTTAAGTTCATCTTATTTCCAAGTTACTTCCAATATAAGTTATAAACATAATCAAAAACAGTATTCAGGTTCCCAATAAAATTTTCATAAAAGTCTAATTACACTGCTCACAAGTAGAGAATCCATGTACTCATTCCCTAAGCATTTCTTCTTGAAGAGAGCGTTCTCTGAAAATTTTTAAAAAAAAAGGAAGAAGCCTTTTTTTTTTTGCTTCCTTTATCCTACAGATCACAAAGCTGTTTGGGTTCTGGACTTACAAGCTGTGATTTATGTTCATTAGTACTTCTTGGTTACTTCAAAGTAAAAACAATACTAAATAGACTAATGATTGTATTTATTTTGAACTCTACATACATGGTAAATAGGATAGTTTAGAGTCAACTATCTCAACAAGACTTTTTGCGGTGAAAACCTGCAAGCAAATACTCCGTAGCTAATCTGCTTCCTGACTCATCCATATATTTATTTTGCAGTAACCAGTAAGAGTGGCTTTTTAGCGTAGTCTTTTCTCTTTCTCTAATGTCTTGAAAGCATTACAAAAATTGATTTACAAATTATGAAATGATAAGTAAGCATGTGAAATCACTGTACCCTGGTGACACCATTTTGATTTTAAGTTGAAATGATAAAATATTTTCAGGTTTAAACAAACCTAGATTAAAAATGAAATCAAAGGTACATATCAGATTTGAATGCAGAAGAATATTATCAAAAAATAAACTTAAGATAAATGTGAGTTAAGATTAAAATGTGTTTTCCAATTGCTAAAGCAAATGAACCAGAATATCTATGTCCTAAATTTATCAGATGATAATTAGGCTTGAATTATCAAAATTTACTCTCATGTCAAAATGGGAGTAAACTGCTCAGATTTGTGTGTAAATATTGCATATGTGTAAAATTATACTTTCGAATAAGTATAAAATACCAGTTTTATTAAGATTTTTGGCAGCTGGGAAATAGAGAATATTAAGGAGTCAAGAGAAAACTCACTATTTTCACCTTTTTAATCTTCTACAAATCCCTTTTTTAATCTCTCAAGTTGTTTATTCATCTTCAAAATAAGTATTATAGTAGCTTCCCTCCAGAGCTAATATGAATATGGAATAAATTATAAAGTATAAAAATGTGAATTAAAAAACAAAGTGTAGGAAATACTATTATTTAATATCCATTCAAACTCTTTTCATAGTTATTCCTCTTATAGGTATTAGGCATGGAAGGTTAGATAAATTATTTTGTATTTCCAAAGCAAATAAAGTGTATAATATGATTACATAAAATTATATTATTATAAATCTCATTTCTTCATATTAAATGCTAGTGTTTTATTTTTTAAACTTAACATCTTAACATGGAAAAAAAATGTATTCTTATATATTTTTGTTTTTGGTTAAGTTTGGCTTTCTTTGAGACAGGGTCTCACTATTTTCCCCAGGCCAGCCTTGAACTCTTGGGCTCAGGCAATCCTCCTGTCCCAGTTTCCCAAGTAGATTTTCAACAAAAGACATACACTGCCTTTCCTGACTCTATCCATGTATTTTTATTGCTGTCTTATTTTAATCAAATTGCTTCCTTCCCTTGAGTTTTTGGGCATATTGTTTAATCCTAAACATACATTTAAAGGCATTTTTAGTATCATATTTAACCTGTATTATTGAATTTTTCCTAGTGCATATGTATGTTATTTTCTTGGTTTCCTCCATTATATTTGATATTTGATTACTTGTTATTTGTTATGTGTTGCTCTAGTTGAAATATAAATGAATTGTGGTTGGTGGAGATCTTAACGTATACAACTAACCATTTGTTTCATGGTCTTTCCTAGATAACTGTGCTTAATGTAGCTTTGCCAGACCAATTTATTTTCTGAATTTTATAATTTTCTCAAGAGTGATAAGCTTGGTGAAGACATAAGAATTTTGGTTTTGAAAATTATACTTGTGCAAAACACTTATACTGTTGCTGAGGTCACATACTTAGTAATTATAATTATTCTTAATATGTGTAGAATAATACAGAAAAATAGAAGGAATCATTATGAGATAAAAAGTAGAAATAAGCTAAAAGTTGTTAAACCCATTCAAACCTTTTTACCCTTATGTGTATTGATGTAAGGGAGTAGTACCTGAGGTTTTATATGTTTGTTCTTTTTGTTTGTTTTTTTTTTTTTGGCAGTCTGAAGATTGAATCCAGTAGAAATTTTTTGTTGCTGTTTTATATTGTTTTTGTAAGTGTCTGTATTTGTTCAGCACAGACGCAATTAACTTTTTTATTTTTTGCATTGCTGGGGATTGAATCAAGAGTCTCGCACATGGTCAGCCTGCACTCTACCTCTGAGCCCCAGCCCTTGAGTAGCTATAATTGCATGTTTTGAAAAATATTGGTAGGTAATATTCATAGAATGCTTTGTGGTTTCTCCTAATATTTATATCAATATTATCTTATCTATCATACTTTATCCACTTTGAGTTGAATTTTGTGCATGGTGAGAGATAGGGGTTTAGTTTCATTTTGCTGCATATGGATTTCCAGTTTTCCCAGCACCATTTGTTGAAGAGGCTATCTTTTCTCCAGTGTACATATTTGGCTCCTTTGTCTAGTATAAGGTAACTATATGTAAGTGGGTTCGTCTCTGTGTCTTCTATTCTATACCATTGGTCTACACACTTATTTTGGTGCCAGTACCATGCCGTTTTTGTTACTATAGCTTTGTAGTATAATTTAAGGTCTGGTATTGTGATGCCTCCTGCTTCACTCTTCTTGCTAAGGATTGCTTTGGCTATTCTGGGTCTCTTATTCTTCCAAATGAATTTCATGATTGCCTTTTCTATTTCTATAAGGAATGACATTGGGATTTTAGTTGGGATTGCACTGAATCTATATATTAAAATGGCCATATTACCCTATCTATCATACTTTAAAAGAGAACATTCTGGAATTAATAAATCTTTGTAGACTTATTGGAAAAGGGTAAAAATAAAGGACTTTTTTAAAAATTATTTTATTCTATGAGAAATATTCATAAAATCTTAGCATGATTCATTGCTTTCTTTATATTTGGAGGGATGGACATATCACCTTTGTTCAATAACACTGGTTAAGGTATAAACGTGGTAAGATGGAGGAATGCATGTGTGAACAGCAAAAATTTGGATTGAGGACAAAACTGTTAGCATTCTGGATCTGTAAATCTTTACATAAAAAGCAACTTTATCTCAAATGGATCCCTGGCTTAATGCACATTGTTCCTGCATAACCACCTGCCTATCATGTTTAAAACCAAATAGTCGACATTGGGGAGTTCATTTATCTTTCAATATTTTTGTTTCTCTGCTTTTTCTAATTCATTTCCACCCAACACTCCTTGCTAATTTTGCCCTCTTTGTTTTTCGACTGTCAAAAGTTGTTTTAAAAAACGAAAAAGAAGAAAAAAACAAGAGAGTGTTTATGTGAATTGGCATGTAGTGAAGTGTGGAACATTGAATCTCAAGAGAAGTAATCTTTGCTTAAACATACTCAAATAAAAAGTAGGTCATTAGCACTTAAAATGGCTCCTTAGACCCTGTTTTTTAAGTCTAATCTAAATGTACATGATGAAAAATTAGGTGCAAGTTTATGCAGCTGATTTCCGTGGAAATCCCAAAGCCATAATTCTGTATTGGTTCATAAACAATGTTTTTCATCGATAAATAAATCACTAGCATGTTCATGGAAAACTGTGAAGTATTCTGTGGAGAGATCCCCACAAGTTCCATAAATGTCCTGCATATTTGGTATAGTATTCCATGGATATGGTCCCATAAGTTATATAAATGTCATGTAAAATATGCACAACATGGAGGGATATGACAGAATTGAATATTAGCATGATCAATATAATGTTTTTATTACATATTAATGCATGTTACTACATAATGGATTTGGCATCTACAAACCATATGGATAGGAATATATAGATAATTGATCATTTGTGTTTTTGTGTTCTTTTGTATAGAATAATGAAGAAGAGTCACAGTTGAATTGCCAAATCAATGGTTCATGAGATAAGTTACTAATTAGAAACATACCTTCTGCATCTTCTGGTAATTATATATACTTGTAGACCTATAATCAGTTGATAGAAAATTTTGGTTAGCCTGTGAGATCCAATGAAAGCTTTTAATTTCAATTCAGCATGTATTTATTTATTGAGCACCTACCTCATGAAAGCCAATGAGCTAAGTGCTCAGAGTGTGGCATAAACAATACAAACATTACTGCTGATTCTAGGAGCTCACAGAGCAGTGGAGTAATATTTTCAGGAAATAGCAATTGAAGTCACGTTGTAAATGCTATGAATTCTGTATGAGCACTCAGTTAATAGAAAGGTTTCAAAGAAAGTTCACATCTAAAGTCAGATTTAAATGATATCTTGGAGTTTGTCATCCAGGCTAAGGGGCTAGAGACTGGCTGGTGATAGATGGGTGGGAAGCAGCACTGCAAAGGATAATGTGCCCAGGAGAGGAAGCTTGTGCAAATATCAGGGGGAAGGAGAGATAATGGCATTTGCACTTTTCACTGGAGTGGTGTATGTGATCTCATGTGGTAGTGGAGATGTGCTACTAAATAAGAGTGCATGCCAGGCCGATAAGGTGAAGCAAAGTTGGCCTCAGTACATGATTGTATTTAATTCTAAATACTCCATTTTTGAGGTCTGATTTATACTACTTTATTTTTTCAGGAACAAACAGAGTATCTTGTTTCAATATATTTAGGGATCATTTACATTTTGATTACCGAGTTAGCGTAATGTAAGTTTGGCTTTCCTTCTTTACACTATAATAGGAAATAATTAATGTTCATGGGAATTAATAATGATTATGTTAATGTGATAGTCACTGTACTAAACATTGTAGAAAAAATGTATTAAACATGGTCCATACTCTTCAGTTTCTTTTGGCCTGAACAATATGTAAAGGCCTAATAAGCCCTATTCTTTACTACTCAAAACAGATCTAAACATACCATAATAGCTATACCTATAATTAGAAGAGCTTTCCCTGTTTTAACTCTTGAGTCTCATCTTTACTTCTTATATAACTTCATTCAATTATTGTTGTTCTCTAGAAAAACATGACTAATAAATTGAAGAAACTGATAATATTCTGACATCAAAATTTGTGCATTTGAAAATAACGCGTGCGTGTGTGTGTGTGTGTGCATGTGCACTACTGGGGGTTCAATGGAGAGGCCCTCTACCACTGAGCCCTTTTTATTTTGAGACAGTCTCCCTAAATTGTGGAGACTAACCTTGAACTTGCAATCCAGCTGTCTCAGCCTCCCAAGTCACTGGGATTAAAGGTGTACACCATCACTCCTAATAGCATCCTTATATCTTCTTAGATGTTTCTGAAAGTCATATTTATTTCCCCTGTGGTTAATTATACTATTGGTTTATCCCACTTTTTTTCTGATATAGTTTTTATTTAAATGCTTGACAATCTGTGCTTATGCATTATTATAAATAGGAAAAAGCGAAATGATCTGAGAGTTTGGGTGTATAAGAGCATGTGCCTAGGTTAGAAGGCTTTTCTAGGTACTTGAAGATTACACAATAATCTCTAGAAATGCCATGTTCAGACAGACTCTGTTCTGCAGCCCTGTTCTGAGTTTTTCTAGGTCTTTCCAGAAAATATAATATTTATAAATTACTTAATTTCTTTCGAGATAAATGTTTAAATTCTTCCTCCCCCATTACAAGAAAGTATCTCTAGCTGGTTATCCATCAACAATTCTGCATATGTAGAATATATAAACAGAGAATTAGGGGGTGAAACACTTAGTCTTCAACTCTTTATCTGGTTTTCAGCCTCTGGTTTCATCTCGGTCCTCCTCCCTCCCACTTACAGATTTTAAGTATAAAAGATCTGTCATTTTGTTGGGTCAGCAAGTTCTCCTTTGCCATATTCCCTTCTCCTCAGACTCTGATCTCGTCTGTCTTCACTAGGTCACTAGGTTCTTCTCTTCATAGTCTTTAATCTGCTTTCCCTTATCCAGAATTTTGTGGTTTTCTCTATTGAAGGTGCTTCGTTTACCTTCTTCCCTAATATAACCCTGTAGTTTATCTTTGGTTTTTGTTTTTCTAAACCTTCTTTTATAAGCAAATCATCTCAGAATCACAGCTTCAGAGAGTGGATTTAATCATGATAAATTAAAAAAAAAAATTGGATTCCATTCTCCTGGCCAAACAGGTGGGCTGACAATCTTGCAGTCTCTGATGTGCTACTTAAAGTTTCATTTGGATTGTAGGATCTCAGTATTTTCTATCAACCTATACCTTCCTTTTCAACCTGTGCTCAGGAGCAAAGAGACAATTTTGATTTCTCTGGTCACCATATAGGATCAGAAGCTGGCACCATTTTGTTTGTTTGCTTGCTTTTTTAGAGCATTATAGTTTTAGGTAGTAACTGGGTTCATCCTGACAAAATCATACATGCATGGAATATGACCCACTCTGTTTTAGACCCAAGTCCTCTACTTTCTACAACTCCATCCCCCAATACCCCTTACAATGCACTGATCCTTCTCTTGCTTATCCATTTATCCAACATTGATTATGCTTTCCACACACACATAAGGGTGAAATTACCTGTGACACACTTGTATATACACAACACATGGCTTTGTTAAATTCTTCCCATATTTCCGTCCCATTCCCACACCTCTTCTCTCCATCTCCTTCTTCTACTGTACTGACCTTCCCTATATTTTTACGTTATTTGATATCTACCCATGCCTACACCTTCTTTCTTTAATTTGCTGTAGCTTTTGAATATGAGAGTAAATATTTGACCCTTGATTTTCTGAGTATGGCTTATTTAATTAGCATGATGTTCTCCAGATATGCCATAGTTTCATTCTTCTTTGCAGCTCAGTAAAAATCTATTGTGTATATATACCACATTTTCTTGATCCATTCATCTATTGACAGGTATCTGAGCTGTCAACCATAATTTGGCTATTGTGGCACAAGTGTTTTGAGGGAATATACATAACAATGCTCAATGTATAATTGGAAAACAGCAATATCATTCTCTTTTTAAGTTAACAGTGAGCCACACCTGCTTCTCCTGAGGAAGTTTTGTACCTGTGGACTTTGGAAAATAAATTTAGTGAGAATTTTGATTACTTATATAGCATAATCCATTTGAATCCTTGAGGGGTTTACCCTACCCCATGTGAAGTAAGACATGTCAGCTTTTAAAAAGGCCCTCATTTCAAGGTGAACTAACTTTTCAATTCATGATGTTACCAAAATATTTACTATCCAATGATAGAGACATAGGAGAGTGATAAAAGGTAAAATATCTACAGTAATCAGTTTAAGTTTTAAAAAATAAAGTCTGAGAGTACAGTTTAGTGGTAAAGCTCTTGTCTGGCATGTATAAAGCCCTAGGTTTGATCTATGGCACCTTAAAAAAATTAAGTTCATTTTTAATCATGCAAAAATATAAAAATTGTTGGTTCTATTAAGTTTATTTTAAACTGATATAAAAATATAAAAATTGTACATATGAATTGGGTACCATGAGGTGTTTCAAACTATGTATATGTATATAGTCTGTAATGTTCAACCTAGGTTAAAAATATCCATGTCCTTAAACACTTATCATTTATTTCTGGTAAAAATATTCAAAATCTTATCTTCTCTCTTTTTAAAATATATAGTACATAATTATTACTTTTAGTCACTCTCCCATGCCAAAGCACACCAGAATTTCTTACTCCTACTGAACTCTACCTTGGCACCCATGCATCAGCCTCTCTCCATCCCTCCTCTCCCCTACTCTCCCTGATCTACTCTCAACTTTTTGAGGTCAAATCTTATATATTCCACATATGAATGTAATCATGTGGTTTCAATTTTTAGCAGATATTTATATCATCAAAGTCTCTTGTTATTTGGAAAATCAACTCTAAATCCTTCCATAGTTTTTTTGTTGTAGTTTTGAGACATTAAAGTGTCCATAAAAGAATAATACACATTTGAGGATTTTGGTATCTTCATCTGATTTTCATGGGAAACATGAGTAATTGTGAATATGACCTTGTGACAACAGGCAATGGTGAATATTTTTAGACAAGTATTCTTAGTAAAGTCATTTGATAATAGGAAAAAGTACAATTTAACATTTCTCCATGGAAGAGCATCACATTTTTAAGTATCCCAGACAGATTGTATAACTAAATCTAACTACACCTTCTAGTACTTAACAGCTCTGTCATTCACGCATTGTCCTGCCTTCAATTTAATTTAATTATCTGATGCATATGTGTTCTTGGCACTTGAATCAATAATTTTTTAAAAAAATAAATGTTCTTGCCAACAGTAATAAAATCCTAAGTGCTGTAAAGCATGGAGACAAAGCAATGTCCCTAGGGAAGTCCTGAGATGTAGGAGAAGCACATGACAAGGAAGAGAGGTAGCATAAACAATTCATCAATACTAGCATATTAGCACTATTGATGTGAACAATTTGAGCATAAAGAAGAATCTATAAAAAGAGACGAAGGTAGAAATACAGCACACATAGCAAATGGAGGAAAGTAATCATCATTTATGATGGAATCTTAAAAATAATTTGGCTTATTTTAGAAAAGTCATTTTCCCACCATGGCCCAATATATGTTTGTATGTGGTAGATACATTGAGATTATTCTTGTTTGACTTGAATTCCAAAAATATCATATTTTAGATATCAAGATATTTCTATCCCCAAGGTGCTTAATTATAACGCATTTAGCCTATAATGTCAATGGAATATAGTCTTCTCAGAGCTGTTATTTACAAAGATGAAAAATCTAGGAAGATCAGTGTTACCAACTGACTATGACTAGAAGAAACAGATCCCTTTTATTTAGGTAAAAATGAATTCAAGTTATTCATTTTCAGAGCTGCATCACAGAAAATCAAGTCATGAGTATAACACTTTCAAGTGCAAACTTATTTTATATATTAGTAATGTGTTTATTTTTTAAGGAGAATAACAGAAGGCAAGTGTCCTTCCTAAGGGGAAAGTACTAACAATTTTTAAAACACCATTGTAGCCCACTAATTCAGACAATATAGCTATGGCATCATATCATGAATGCATCAATGTTTAGACAAAACCTAGTGCTTACGCAGTTGTGCTTGCCAGCCTACACATCCCAGCAAGCTTATCATATTTGATCTGACTTCCCATAAATATTCCTCAGAACTTTTAGAGATTTTCTTCACATGTTTAATTGGAACAAATGCCTCTGTTTATCTTATTTTACTACATTAAACACTGCCCTATTTGCTGATATGCAGAAGGGTAGAGCCAGTGACCAGAACCCATTAGCTTAGGCACAGCATCAATGGCAGATTCTTGCCACAGGTATTCTTTACTAGACACCATGGTGCATGTGGTCATACTTGGCTTTTTTCACAAGCTTTCAGTTGATCCTAAATTCCTTCAGCTAGATAAAAATACCAATGAATTAAGCAAAAAGAAAATCTCTCCTGTTCCTTCTGTTTTCAAATTTAATCTTAAATCAAAAGTCATACTCTGTACCTCTGTGTGCTACCCTGGTCACAAACCTGTGAGAAAGATCATTCACAGTTCAGGATTCTCCTTTCTATGTGGGTCACTACCGGTTGGAAGCATGAACTCTTCCTAACCTGTACTATCTTTACACCAACATTTTTCCACAGTGTGCTTCATTCAAAGCATTTAGTTTGGAAAAAAAAGTACCTCATTTATTCCTTACAGGTTGAGAGCCAGGAGGTTAGATCATATTTTTGTCTTTGTATTTTTTGCTGTATATACATACTCCTTATTTAAATGGTTCTTAATTTCAGCTTCAGACTCTATCAGTCATGTCCCAATCCCAATAGCAATTCCAACACTGGTTGTCCATTTCTGGAAAGAGAAAAAACTTGTCATCATTTTTTTTGAATCTGCATTATAATTTTTTGTTATCTACTCTCTTTCATACTGTATAAGAAATTTCACTAATAAGAAATGAACCAGGCTGCCATTATTGTCAATTTAAAAGCAATATTCTGATATACTTCATAAAATTATATTTCATAAGCACGTAACAATTTAAACATCTAATATGAAGTCAATATCAATTCATAAGCACATAACAATTTTAATACTTAATATAAAAACTTTCATGTCAACCTGAGTCTACAATGAGGTGTATACTACAGCAAAACACATTGACCTTGTAAAATATATCAACATCCTCCTCTTAGTCAATCAGTTAATCCATATTTCTTTTCAGATAAAATTTTTTTCCTGATGAACTGCTTTTCTGCTGATTTCCTATTCACCTCTTGGTGTGATCTCAAAGATGATTTGCCTTCTCATGTAAATGTTAAAATAGTTTCTGGATCTTGAGGCTGGGTGTAGAGTATAGGGGAAATAATATATTCTGCTGTGTGGGAAATTTGAGAAAAATTAAATACACATTCATAGTGCCTTTGCATTATATTTTAAATACATGATAAATATGTTCAGACATTCTTGGCTGTTAACATTTTAGCATGAATTGGTTTAAAAGATTATTTGATAGTAAGCCCAGGAAGTACAGGGAAAAATCTTTATTCTAACATAAGGTATGGCAGATTGGAAAGAAAGACTTTTTTAAAATGTGCACAGGTGATTGCAATGTCAGTGAAGCAAATATTTTCACTGTCATACAACTTTCCAATGTGTTTCATCATGGGTTCCTTGGAGAGGTAATATGTCATAGATCCAGAAATATTTCCTTGTATATATCATTTTACATTACTAAAGAAGTAGTAAAGCATTTCAGACAGACACTCTCTTATTATAAAAGAAAAATATAAAAAGTTTGCACCTAAAATTTGAAAGTGAAAAACAATTTGATTGTTTGAAATTGCTAGTGGTCAGTTTTCTTTCAGTAATATGAAATTACAAGTCCTCATCGATAATAAAAATATCTACATGGATTTACTAAGAAAACACTTTTTTCATGGGTGTTAGTATTTTGTTTGCTTCCTTTTTATACAGTTAGAGATAACTGGGATTAAAGAATATTTATGTTAAAAATTATCCCATCTAGATATAAAGAATATTATCTAAAAATAGAGAATATTGATGTTAAAAATGATTCTTCTTCAGCAGAAACAGCAGCCTCATTTTTAATATTTATCCTATTCCTAGAATTTTGATACAGTTTCTGCAAGACAAAATAGAACATTTACTTCGAAAAACCTCAGCATAATTTTGAATCATTGCCTAATAGTCACTTCTACTATATCAAACAAGTGAAATTTTATCTTTTAATTTAAATTATTTATTTTTTTCCTCCAACTAATGCAAGGAGATCAAGAACATTTATTGCTGTTCCTTCTTTGGGCTTCTTGGTTTTCTGTACTGCTGTTATAAACATAAAAAGCACTGGAGCAAATAATTGCAGGCTGTTGACCTACAAATATGTCTTTCTGAAAGTCTTAGGAAAAATATTTCTCCCTGTTGCCCTGCTCAATTTGAGAGCTGGCTGTGGTGTCCATTGAACACTTAGTGGCACTATTAGCTTTTCTTGTATCCAGACTCTGATCACATGTCACTGTCTATTTAGACCACAGATAGGAACTGGACCAGTACACTGTTTTGGAAATATATCAACTGTGGTTCAATTAATTAAACCAAAAACAAGATGACTTTTCATAGCTTTGTAATTTAGTCATAATGCTTATGGTGAGACTCCCGCTGAATTGCCAAAGTGAATGTTTACTAATTTTGTCATTCACACTTTTAAAATATATTTGAGGGGCTGGAGCTGTTGCTCAGTGGTAGAGTGCTTGCTTAGCATGCGTGAGGCACTGGGTTCGATCCTCAGAACCACATACAAATAATAAATGAATAAAAAAAGATCCATCAACAACTAAAAAAATTGTTAAAAAAAATATATGTATTTGACTCACCTGCTGGTTAACCCTGGTAACTGGGACAAGATAAAAGCTATAATTATTATTCTTACTTTTTCACAGCCCAAGGGATTGAACTCAGGCTCTTACACCTGCTAGGTAAGCACTATACCACTGAACCACATGCCAGCCCTATATATGTTCTTGATTTTCTTGTCTTCATTCAGCAACAAAGGCTAAACTTAGATATTACCTACCTATTAATGGAACCACATCAGAGCCTGTTAAGGGGTCATGGTCACAGTATTTTGTTTATTCAACTAATTAGCTAATATGAGGTTTTCTTATAAAATATTATCTGTTTTTTTTTCATCATACTATGGATTGAATTCAACAGAGTCCCAATCACTGAGGTTACACATCCCTAGCTCTTTTTATTTTAACTTCAGACATATTTTCAATAAGCTGACCAGGCTGCCCTTGAACTTGAGATTTTCTGCTTCAGCCTCTGGAGTCACTGGGATTACAAGTCTGCACCACTGTATACCACTTTATCTCTTTTCTATAAATAAATATTTCTACATTTGCTCATGGAAATAATCTTTTGATTTAATGCAATAACATTGAAAGAGCTGAATACATTCTTCAAAACGTTTATAATTTATTTTAAAGCTAATTCAGAAACAAAAATGTATTGGTTCCATATATAGTTGTAAATACCACACTCCAAAAAAAAAAAGTTACTGGGTTGCAAGTGTGTTTTTATTAAATATTTTAGGATCAGTAGGAGTGACAAAGGTTGGAGAAAGGAACAAATAATCACACAAGAAATAATAGTTACATTTCTATCCCATAAGCCTAAAGGAATAATTGTAAAGTTTTTAAGATGAAGTAATAGTCATATACTTAAATGTAATTTGTTCATTATTTAAATTTAGAAACTACATGCATCTTTCCTATGTTTATTTAAATCATTTGTTAATGAAGAAGGCACTGTGAAATTCAACACACATATACACAGATTAATTTTATTTACTCTTTATACATAGCTTTATCAAAAACCTCAAAAGAGTGAATATGTCTATCTTTTCTTTTGAAACACACCTAACAGGTACAGGTCTTTCCTTTATTTTCTTTTTCCTGCATCTTTTACATCTTTTATTTTACCATCTATCATCTGTCTCTCTTCACTAATTTAAGTATGTTCTTGTCAAAACTCTATATACTTTTCTCTCTTTACAAGTTTCATCAGTTTGCCAGTCCCTTAAAATCTTCTCACTATTTGAGAGAAAAGCAGCCCTTTACAATTATTTACCCAGAAATAGCCCACTTAAATTCCTTTATGTCTCAGCTCTCTGGTGTCTTCTTAACCCACTCAACGGCTGTGGTGAGTCTGGCCGGAAGCCATCTGGTTCTCTTCAGCTGTAGCCTAGAGGAACATTCTGAAGAGGTGTGAGGAAAAGATCCCTATGTTTTAAGAAGAAAATTTGCAAAGGCCTTTGAGAATTTTTTTTTTCTCTGACACCACCAGTGTTCCAAAACTGAGTTGTTTGCTGGTAAGTTTATTTTGGAGAATGCAAACATTTGAGGAAATGTCAAAACAAATTTTGATATATGCCAAGGAGTATGGGCTGCTTCTCTCTCTCTTTCTTAGTTAAAATATATCTCAAAATAAATTGTATTACAAACCCTATTGCATGAATCCAGCTTTATATCTTTATTTTATGGATAACTGATCAGTAGCATTTATCCCTAAGCTATCACAATAACTTCAAACTGTCAACCTGTACCCTTTTATGTAGAGTTACAAATGTATTTATTTTTCAAAAACACCAACTGTCCCCCCAAATTAGAAAAAGCTCTACACTTTCCGTCCTGTGAATATCATCTACAATGGTTTGGGTATCACTGACTACTATAAGAAATAAGAGCTTCAATTTCAGATTTACAACTTAGAATTTTTAACAGTGAAATGTAGGTGTCACAGGCCAGCTGGTAGTTATATTTCATATAGTAATTCAATGATAAGGACTCCTTCCTTCCTGTATCCTCATACTTCCCTAAGAATGAGATGGAACAATGCAGAAGGCATATTTGCCTCTTCATCAACCTGACCTATAAATGAGTGACACATGTCACTTCCACTCACATCCCAGTTGCAAAAACTAGTCATAGATCCAGGCATAGTTCAGAAATGAAATCTCTTGTTGACTGCTACTTCCCAGCAGTGCCTTCACCCAATGGCTGGGAAATAGAATATTTTCTGGATAGTTAATTATCTTTGTTGATCTTGGTAATAAAAATAACACATTTTATCATCAAAGATTTGGAAATTCTTGATAGGAAAAATTGATGCTTCATACTCTGTAACATATTAAAGAAAAGTTCATGTAAATTTATTCAACTTTGACTACATGGTAGATAGCAAGCTCTGAGTCACAGTATGAAACTTTAATTCTATTGCAACTTTGAATAATACTGGAAAGTTTTACATTTATGAGTCTTCATTAAATAGTAAAAATATTTCTTATTTTAATTTGCAATACTTGATGTCTGTGGAAAAAACTGGAATCTGATAAAGCAATTATAATTTTAATTGAATTTTGAAGTCCTGTTTTCAGGTATAGCCATTTGTAATTTGAGGGGGTGGATATTTGTCACAGTTTTATAATTACCTCCCATGGTGACCAATACATATGTAAAGCAAATGTGGAGAACTGTTACTTGCATATCATACTAATAACTTTGTTTTTCATTTATCATATCTTCTAACACTCAGCATGCTGTAATTAAGTCATAGCGTCAACTACTACTATAAAAAATGAGCTGTAATATTCCAGGTTAAGAAGAGTAGAGAATTAATTGACTGTCTATAACTAATAGAATTAGCACCCACATCTGTGAACTGAACTTGTGGGGTGGAAGAGAGTACATAGACCATCTGTCCTACATCATTTCTTCTGATGGGAATAGAATAGCTTGACATGAAGGGCAGCCCACATCTCTTTCAATTTTATTCAATATTTTCTGTTTTGGGGGGCAGTAGCTTCTTTGAATTCACTCTTTTCAAGTCCTAGATTACCTAATTGATCTCCAGTACCACCTTCTTCTACCACCACTGTCATTGTAAAGATACTTGTCTTTTTGTCTCTGAAAAAAATTTATATGTTAATTAATTATTATAAAAGTCAAGGAAATGATGCAGATATTTGAAAACAACCTGTAATAAAAACAAACATTTCCATTTGAGCCTAAACTTTCTAGGTATGCCAAACTCTAAAGAATAGAGTTTTTTAGAAAAACATTCATTATATTATATTAGATTGTTTGAACTTGTATTATTCCTGGAAGATAAAATAGAAAGATTAAATTCGTAGATGCTTCTACCTTATTAAGTTAAAAAAGAATATTTAAAAAATCTGTTCTGTTAGAAGTCAGGAACATGACTACTCGTGATGACATATGAGTATTGCTTTCCCGTTCTCATAATATTTTCTTACTTGATCTGAGTTCTGCTCAATAGAATAAGTTCTAATAATGAAAATTCACCAAGCTTTTATTGGTACATTTCTGTTTGCATATTGTTTATTTATTTATTAAATGTGGATGAGGAAATGAGCCAAATTTGCTCAATTGGTCAAAGCTAGCTCCTTTGAACTCTTCACATGTTCCCACAAGTAATTACATAGTTCTTCGGCTTTTCTGATCCAAAATATGTTCCATTTTGAGTTTGTACTTTTCCTGATCCAAATCTAAATTCAGCATTTTTCTAAAAACTTCTAATCTGCTCTAGAAGACAAACTCTGGGCCCTAAGTATGCTTTTTGCTATTGGAGTGACATGGCTTTTATACTTTTTAGTAGACAGTGTGAGCTAGAACACACACCTCCCCACACATACACGTGCATGTGCTCGCGCACACACACACACCCCTACACGTTCCCCCCACCCGGTGCGCATGTGCGCGCACACACACATAGATTTTTTTCTACTCAAATTCAGTCAGCTTTATATCATAATATCTTCTTTTTTAAAACAAATCCATTATAGTTCTGATACTTGGAACTGCAGATTCAAGGTAACATATATAAAGAATGAAATTTCATTCTTTAGTTTCAAGGCCCTGAGGGATATCTTTGTTTCCAAGGTTATCTCTTTTCCCCCTAGCCCTTTACATTTCCTTTCAAGCCCTTTACATTCCAAAGTAGCTAATGTTTTCACTCACCAAGTTTTAGGCATGCTCTCATGACTGAATTTCCTTCTAGAATGGTCTGTGTTCCAACTGCTAGGTCCTGATCACGTCTCCTTTTCCACATATGCTCTGTTTTAGCATGGACTTGAGCTGACTCTGATGGTAACGGTTATGTTTATTCCTACTACACAACAATTGAAGTGTTTAGTATTTTTATTCTTCTAGTTATCTGTAACTGCATATTAGGAGTAGTTTTCTTTTCTTTTTTTTTTTTTTAAATCTGTGTGACATTTGGAGTACGAATAAATTCAGATCTGCATGGTCTCTATTATCCTAAACACTTTAAGAAAATTAAATTATGCATTCATCTATTTTAGGTTATGATGTTTATGTATGTGCACTATGATATATTATATATCATCTTTATGATTTAACATTCAACAATCATGTACTGAGAACCAATTATATGCTAAACACATGGAACATTTCATTTCACTAAGATCCGTAAAGGCTTTTGATGAATATAATTCCTTAGCCTAGAATAAGGGTTATAATTATTTTTGGTTTGTTTGTTTGAGAAAGAGTTACTCTGTGTTGTCTAGGCTGGCCTCAAACTCCTGGACTCCCCCAGCCCTCCTGCCTCATCTTCCCAAGTAGCTTAGACTGTAGGCATGTATCACTGTGCTCAGCTTAGGGTTATTATACTTATTGGGATGGTAGGTTCATTTTTCTGTTCATGAAGCACTTTGAAATACCTTTATTCATTCCCATACTCAACACTATTATGAAATAATTTTTACCTGTTAGATTATAGAAAAAGGATGGAGACTCAGTAATGTTCATTTGGCAAATGAAACAAATAAAAGACACTCAAGTAAAAATATTATAAACAGCATCAGTGTGAAAAAATGTAAAAAAAGAAACAGCTCAGAAAAAGTATAATTTAAGGCACTGGGTGCTTAAAGCCTTCCTCATAGATGACAGAGACATAATTGAAGTATATGGAAGAGGAACTAACTGTGCAAGATGCTAACTGCAAGCTAAGTACACCTCAGAAAACGTCAAGCTGAGGAAGGCTGGAATGCCGAGCTTCACAGTAGTATGGGGATTATGTTTGATGGGTCTTAAATTCGTAGAGAAACAGAAGTTACATGACCAGAAATATTTTATTCAAATTTCAAATCCAGTACGATCAGTGGTTGTTTACTAGAGAGAGATTGAAGAATTTGGTTAGTATGAATCATTTTCTTTATGAGGGAGTTAGAAAGTAGAGCAATGACAAACTTGAAAGCCAAATGAGCTATTTCAAGTTAATATAGTAAGAAATCAAAAGTCTTTCTTTCTTTCTTTCTTTCTTTTTGTCCTGTGCTGGGGATTAAACCCAGGCATATTCTACCACCAAGCTATATCCCCAGGTTTTTTCATTTTTCAATTTGAGACAGAGTCTGTGTTGTTGAAGCTGTCCTTGAACTTTGATCCTCCTGCCTTGGCCTCCTGAGGTGCTGGTAATAGAGTCAAGGGCCACCAGCTCCAGCTCAACTATTTAGTTCTTGATCTAAAGAACGTTATGAGGAAAGAACTTTGTTAAGAAGAAAAGACTGAATATATTTTCTGCATAAACTCAAATATTTTTTCCACTGTGAAATCTGTGACAGAAATGTTTTCTAAGAGTGACCCATCCGCACTTATGATTCTTACAGCACAGAAAATTTACCTTTTGCTTCATTCCTGTTGTTCTGTCAATAACTTGGTTTCTTTTTCTCCTACTCTTTGGAGAAAATACAGATGCAAGTGGGAGATTTCTCTACATTTATACAGACATACACATATATAACTTGTATTTAAACACAGAGTTAAAGCATAGTTCTTAACCACTTGCCTTCAGTTATGATTTTCAAAAAATGTGTTTATCGGTGTATATTTATTATTTTTCCAACCCTAGCTCTTCATTACTAGTAACAAATGCTCGTGCCCCTTTACCTGTGATGTTACTGCAGCCACCCAGGGTGAGGTTTGCTGGTACACCCAACAGAATCAATGGGGTAACTCTGGAGAGATTAACAGATAGAGGTTAAATGTGCTCATCTTCACAAGATCCATACGGTACACAAATAGCCCTGATAGTGGGGAGAAAAAATGGAAATGAGAGAAATTTTGAAGAAGTAGCAAAACATACAGACTAACTATGAGGGAGGAGAAAGAATAACTAAAGGGTGTTTTCTGGTTTCAAATTATTATTATAACTATAGAATCATGAGATTTAAAGAGCTCAAAGGCATGTATGATCACATATTTTCTTCTGCCTTTCTCACTCAGTCAATGTTATTGAATGTCTTAGCAATCACTGTTATAAGCACTGGAATTTGATCCTTAAAGCAGAAAAATATGTGTGCTTTCCTAGCTTGCAGTGAATAAAGGAGAAAACTGCATTCTAGATTTCTCTTTCTTTCTTTTTATATTTGATTGAATTTTTTCAAAATGTTTGGGTATTTATGTTTCTTTGAAATGAGGAATTTGTTTAAAACCTGTATGACTAATATACCTTGGGAATTTGACAGTTGGGAAATTTTCTAAGACCTATTTTGTGCTTGGCATTCTTCCAGATGCCTACATACACATTACCTCATTTAATTTTTAGCATTGTTGTAATTTTATAATTATTTTAAACTTTCAAAGGCAATGAAAATGTACTTTAGAGTTACTGGTAACTTGCCTGAAGCTGCATAGCAAGAAAGCCCTTGGGAGAAAATCTGAATACAGAACTGAATTTCTGGGCCCATATATTTTCTGTTTTCTAGTTTTTATTGTCAGGTACATACATAAGTTAGCTAGACATCTTTCCTTATTTGAATGTATACTCTAGAAATAATTTTAAATATATTATTATGGATTTCATTTTAGTCAACTATATAATTTTAATTAGTGACAGTTTTTCTTTGAAATTTGAGAAATAGTCAGAATTATTATTATGAATTCAAATATTTATTGTAGAGAAGAAGAGATAAAGTACAAAAACTGCACCACCTACTATGGTAGCCACTAGCCACATTTGTTCATTTAAACTGAAAATACTCAAATTGAAAAAAATTGTTTTCTCAATTGCAGTAGCAATATTTCACCTATTTGATTGCTACATGTAATAGTGACTTTATAGATAATCTTGTAGATATGGAGCAATCCGTTTATTGCAAAAAGTTCTATTGGATTGTATAAACACAACTGTGATTCAAACATTGAATAAATTTCATCTATACCTGATTAACTTTGAAACTTCATTTCTTATTTTCTTGTCTCCTTAAAAAGCAATATGACAAGGGGCTGGGGTTATGGCACAGTGGTAGCGTGCTCGCCTAGCACGTGGGAGGCATTGGGTTCGATCCTCAGCACCACATAAAAATAAAGATATCCTGTCTAACTACAACTAAAAAATAAATATTTTTAAAAAAAGCAATATGACAAAATCCAATTGATGGTTACTGTTAATTAAGTCTTAATTGTATGTTTAATATAAAGCCATCACATTTAAAGGTTGGTTAGAAAGATTCTGCCATTTCTAAGTAAAAGTTTTATGTCTATTAGTTATTACTTTGAAAATGGGCCTCGGTTATTAGGAGTAAAAGATGTTACCATTGTTAACATTTTGTTCCTTTATATACATCAAAAGGTGACTGCCATTTTCATCAACATGTAATAAACATTTAGTTCTTGAGAGTTTTTGCAATCCTCACAAAAAGCCTTAAATAATAAGTGAAAAACTACTAGGTATAACTCTCTAGTTTGCTTCACTTAATTTTTATTTTTTAACAATCATAGTTCTAAAAATTCTTTCCTTGAAAAACAGAAACAAAGATCTATACTTTTCCTCCACTACTATTCTGGTTTTCAGTATTGTATTGTACCAGAGACCCATCCTTATTCCATAACATTGTGAGTAAATCATTAAGCTTCTGTTGTTTGTTACTGCATCATGCAAAAATGACAGGGTAGATTTTACCAAATTTGGAACAGCTGGAACTGAGGTGCAACAAAAGGCCCCTGTGAATACTAATTTTGTAGAGATGTACCATATGAATTTTGATGCTTGGCACAGAGAAAACAAATGGCAGTTTCAAATTTGAAATTCAAATCAAAAGTCACAAGTGCAGATGGTTGAAATTACCAAAGTGGGATTAGCAATTGGGCTGCTTCTCACCTGGACAACTCCCTGTAGTATGTACTAGAGTGAACAGCACTAGAGATTTGGTTATTGAGTGAGGTGCAGAGATTTCCCAAGCAACATATACACCATAGTTAACCAAAATTTCCGTGTCTGGTCAGAAAATAGATAAGAAATAAACGGGATATACATGTTATAGCATTTGAATGAAGGCATTTCTACAGTACTTCTAAAGAATTTGGCAGTCGGAATATATGTTAGCAGGAGATGGTTCACACAATCTGGAAAGACCATATGAAATGACTGCTGACTCAGAGATGATGGTAATAGAACATCTATAGACTAATGTTTCAGTTATTCCTAAAATCAACAACTGCTTCATTGGCAAGCCCTGGGGTGTCCAAATGATACCACTTTCTTATCCTTGTGCTGAATTAAACCTTAATTTGTGTAACTTGTCTTATTTCCCCTCTTCATATCATTTAACTGAATTTACACATACAGATGAAAATAAATTAATTTCTGGGATTGAAATAGATGGAATATACAGTATTCATGCCCTTCAGAAATGTGATAAGAATATTGTTACTAGAGAAAGATTTATTGTTCTGTCAGCGATATTGTTACATCAGTCACATGACAAGATAACTGAGAGGCAGTGCATCATAAACCTCATTGTGAACACAATGCTGTTAAAAATGTAAATGCTGACACTTTAAAACTGAATGGAAAATGAGTGGGTGATCTCATTTTCTTTCTAGTCTTCTCTGCTGTAAGCTCTCCAGAAGTGAGTGAAATGAGAGGTGCAGAAACCTTAAGCTTCATATTCATTCATCATTTATTTATTTGAAAACAAATCCAATGGAAATAGTCATTTCTGTGGGAAATACTGTTTCCAGAGAAAATACAACTAGAAAAATCAGTTCTGCTCCAGTGTAGTAAAGGTAGATCTTTCTAACTGGAAAAACCTCTGAGAGGATTCTATTTGGACTTATCACTTCAGAATAGAAAACCAAGATTTAAAAAAGGTGGAACAAATTCCACAATACATTTATGAAATTTTGAGCTCAGTATAGCTGGAACTGTATCCCAAATCTTTATCTTTGCTAGCGTTTTTGTTAGATTTTGTTCCTTCTACTTCTGCAACATTCTTAATTCCTTTAGGAACTGTTCATTTCCTATGGTTTTATGTAATATTCCTTCTCAATTATTAGTACATATTTGCCGGGTGCTTATGCTGACCTAAGGGAACTAATGGAAGTTTGAATCCATTAGTACTACCCTAGCTGTACTACTGCTACTTCAACCATTGTATAGATACCTCATGGAAAAAATATTGAGTTCAGGACAGCCATTTCTTTTTCTTTCTTTACTCCCTCTTTTTTCCCTTCTTTTCTCTTCCTTTCCTTTCTCTTTCTTTTGCCTTTCCTTTCTTTATTTTCTTTATTTTTCCTTTCTTTTTCTTCCCTTCCCTTTCCTTTTCCTCCTTTTCCCCTACCCTTTTATTCTCCTTCCTGTCCCCTCTCTTCTCCTTCTTTCTTCTGTTTTGTTTCCTCTTATTTCTTTTCTTTTTTCTCTCGTTTACCTCTTTATCATCTAGCAGTGTATATTATTTGTTTTCTGTTGCTTTAACAAAATGCCTGAGACTGGATAATGTATAAAAAAATTTATTTAGCTCACAGTTCAAAATTCAAAGCTGAAGACCAGATGGCTCCATTAGTTCAGCTTTGATGAGCACCCCTTGGTCATTTTACAACATATGCAGATGGCATAACGCCAGAAGTAGGTACAAGTCATCACACAGTGAATCAAGAAGTTAGAGAAACTGAGTCAGGTTCCTCCTTTTAGAATGCTTGTACAGTAAGCACTCTACTACTGAGCTACATACCCAAGCCTACTTTTTAAATATATGCTTCACAAATCCATAGAAATATTACCTTTTAGGGATAATCGTATTAACGAGAACATAATCAAGAATCTATAGACTCCAGGGAGATTTAGTAACCCATGAAGGAAGCCTCTTCCTCCTGTCTATTTTTGGTCTTTCTCTTGCCAACGACCTAAAGAATAGAAGAATAATACAATATTCTGCATAAATGCTGAGAAAAAGTCATTCTATCCATAAATCATAATTCTTTTTCATACTCAGAAATTCTGGATTCAAAAAATTAGAAAATGTTGCATTTACATCCACTGCTTTTTAGAACAATCAAGTCTAAGAACAGAACACATTTAATTTAGAGACAATCTAGAATAGAGGAAAAACTGAGCTTTAAGACCTGAGTGGTATCTTAGCTCTACCATCACCTTCCAGGCTGATTTGGGGTAAACTCTTTTAACTTCTGTGAGTGTCAGGCCACCAACAGAGAAATGCAAATGTCTGTCGAACAGGACAAGTTTGAGGTTAAATGGAAGAGGTTATACGTAAAATACTGAGCAGAGTTCTTATATTCAGCAGTGTAGCTTCTGCCTCACTCTATTCCCCTTTCCTTTTTAAACTGAGATCTCTGCTGTAATTTTTTGTTCTTCATATGTTCTAACAAGTCTCTATAAATCCCTTAGAAGACATAGTTATGACGGTATCTAGTCACAAAATAATGGAGCAAAGGAGAACAGACATAATCATAGTGCCGAGAAAATTAAACAAAAAAAGAAAACAAAAAAAAGCAATAAAAAGAGACAAGAAGATCTTGCTGAGTAAGACTTGTACCTTTTTGCTAGCGCTTTTTGCAGGTTTTTTACATATAAAATAGAGATGTATGCATTTTTTTAAAAATTTTTAGTTGTGGATGAACGTTTATTTTATTTATTTATATGCAGTACTGAGAATCTTACCCAGTGCCTCACACATGCTAGGCAAGCACTCTACCACTGAGCTACAACCCCAGCCTGAGATGTATGCATTATTTGAATAATCAGGTTTTTATTAATAAAGATGTGACCTATAAATACTGCAAGCATAAAGAAAGAAATTCTGTTTTGACATGTGTTAATGCTACACTACTTCATTCCTCCTCTTATAATAAGTTTTTTTTTCCTTATGATTTTAACACAAAACAAAGGAGGTTGGGTAGAAGAAAGAAAGTATTCTTATTTTAATAATGTTTGTGTATTATTGTTAAGTGCACATTGCCGAATTCTTTCCAGCTTGTTCTGGGCCTTGTTTCAGATTTCCAAGGAATTAAAAGAGACAGCAGTATAAATATTGGTATTGTGATAATTATGAACATGTTTTATCGAAGCAGACATATTTTATAATAAACAAGATACACATTTCTAATCCTAGGAAATCACAAGTACTTTCTACTGTTGCATAAACTTTTGGATTTAATTATTAGCTTTAATCTCAAAAGCTTATTTTGAATGAATTAGGATGTAATGTGGTTCTTTAGCGCAAACAACTCTGCTTACCTCCTTATTTATTCAGTGTGATTATGTGACTCATCATTTATACTCAGGACTGATCAGACAAATTTTTCTTATACTTTACTGCTTATCCCAAACTGACTGAAGGGCACTTGCCCCTGTTTAGTGCAGCCTTCCTGGATCAAAGAAGCTACTTTGTCACCAGCTTTTATTTTTGTCTCATGCCTTAGAAGAAAGTAACATCACATATTTGTTTTATAAATATTTCACCACTAGAAGATATACTCCTTGGGGGCAGACTGTAATTTGTCCGCAAATTTGTTCAGTGCTTGTATCTGCTGGGTATGTTGTAGGAGCTTATTAAATGAACGAACACATAGTTGAGTCCCTAACTGATGGAAAACAGTTCAGTACTATAGAAGTATGAATATGAATATTTAAATATACAAATATTTAAACAACAACTAAAAATAGCTTGTAATCCAGGCAATAAGACAAGTGAAACAAATAAATGAAACATAAAGAAATTTAATTTGCCACTATCAGCAAGGTGCAAGTATAGACAGAGATTAAAGTACTGGAGTGATCACAGCAATAAGGTATATTCAGTCAGCACTGAAATGTCTATTATAATTTTTTATGCTGATAATGGGAAACTAGGGTGCTATTGAAAGAGCATAGGCTTGTTTCTAAAACTTCAGAAACAAGTTTTCTTCAGATTATTCAGGTATTTGTAGATATATTATCTAAACGAATGATTCACTGGTTTATTTTATTTCTGTTATAATCAAATTATAACAAATTAGCAAAAGTTTATTTAAAGTTATCTGTATGGCTATTTCATAACTATTTGTACATTATTTCAAATGTATCCAACTCTAGTAATTTAATGCTTCAGAAGAGTGAGAAAACTATGGTGTTAATGTGTAAGTAATGAATATTAGCCATATGAAGACCAATGAGGTTTCTGATAAATTTCCCTGAAAGAGTGAAGCATAATTGTTGAGGATTATACAGTTAAGATAATTTGTAATATGATAGCTCATTCACATTCTTATTTCGAAATTTAATTTCAGCAATACAGTATCATTCAACATATTATGTATCTTTTAAAAAGTTTTGCTTTTGAAAGTTTTTATTTAATTTGATGATTTGCTTTATTTCATGGTTATATGACCAGCATAGAGGTTTTATATCATGTTTGCATTATGGTATAAATGGTATATAATAGTGGTCTATAATTTTTTTCAACTCAGAGAATTTTCTACATTCATAACATTTAAGAAATATTGCCAGGAAATTCTAATTTGGTCCTTTTTTGCTTTCTTTTATGATTTTGGTGTACCTACAAGTTGGTGACCAAAGCTTTGTTAGTAGCAAAAGAAAAGAGAATGAGGACTAGAAGAGCTAGTCAGATAATATAAGAAGTCTTGGTTGCTTGGTCTGTAGTGATTTCTAACAGCTGTGGAGAATGTGAGAATAGTTGACCCATTAACCAAAAATATGGAAATCTCATGTCAGGGGAGTTAAACTCTTTAGATCTTCATAGTGCACATTAAGTGTGAAGCCCTAAGAGATTTTCCACAGAACAGCAATCTAAAGGTATGAAGAAAAAGGAAATAAAATTATCAAATGTTTCTGGTTCATAATTCTTACCCCTTCTATGAAATAAAGTATAGTTATTTTTAAATTTCCAACATATATTGTTATTTTTGGAGTATAAAATAAAACCTATTTATTTTATAAAGAAGTACAAGAAGTCATACAGTGTAAAGGATAGCATTGGGGTGGGAAGGAAGTATAGCAGTATAAGAAAGAAAAGCAGAATACTCACCAAGGACATATGTACCACAAAGACTGAGCTGAGCTCAGCTTTTACTTACTCTGAAGATTCTTTTTTTTCTTTTTCTGCAGAATATAAATAATATTTATCTTAGGTTGGAGGGAAGATGAAGTGTGATGATACATATCAAAATGCTCTAGAAAATCATCATTACTATAAAAATATTTGCTACGATTTCTCTGGGCAAGCTTCTTAAAATTGATATATTACCATGCAAACATTTTCCTTAGTGTTTCATTATTTTTATTTATATTTCTATTTTTACCATCTAATTACTTTTCTACATTTAATATTCATGAACATCAAGAATATTCTACATCATCTTCTGCTTTTATTATATAGATAATACAATGTGAATTACAGAGCATGATGAAGCCATTAACTTCATTAACTAGAAAAGTGGCTGAGGTTTGAAATATAGATAATTTGCAAGTGGTAGGAGGAAAAACTAGTAAGGGTAAATTGTTTTTCTTTGCCATCCTACAAGATCTAATTCAGACTCTCTAGTAAGCCTAAAGAATTTAATCATTTAATTTATTTAAATGTTTCAGCCAAGATGAATAAGTCTATTCATGGTAAGGTTATATAAGAACTTAGCATGTACTAAATATATGATGTAAAATATAGTGAGTATAGCCTTACCAGAGAAATAGCTAACTTTGGGGATAGTGCTAAAAAATGACATATAATTACAAGAACATGCATTTTATTTTTCAGAAGATCACCTAATTTATTTTTATTGGTTCTTTTTAGTTATACATGACAGTAGAATCCATTTTTACATAATTATAAAAGCACGGAATATATCTTGTTCTAATTTAGTCCCTAGTACTTTTCCATCGCCTTTCTCCCCGAAACCTCTGCTCCCTTCCTTCTATTGGTCTAATTTATTTTTGAAGTTTTACAATTTTCTCTCCCATTTCAAGAAGTAGATGGAAATTTGTCAGCTAAATTCTCAGCAGCCTTTACTCGGAAGGATAAGTTTAGTCAAGAAACAAAAAATGGGAATTCAAAATTAGGGTATTTGAGAAGGCTTGTGTCAAGAGGCGTATGATATATGAAAATAAAACTGTTTATATGTTCATTAAAGAAAACATGCAAACACAAGATACACACCTGGTTGGTATTTACCTGTAGCTTCTAATGATTTCAAAAATGAAAAGGAAGCTTAAACACTTCACATTGCATAAAAGAGTTGGGTATAACAAAAGTAATGGACAAAAATCCTGAAGAACTTGCCTTTTTCACTACCGTGCTTAGAAGCTGTAAACACACTAAAAGTATACGTTTTAAATCTTCCACTACTCATCACACCTCTCAGTTACCACAGTTTATAAACTAAATTGGCAAACTACTTGAAGATAGAACTTTGATTTTTGTTCCTAAGTTAACATTTTTCATGTTTAAGAGAAAACCTAACTATTTCCTGTGATTCTTTTTTTAAAAATTGAGGATACAAACTTTTGTGTTGCTCTAGAATGCCAGGGAATGGCACAGTGCCTTCAATGAGCTCTCAGGACATCTTGGAGAGTTAGAGGTAGAGAAGGAAGGGAGTAATGTTGAGGCTGCTATTTCCCATCTGAGCTCAGACAGTAGTACAGTATTTTTCAAAAAATAAATGGAACAAGAAAATGGAAGAAAAGACAACTTGGTAAGTATTAGGAATGCTTAATGAAGAAACAAATATGTAAGTGGAGAAAAAGTAATTTACTTCTGAATTTTATTTTGTTTTGTTTTTAGTGAGTTCTGGGTGATGGACGGTTTGAAAAGCAAAAAAAAAAAAGAAAGAAAGAAAAATTTAAATTGCAGCAAGATGGATTTAAATTAGTCTTGGAGAGAGAAAGAGAGGACACTATCCAATAACTGATGGCACCTAGAGATGATCAGGATTTTTCAACTTCCTCTCAGTCTGCCTCTGTCCACCATCATCTGCTTACTTTATCTTCCTCTTACTGTCTTATTGTTTTAATAATAATAATCTTCTTAATCTCTTATAGCTTTATCACTTTGAGAAAATTTTTGTCTTCTTAGGACATCAAATTTCTCATTCATAAATATAAATGTCAAATTAAAGCATAGATTTTTTGGGGCACACTTTGCAAAACATATAGTTCATTCAGTGCCTGATCTATTTACTAGTGCAGGATTTATTAGGCTTTGGGAAATCGGTGGTTATTTATCATTATCATTGTTGTTTACAGACAATGTAATAAGTCAACATCCAAATTAAAGATAACAGCAATACTTCTTATCACTTAGTATCTGAAATATAAGAGGAACTGTGTAATTTATCCTAAAGTTTGTGCCTGTAGCTGCACCCACTTCATTATTTGCATTTAACTCAATATTTGGGTCTAGATCTATGTCTGTATACCTGAATAAATATCAGTATGAATTCATTCACTCAACAATAATTTATTAAATGACCTGCATCAGGTATAATGATAATAATTAAAGATGCAAATGAAAAATGGTTTGTGATCTTATGGCATTTACGGCATAGAATGAAAAGATAGATGATTAAATAAATAGGTATTATTAAATGTGAAAGTTTGTGAGATGGCACTTTATAGAACTTCTAATGTGGGCCTCAACAAAGAAATCATTTCTACTTGGAAGTGAGAATAAATGGCAGTTAGAAGAAGCTATCCAGAGATGATAATTTTGATCTGAGTAAAGACAGCAGTCAAAATATGATGGCATTTTTCCCATTTTTTTCTAAATATGAGACACTATAGAAGGGTACAATCTAGATAAAATTAAAGAAATGTTTTCAAGTAAGTTACCTGTCTGGATCATTTCTACCCACACTTCACAATTAGATAGATACCTTGAACAAAAATTCACCCAATATTTACTTATTTATTTATTTACATTGCTATGGAAATAAAAGATGAAAAAAATGAAATGACATGAAAAAATATGATAAAACATTTCATTGAAAGATTTTTTTGTTACTTTGGAAAGCATGGAGGTGACGTTATATTTGTCTTTTATGAAATGGAGGAAGAGAATGGAGAAAAGAAAACTAGGAATCTAATGTAATACTCTAATTTTATGAGAGTGAAAGTTTGAAATAATATAGTGGAGATGACAGGAAAAATAACTGAAAGTGGAAGATTAGAAAAAAAAAATTAGAAAAAAGAAATGAAGTTTGACTTTTATATTTCATGTCACCAGACAATAGTGATTGAAGGAATAAGCAATATGGGGATAAAAGTTAAATGGCCATTACATATAACAGGCCCTATGGTAGGGGTTTTACAAAGCAACTCTAAGACAGTCTCACAGATAATATAGAAATATGAGAACAATTTTTTTCATTTTTTAATTGAGTAAATTACTGTTCAGTTCACACAAATAATGAATTCAAACCCAATCTACAGACTTTAAACTCTTCTATGATAGCACAAAAAGCAAATTTAAATCCCCTAATATAAATGAATTTGTACATGAAGAAAATGACAAGTTTAGCAAGGACTCATTAGATATTGTTGAATTTTTGGCATGAGCACCATGATATACTTATGTCTGACTTATGATGCTATTGTGAAAGAAGCCAAACTCATTTCACAATTAAGGCATACTCTGTTCTCATTTGTATCACCTTTCCCTCTTGACTTAGTTTGGGGTATTCTGGGTTTTCATATAAGAATTCATGCAAAGAAATCTCAAGTCTCTGAAGAACAGTAGCAAAAATAATCCAGGTCTAGACAACTTGGTTCTATGAGAAAAGAGCTAAAAAATGTATGTTTAGCTTTGAGAAATAGCATCTGGGAATAATCCATATATTATTTATAGATACTTTGATGGTTAGCAGGTGAAATATGGTTAGTAGTGGTTCTCTGTATCTGAAGAAGCACAAATATAGTAGAAGAAACAGGTATCCTACTGTTGGAATAGTTTAGACAAACTCATTCCTTAATACTGAATCAGATGATTCCCTTGAGATCCCTTACAGCTATACTTTAAAACTCTAAGACTATGGAATTGCTAAAACAAAGTTACTTTGCTGAATTCATTTATTAATTCTAGAATTTTTCTGCTGGAATTTTTTGGATCCTCCAAGTATAATCATGTCACTGGCAAATAATGATAGCTTGAGTTCTTACTTTACTATTCATATCCCTTTAATTTCTTTCATCTAATTGCTCTGGCTAGTGTTTCTAGGACAATGTTGAATAGCAGTGGTGAAAGAGGGCATCCCTGTCTTGTTCCCGTTTTTAGAGGGAATGCTTCCAATTTTTCTCCATTTAGGATGATGTTGGCCTTGGGATTAGCATAGATAGCTTTTACAAACTTAAGGTATGTTCCTACTGTTCCTAGTTTTTCTAGTGTTTTGAACATACAAGGGTGCTATATTTGTCAAATGCTTTCTCTGTATCAATTGATAAAATCATATGATTCTTATCATTAAGTCTATTGATGTGATGGATTACATTAATTGATTTCCATATATTGAACCAAACTTGCATCCTTGGAATGAACCCCACTTGATCATGGTGCACTATCTTTTTAATAGCAGGAATAAAATCAACAGCCATAAATCAATTGCATTTCTATGCATCAGTGATAAACCCTCTGAAAGAGAAATTAGGAAAACTACCTCATTCACAATAACCTCAAAAAAATAAAATACTTGGGAATCAATTTAACAAAAGAAGTGAAAGACCTCTACAATGAAAACTACAGGACACTAAAGAAATAAATCAAAGAAGACCTTAGAAGATGACAAAATCTCCTATGCTCTTGGATAGGCATAATCAATATTGTCAAATGGCCATACTAGCCAAAGCACTATATAGATTCAATGTGATTCCAATTAAAATCCCAACATCATTCCTTATATAAATAGAAAAGGCAATCATGAAATTCATTTGGAAGAATAAGAGATCCAGAATAGCCAAAGCAATTCTTAGCAGGAAGAGTGAAGCAGGAAGCATCACAATACCAGACCTTAAACTATACTACAAAGCTGTAGTTACAAAAACAGCATGGTACTGGCACCAAAATAGACATGTACACCAATGGTACAGATTAGACACACAGAGAAAAACCCACTTAAATTTAGTTATATTATACTAGATAAAAGTGCCAAACACATACATTGGAGAAAAGATAGCCTCTTCAACAAATGGTGCTGGGAAAACTGGAAATTCATATGCAGCAAAATGAACCTAACCCCTATCTCTCACCATGCACAAAATTCAACTCAAAGTGGATCAAATACCTGGGAGTTAGACTAGAGACCCTACATCTAATAGAAGAAGAAATAGGCCCAAATTTTCATCATGTCAGATTAGGACCTTACATTCTTAACAAGACTCCTATAGAAGAAGTAAAATCAAGAATCAATAAATGGGATGGATTCAAACTAAAAAGCTGCTTCTCAGCAAAAGAAACAATCAATGAAGTGAACAGAGAGCCTACATTCAGGGAATAAATTTTTGCCACATGCACATCAGATAGAGCACTAATCTCCAGGATATTAAAAGAACTCAAAAACACCAACAAAACAAACAACCCAATCAATAAATAGGCTAAGAAACTGAACAGACACTTCTTAGAAGATATACAATCGATCAACAGACATAGGAAAAAATGTTCAACATCTCTAGCAATTAAAGAAATGTAAATCAAAACTACTCTAAGATTTCAGCTCATGCCAGTCAGAATGGCAATTATCAAGAATACAAACAACAATAAGTGTTGGCAAGGTTGTGGGGGAAAGGGCATGCTCATACATTGCTGATGGGACTGCTAATTGGTACAACCAATCTGGAAAGCAGTATGGAGATTCCTTAGATAATTGAAATGGAACCATCATTTGACCCAGCCATTCCACTCTTTGGTCTGTACCCAAAAGACTTCAAAATAGCATACTACAGTGATGCAGCCGCTTCAATGTTTAAGCTCAATTTACAATAGCTAAACTGTGGAACCAACCTAGATGCCCTTCAATAGATGAATGGATAAAGAAACTGTAGTATATATACACAATGGAATATTACCCAGCAATAAAATAGAATAAAATTATGGCATTTGCAGGTAAATGGATGGAGCTGGAGAATATCATGCTAAGCAAAGTAAACCAATCCCAAAAAACAAAATGCCGAATGTTCTCTCTGATAAGTGGAAGCTGATCCATAATGGGGGAGGGGACACGGGAAGAATGGAGAAACTTTGGTCAAAGGGGAGAAATGGGGGAGGGGCATGGGGACAGTAAAGATGGTAGAATAAGATGGACATCATAGCCCTAGCTTCATGCATATATGATGTGATTCTACATCATGTACAACCAGAGAAATGAAAAGTTGTGCTCCATTTGTGCACAATGAATCAAAATGCATTCTGCTATCATGTATAACTAAGTAGAATAAATAAACAAACAAATAATTGAAAAAAATAAAATAAAGTTACTTCCATTTTATATAAATGGAAAAAATTTGAATAGGTTGCACTTTTCTTTTGCCCACATCAAAGAAGCTTTGTATATTTTTGTAAATACACCAAATATATTTCAAGAAGATTGCATATAATGAAAATCATTTATCACTAGAACACATTCTTCCTTTGAGGTATTTGTTTCTACATGGTTTAACCAAATTCTCTTTTCCATGGGAATGTAAAGCACTTTAGTTGGTTTTGCATTTACATAGCACCTTCACTTAAGACACCTGGGTGTGTCATATTAGTAATATTGTTGTCTTGTTTTATTTCACCTGATCTTGTTGTATATTTTATAATCTATGGTTATCATTAGTAGCTTTTCTTTTCAGGATTAACTAATACAGGATGATTTTTAATTTTGCCAATTTTTGTGGAGGTAGATTCTTTTGGTATTTCATTCAGTTATTAATTCAAAATGTATATATTATATTACAAATTAATTCATGTTTTAAATATGGACTTTATTAGTTGGGTATGGGGGTAGGAGGGAAGTTGTCTGTGTTTTGTTACCTATGTAATTTTACCTTGAACCTCTCAAGTTATAGCCAGATAGACCCTCAACTCTTAACAATTTCACCAGTCCCAGGTGAAGGACAGAAGTGGCATAGGCTTATTCTTGGAACAGTGCTTCATTCACATTACAAAATGTCTGATATGAAGTCAGTCTCCTTTGAAAATGTTAAATACTAAAAATCACATAAATGTTTATGAGCTTGTAAATATTTTTTGGAAATTTTTAGATCACATTGTCATTGACCCTTGCTTTTCTTCCCAACTAGCCTCTGCTAGAATCCCAATCCAAGATTACATTGAGTACTCAACTCTCTCCCTTCTGGCATGCCAAGCAGATCACCATTTTTCAATTGGATTTTCCAAATCTGAACATCAAATCCCATTAAGATGATTGACAGGAGATTTGCACTTCTTTGAAGGCAGTTTTGTTTATAAATAACAGAAATGAAAGGAAACATGTTATATTTGTTCTTACCTAAATTCAAACTCTTTTCTTTTAAAATTTTTTCTTAGTTGTAGATGGACACAATGTCTTTATTTTATTGCTTTGTATGTGGTGCTGAGGATAGAACCCAGGGCCTCACGCATGCGAGGCAAGCACTCTACCGCTGAGCCACAATCCCAGCCCTAAATTCAAACTCTTAATGAGACATCTTTGGAAACTTTAAGTGGCTGTTTCACTTTGAGGAGCCATTTCTTATGTTCATTCACACAAACCTGTTGGTGGGAGGGATTTATTCAACCCCCACCTTCTAAATGGCACCTTTCCCACTCTTTCCTTTGCAAGAAGGAAAACCAAAATTTAGGTTATTTCTTTTCTTTTTCTACAGAATTGGAAGCCATTATATTTCTTGCTAAATTATTTTATGTTTATATAAATGTATGAATGTCCCTCTAAAGAAGGTATATCTTTCCTGGGAATTGCAAATGATAATGGGCCCATTTTGTTTGAGCTCTTATTATCCCTGCCAATTAAAGGTATTTGAGATATATTAAAATAAGAAATGTATCTCATATAGATAATATATTTTAAATACTAACTCCTAAAAATGTTATATAGTGAAAAGTAGGGCTGCATTACTAACATCGCTTATTATTATTTATTTACAACCTATTTCTAAAGGTTTTTCAATGTTTTTCCAATTTTAGATTTTTCTTTTTAAATTTTTCTACTTATGGACTTCATTTAAAAAAAAGATTAAGAAATATTTTAGGTACCATTCCAAAATAATGGACAAACGATTAGTTTATCTTTCCTACAAATTGAACTTGAACAGATGTGTAATGCAGGTGTAGATCATCAAAACTTTATGATATGCCTGCTTTTTAATTTTCATCTAATGCCTTGATTGCTTACGAGTTAGTCAAGTGTGGTGTTAGAAAATTTTTGAAATACTGCTTAATCAGTTGTTAATTAAGAATAAATCATCACATTTTAAAGAGATGGTAAAATACCCTTTTTTGATGAAATGGCAATTGCTTTTTTCCTTTGCTTTTGTTGTACAAAATTGAGCTCTGAGATTTGGATGATTAGAGATTACCATCCACAATCATGATGTTCTGATTTAACATTTCCCTCTTTGTGAAATAGTATGAACTTGTTGATGCTTTTTAAAAGCATAAGTGCTTCTTTGATGTTTATATTATGAATATCACTCATGATTGATATTTGGAAATTAGTTCAAGGAAGGGTTTACATGAATGTAACATAATTGCATTTCTTTTGTGCCAATTGATTTTATCGCTGTGTTTAATGGTTTGTTGCATGCTTTACAGGATAATGAATTTCATTTCCTTGCATTATCCTATAAATAACCTTAAAATTTTAAATTAGGATAATCACAGTTGCTGTCTTAACCTTGCAAACATGTATTGCTCCATGCATTTGAGAGTTGGAATATATATCTAACTCAAGCTACACCAAATAGGACATATCCATATGTATGCATTCCAACTGTTTACTCAGAAAGGCATACTTCATACCTATTGGATAATGGACTCTTCTACTTGTTTTCACTATTAACCTTTTGTCTTATATGGCTAGACATGTCATTTTTTCTATACTCCATTAATTTTTATCAATTCATTTAAGTGGATGTAATTTAACATTTTTTTTTAAATAAAGCAAAAACTTGAGCTTATATATGAGGCTCACTGACACTTGCTATTGGGATATACACAGTTTGCACTGATAGTTATGTTTGAGAAATGTTTTCCTGTTTCTTTTTGGCCTTGATAAATACACTGAAACTTTGAAGCATACATATACACTTTAAAACATTTTTGGAAGAGTACTTGAAAATATACAAAACATTTATCTGCAAAACTTGACAACATATTAACCTAAATCAATTAGCCAAAATTGAAATTGAGTGTCTAGCAATTAAAGAACATATTATTTTTTATATTACATGACCCTATGACCCTTCATAATCGTTTTGACTTGTTAGGTAGTGATGGAGCTCAGGCTTTCAAGAACATACTTTCCCCAAGAGTCCAAAAAAATGAAACTACTTGGTAAAAGCAACAGACTTTCAGTCAAGGGGTTTGTTTTAACATTTCATATATTATTTGGATGGGTACTAGTTATCACTAGGGATAGTAGAACTGATATAATAAATAGAAGCATATATTTTTGATACATGTTCTTGCCACGGGAAATATCCTATGATTATTGTTTTACTTTTTAAATTTACATTATTTTATTTATTCATGTAATGATAAAACATCTCTATAGTAATAAATTGGAATTAAAATAATAAATACATTCTGTGTCTAAAAAGTTAATATATGTTGAGATTCACTGTAGAGCAATGATGTATTTATAATTTATTCTGCCCTTTAAGTTTTTTTTCCATTTTTAAAATTAGACTTAGAATGTCCTCTCTGGTAAATTTTGAAAACATAACGTGTGCTGTTTTTTTCCTAAAACTTTAAGTTTCTCATATGGTTATAAAAATTTTTGATCCATTTTTTTCCTTTTTCAAAGGAAAGCATGGCTCTTTTGTTTTTACTTAATGACTAACTAGCTAACTGAGACTGCAACATAAAATAATGATTGTATTTTCCCAAATGACCTGAGATACCCTTTTATATAATCTAAATATCTGAGCCTCTACACAGTTCTACTCTGCTCCATAATGTATTTGTCTTTCTTGATCACTACAACGACTTATTTTTATGTTAGTATTTTAAGACAATTTTGTTTTATATATTTTAATAACTCTTACATGAACTCACATACCACATAACTATTTTTATTGCTCAATTATAATATACTGACCTCTTTACCTACCTTATATGAACACAAATTTTTAAAGTCACTATACATAACATATATACATGTATAATTTTTACTATCAGAAAAATTAATTATCATGCTAACCACTAATAAATATTGAATATACATACAACAAATAATCATTTTGAAGGAAATGTCAAGAAAATAACTTCCTGGGCCTCAGGATATAAAGATAAACATTTTATAGTTAACAAATTGTTAGCTTAACTATAACATAAGAATCCATATAATATAAATCAATATATTATTATTGATTTTTATGGTAGGATGTGAAAATTAGAAATTCCAGGGCATCTTGAGTTCATTTGATAGAGTTATAGCTAATTCCTCAAAGACATTGGAGACCATGAGTTTTAGGGCTGTGTTTAATGACAAACTTTACATCAAATTCAGAAACATTTACCCAAGATATCAGTTCCTACTCTCTTAGGAGGGAATTTGTTATAAAAAGCTAGCATATTTTAGAGTTTATTTCCAAAAACAAGTGGCTTTCCTGATAGGCCTGGGTATATCAGGACTAACCCTGACTGTGCAGCAAAAAGTCCCATGTTAATACAAATTCCTTACTGTTACTTCTTGGGATTCAATTGTAAAACTAAAGCAATAGCAAACTCCTGTCCAACTGAAACTAATTTAATGCCTTTCAAGATATCCAAGTAAGGGACTCTAATGCCCATCTGATGTTTTGACTGCTTTATTTGGTATGCATATTTCCTGGGAAATCTAATTTTATTTTTGCATTGCTAATGCATTTCATTTCAAGCTGTGTTTTGATTTTTCAAACCAGCAAACTTTCACATAGCTATCTAAATTTCTTATTTAGAAAAATAACTGAAAAATAAATCCTAATACGAATGTTCCTGAGCACACTTTATTTTAGTATGCATCAAAATAGGAAGCAGCATTTGTGAAAGATTCATCTGCTTTGAGGAAAGGAAAGGTTGTGCTGTGCACACCTAGGGGCAGGTCAGCCAGGTAACAAACCTCCGGGCTTTGCTGAAAGTTAGTGTAACAGATACTGCTTCACCTTCTCTAATTCTATCAAATATTATATTGCCAATATATTATTCATATATTCTTTTGGGAGGAGACGGTTCATATCTTTCATATCTTCCAAACATTTGCCTAATGAGAATATGGTAGTGACTTCCATGCATTTTAATCCATCTATGTGAAGCCTGAAAACATCTAGAACAAGGAAATTCAACTCACCCTGTTAATCAAAATTCATTGTTGAGGGTTTCCAGATTCTTTCCACTAACCTCTCACTCCTTGTGAAGGGATTTTATTGTCAGTAGTTAATATTTTATGGGAATGCTGTCAGCTTCTTACAGAGCCCAAAGGAGTTATATATTTTTCTGACATATGATCATAATCCCCATCAGTATGTTTAATGTCAGCATCTGTAGGATTCCTTTGATTTTTAAGGAGAAAAAACATAAAGAATTCCAGACTCGTCAAATAAGAATAACTGTGCATGCTTCAGGAAATTCCTATTACCCTGGGTGAATGCTTGGGGACCAGAGGGACAGATATGCAATGGATGCCTCTCAGCGGTTTGCAGGTTAACCTGTTTTTTTCTCTGCCTATTGAACTGTGCCAGGAATGAGAATTTCAAGGAATAGTTTTGCACAAACACAAATAATTTATACTAGGGCAGAATGACACATGCACATGTGCACAAATTTTGTGGCTAATGGGTGTTCCAATAATTATCCTATTAAAAATAAAATCTCTGCAAAATACTATACATGTCTCAAAGCACAAGGCCACAAAAGAGTCTTCTTTGTGACAGGCCTTACATCAACTGGAATCTCATCAGTTTGTTTTGCAAAGTACCACTTCTTTTTTATTCTCTTTGCTGTGAACTGTGAAAAGAAGCATGAAAATGACCTCTAAAGGCAAAGGGGCATTGGGGTTGATAATTAATCTTTACAAATGACAGCAACTGATTTAATAGTGAAAAATTATTCAGTTAACTAATATGACTGACCTTTTAGCAAAATTGAATGAATCATCCAGTTTTGGCTTCAAATAAACTCAAGCACTAAGCATATAGAAAATATTTGATCTATTGTTGATTTTGCTATGAGAAATGTATGCTGGACCCCATTCAGCTTTGGAGATCTTAAATGTTTTCTTCTAAAAAGCGTAAAAAATCTTCACTTATCCCAAACTTACTCCATCATCAGGTATTTTCTTGTCAATCACTTGTCTATGTTTTATTAGAATCAGAGGTTTAAAGAGAAGTTCTGTAATTGGTATTTGTTTCCCAGATAGAAAATTGAAATATTAAGATCTCACTATGAAGTTGAGATGTGATCATGGTATCATTAAAATTGACTTTCTAATATAGGAACTTTGCAGTAGCTATTATCTCTATTTATATGTAGAATCTTTTATTTCTTGCATAATAAAGGCCATATTTATCCTAAGCTCTAAGTTTGGCAGAGTAACTTTATTTTTCTATTTTTCTATGTAGAAATCCTTGATTCTCTATGTCATTGGATAACATGTTCTATATTGATTATTGTGAAACATCTTAAATTATGGACATTTTTTCCTTAGAAAGGCATTACAGATAGTAAAGATAAAGTTAAAAAGAAAAAAGATGTAATTTGTTTCTAATTTTAAAAAATTAATTTCAGATATTTGGGAATACTATACTTCTTTGATGAGTTTAAAATCTATCTTAAGCCAAAGTCAACACCATAATTAAGATTTTAAAAAACTAATGATAACTTGGTTATGAACAGCCAAAGAGGTTATTTTTAAAAATTTACTATCATGTTTAATATTTTGACAAATTAAAACATTAAAATTAAACAGACATGAGATGATTAATAAGGGATATTTTTAATATTTGTAAACAATGAGATTATACACCAAGAAAGCTTGAGATGATCTGATGAAAAACTTCTAGAATTAATGAGAAAATTATAGCTAGGATTTATATACAAAATGTTGTAAGATGGAATAATTAAAACAATAAGTTTTAATACAAAAAATGAACAGATCAGTATATTAAAACCTTCAAATTATGTTTGGTATGTTAATTTTGTATTACTTTCCATTAAAAATTAACAAAGATAAAAATGAGGAAAACCAAATTATATTTTCAAGTTTTTTTGTAAGATCTTTGGCAAACAAAATTTACCTGATTGTAATCCTTGCTCAATCATATTTATTAAACACCTACTATGTGCCTTCCCTAGGAATCTGGATGGCATCGATAAAAATGTCAAATACTTTTTCATTATAATTTTACTATCTGCTTATGCAAACCATCGTCATATTAAATTTTGTTCTACTATTTCCTTTTGATTTCCTATCCCAGTCACATTGCTCTCCCTGCTTGAGTATTCTTTCTAATTTTTGTACTATTACTCTTTCCATTTGTGTTTCACAAAATTTTAAAATGTATTTATATTATTGAAATTATGCATAGAGTTTGTGTGTCTGCATTTATTTTTAATACACTTAAGTGGAATTGTTTTAAAGTTAATTCTCTTTCTAATATTTTTAATTTTGCATTTATTTTAAGAAATTATTGAAGATTTTGTCAACATTTCTCCTGGAGAGAATACAATTGTGTGCTTATGAATATATAACATATTTTTATAACTTACACTAGTGATGGGTATCTAAGTTGAATCCCA
>CM053402.1:80626459-80656694 GCA_028644305.1 Xerus rutilus | reverse complement strand
TTTTATGTATTGGTTATTCACATCTTTTTCACATCTTTGTCTTATGCATATCTTTCTATATTTTTAGCACATTTTCTGTGTATTTATGATAGCCTTATGAATTTAGTTTGATTAATTTCTAGATGACATATTTTTATAGTTAATGGAATCTTATTTTCTACTACCTCCTCCAATTGTTTTTGGCTGTGATTTTTTTTTTATATAATCTTGCAAACTTGATGAGTTCTCTTAGCTTTAATAGTTTTAAAATTTATTTCCTTAGATTTTTCTGTGTAGGTGGCCATATATTTCACAAAACTAAAACAAAAATATCATATCATACCTCTTTCTATTTAATATTTATACCTCTTCATTGCTCCTATTATCTCCTCAAATTAGCTAGAACCTTGAACAGCACATAAATATTGACTGGGATCATATCCATCTCATTCTCAAAAGAAAAGGAAGGTTTAAAATTTTATTCTTCAAATATACCACTTTCTAAGTAAATGTTTTTCATGAAAAATTCTGTTTTTAGAATTGCACAATTTGTGTTATTTTTTTGTTTTGTTTTTACTTTTCAGGGGTAGAAATTTGAACCCAGGGCCACGTGTCTATAAATTGTTTTATTATTAAAATATATTGCATATTATGAAATATTTTAGGTGATTCCAAGTGATAATATGATAGTATTATTGTAAATAATTAGTATAAATAACTACATTGGTGTATTTTTCTGACATTAAATAATTGTGAAGTAAATTCTACTTATGTATATCATATTTTAATACACTGTTAGTTTAGTTTAATTAATGGTAAATTTAGGATTTTTAAAATTATATTTATAAACCAAATACTAATATACTTTACTTTTCTGGTATTACCAATGTAGGCAATTTGGTCATGGGATCATGAAGTGATGTAGTCCTCTATATGATTTAGATTAAAAGACAGAAATTTCCCCTTTAAAAAAAAATTCTAAGAAACAATGTACTTAAATGTAGGCATAATATATTCCAGAAATGTTGGTAAAACATATCTAAAAGTTCTTGGGGATTTTTTGAGAAATCTGGGGTGGAGTCTTGATTACCATTTCAAATTTTTTATGAAGTTTTATTTGTGTTTTCTATTTCGTTTTATGTTATTTACTTATTATATATATATTTCCAAAAAAGTATTAATTTTAACTAGCCTTTTAAATGTAATAATGCATTATTGCTAGTTTTATTCTTTAACAAAATATACTTTTTGCAGTATCTACAGGTATTTCCTGTTTTTCTTTCTGTGTTTTTTGGTCTCATCTCTTTTCCTTCGAATTTATGACAGGAATGTATCTTCCCAAGAAGGTTTTGTCATTAAGTTTTTCTGTTTATTAACTTCATACCCAGCTCCTCTTTGCTTTTTTAAAAACTATTTGCTTTTGAAATATTTTTCACCTATATCCTTTTCAGTATATTTATAATTTTTGCTTTATATTCTTGTTCCTTTTGCTGCATTAATGTTGCTTCTTCTGCCTTATGGTTTTATATTTATTGTCTTTCATTTTTAATATTCACATTTCTTGCCTATATTTTGCTCATGAAGATTCACCCTTGACTACAAATATCTACTTTCTGGGCATCCAGAGTCCTAGGGCTGAATTTATTTCTTATTCAGAACTTCAAATGAAGTGGGTAGCCTGTGGAAGGAAGCCTCAACTACCCTTGCACATGCTCCCTGATACACTGTATAATATACACTAATGTTTTCATAAATATTAACCCACTTGGAAAGAGGAATAACTATCACAGGAAAATAAATAATTTAGTATATTTGTCAAAATAAACTAGAAGCTTTGTAGACATGTCCAAAGAACATAACATGTTCTTTATTCTATGTGTTCTGTCCTTATTAGAGCTTTGTGTTCTTACTTAACCCTAATCCCATTTGTGTTATTTTTAAATAATGCAGTTGGCTTATTACAAACTACTTTAGGGAAAAAAGAGATTTTTTTTCTTACAATAAAAAGATTATGATATTTTATTGATGACTTCAGTACTTCTTTATATCTAAAAGAGAACCCTGAAGATAAAAGATTATTAAAATACCTATTAGTGGGTTTTTTTTCCACTTTTTCTAGAAATGATGATGACAACAGTGATGATATGTTTTTAGGGGATTTTTGTCATAGATTAATGAAGTTTACTTAATTTTGAAGATAATGAAAGACAAAATATTTAAATGGAGTAAGAGGAAAGAAGTTATATTTAAGTTGACAAAAGAAAAATTCAAGAAGTTGATGAAGTACCAAATATGTGTGAGTCAATCATGAAGAAATTCTTGAAATCCCAACCATATTGGAATAAAAATCTGCACCTACATCAACATGAAATTTCAGTGCTTTAGAATGTTGTCTCTTTGGTAGATGATTAAAGATTCCTAATTAGAAAAGCATATTTAATACCTTATGAAATCATGGAATTTCCAAGTTATGATGTTATATCTTTATTATATAACTTTCTAGCAGTTTGATACAATGAAAAAAATTTCCCTTAGCATCTGAACTGATAAAGATATAAAACAAAGTGTTCCAAAACAAAAAACTATCAGTATAAAGCTCCTCTTAATTGTAATCATTGAAACTGGATAAGGAAAATTAGGAATATTTTAAAGTTAGAAATAAACAAATTTGCTCATTAATGTATTTATCTGAAAAATGGTAATTCCACCTCTACCATATACCAGAAACTGCTTTGAGTGCTGGCTTTATTTTTAGTGAAATAACAGAAAATGTCTGGCTGTTATTTTTAGTTCAAGCTAACACTTTGCAGTCAAGCAGAACATGGATGAGCTGTACCCTCATGTTGTATTATATTCTTACTCAGGGCACAACTGAGTTTGTGATCATGCATTTAATTAAAATGCAGATATTAGCCTTGGCATTATCTTGTGTAAAATCTGGTTAAACTATTTCTGAAAGCTTCATTGGAACTACAGAGTGACCTCTCTAAATGAATGAAATGCAGGACAGCAACATTCTATAATACTTATGGATTATATATATCCAAGTCCTAGCTTATTGATGTGTTAAATGCTTGCTCCATTTCAGAGAATTGTTTTCTGAAAGTTACTATACTATCTTTACCGTAAAGCTTATTATTAATTATATTTCAAGCACATTTATAAATATAGCCAAAATATCATGTACAAAATATTCATTAAACAAAAGAACAAGAAAAGAAACCAAATAATTAAGGAGCTAAGATTTTGTTGTTGTTGTTCTAATTAGTTATACATGACAGTAGAATGCACTTTGATGATATTTCTACCTCTATCTTTGAATAGTACAAGAATATTAAAGAAGCTATGGATTTTATTATCCCTCTCAATTTAAAACTGATTACATATTTTAATTATCATCACTATTAAGCTATTGTGTTGCTCAATTAATTTATTTGATGTGAAATATTTCTGAGATTTTACTTGAAACACTGAAGCATTTACTTGAAGCCTTTAAGATATTATAAGCCTTCAGCAAAATGTGATCAATATCATTGATCAGAATTGTTTTCTAGTACTTTCAATTCTTAATGTGTTTAGTAGATTCTTAAAGATACATGTAACATTAAACAGAAAACATTTCTTTGTAAATTATTTGAACTTTAATAACACATACTGCTCTTTCAGATATGTTTTTCATTATCACCCATTTATGCATCCACTCATGTATTTTTTAACCACTTACTGTGTGACAAAATATTTATTAACTACTTATTGGGTTATATGTTGTGAGTATGAATCAAATAGGAAATGATAAACATTAACACTTAATAATATTTATATTGTATCATATTTAACTGTTTTATGTATAATAAAACATAAAATCAATACCTGTATAAACAGATATAATTATTAACCCCATTTGTGTTGAGAAAACCAAATGAAAGACACGTGAAAAAATCTTTCCATACCAACCTTAATTAAAAAGTGAGTGAGATTCAGATCCACTAGTTGAAATGTTGTAAGATTAATATATTGAAAAAATTCTGAGTAAGAATACTCTTAATCATTAAGCTCTTGTTTATCTAAGACACAAAAATCTCCAACTTTTTATCTAAAGTGTAACATAAGTTTTTAAATTAATCTGGTAGTAAGTAGGAACACATAAATAGATAATTAGAATACACTACAGCATCATCTATTATAATTAAGTTCTAGAGGTACAGGCAGGGTGCAAAACAGAAACTGGGTATCTTTCAGAGAATATGATCTCATACAGCAGAGATTCTCTATGCCAAAAATGACAGTCATCCAATTAGCAACCAAATCCTAAAACACTAAAAATAAAGTAATGGAATCCTAAATCAATTTGCAGATATCTTATTACAGGGGTACAACATCTTAGTACTAGGTCTTCTGCCAGGATTTTTCTCTTGCTCTTTGATGCTGTATCTAGCTTGTTGGTCAACAATGAATATATACTAATATTCAAGTTCAAATTATTAATCCTATTTAGATTGGTTATTTTATATACACATATATTTGTCATTATGGTTCATAACTGAATACTATTTAGTTACTTTATGATGTAATATTTTTAGTAGGTAACACTCTTGCTACAACTATGTGAGAAAATTAAATATGTTACAAATCTATCTTGTTCTGCAAGAGCATCATTACTTATAGAGATCACCCTTGAGTTGAATTGGTTTGGTAATTACTCATTGAATTCCATTTAAGGCTGAAGTTTTGGTGGTTGTTTGATGCTACAGTACACTGTGCTTGTAAAATGTTCATTAATTCTTCTTTCAAGCAAAGGATAAAAAACTTAAAGTATTATTTAAAAAGGCAGAAAGCTGTGATTACACACAGAAATAAAAAATGGGGGATCTATTTATCCAGTAAATTTAGGCAAATAGTTATTCTAATATGCACACATTCAAAGAGAGAACTATAATTTTGTATATATTTTTTTCAAATTTAACACTCAATTTTGCAAATATAGATACATACTTCTATGATGTAACAAATGAAAGGCTGATGAATGATGAATTACATGTGTCTTTTCGAAATGTATGTTTGTTAAATAAGATAGTCATTTTTTGTATATTCAAGGATTAAATAAATTTCTATCTTTCTATTTTAAAATATAGTTCAATTTGTTTATGGTCATAAGAGTTATCACTCACTAAACCTTTCCAATTTTTATTGTCTATATAATTACATGACAAACCCATACTCTAACTAGAACTATTTGTAAAATTTCTCTGAAAAAAAAAACCATGCATTTTAAACAAAACTACATTAGTCTGGATAAAATACTACATGACAACTAAGCTACTTTGTTCCAGAGAAGTATTAATGCTAAGCCATATTTATACCTCATAACTGGGAGAAATATTTTACCTGTGGTTAGAAACCAGTTTATCTCTGAAAGAAAAAATAACTCACCATCCTTCTCCTCTAGATGCAACTGGAATCAGAATTTGCTTAAAATGAGGAATTATAGACACTTGTCATTTGGTAATATGATTCTGTAGGGACAGCCCATATGTGAATTGCAGCACTGACCAGATAAAGCAATCCTCCTAGGAAATTCCCTGACCTCTGCTGAAGGGTATTATCCATTGTCATCAGCTATTGTATTTAAAGTCATGGAATAAACATTCACAATGAAGCCAGACACAATACTGTGTATTAGTTCTCCCTGTACCTAGAAAATTCTGTTCTCAGATACCCATTTGGCTAAGAAAATCTCCTCCTTCAAATCTTTATCAATATTCACTTTCCCTGCCCACTCACCCCACTCCTGGAATCCTGTTTTATGTTTACTCTCCCTTTTTCTATAGTAAATATTAAGATATTGACAGATGTAGCAAATAAAAATAAAATATATATAGTTAAAATTTCAGATAAATAGATAAAATATATATTTTAATATATATGCATATATATTTATTTATATTGCATTATGCAATATTAGGACATCTTTATAATAAAAAATCCATTTGTCTATCTGAAATTTAATATTTTAAATAAATTTGGCAGTTTTATATTTTAGCTAGCAACCCTAACTTACCACCTCCTGAAATATGGTAAAATTAACTTATCATGGTTATTTTCTAATTTTTTGTCTTCTGTGAGAACAAAGATCTCTGACCATTTTTATTACTTGCCTAGTACCTGAGACAGTGCTGGGTTTGAAGTAGGTGTTCAATTATTTTTGTGTGCTTAATTATTCAGCATAAAAAGTATCCATTCATCAAATAACATATTTGATCAATTGTACCTGAGTTGATAAATAAATGGCACATTCTAAGATTCAACAGGTCTTGCTAGAAGAATAAGATTACAGGCTAAGATTTAGCCCTCATTCCAGGACTATTTATTTAATTTTTTGTTAACAAATACTGGGAAGGCACATACTTGTAGATTATTGCAATACTAAATTATTAAAATCTTTCATTCAGATACATTTCATTAATTAATTGTAGTAAACAATTGATCTGCTATATCAGGGTGCATCTGTTGTGATTCCTTGTTCACTTAATTGGGCTATTTGCTGAGTGGGATTGAGCAATGTAATTACTTTTTACTACTTAGTATCTATAGGGAATTATTCAGGTTCATTTTCCTTTCAGCAGAATGTTAGATAAATTTTCATTACTTTCATAGGTTTTCCTGAAGTTGAAATGCAATCTTTGGCACCTTAAAGATAGTCTAAAATTAGTCAAGGAAAGGCAACTAATGACTAAGACTGCTACATCATAAGAGAGTGAGTGGGTATACAAGCATCATTTACCTATTTATTGTGACTGGCCTCAACATTAGGCTCCTAATAAAATGTAAAAATTTTTAACATCTAAATTAATTTAAAATAACCTTCGATATTGATTCCTCTCAGTGTTTGGGCTGCATTTACAATATGTGTGTATACTCAGCAATCCATGTTTATGTGTTGACATATGAAAAGTAAGTCACACATGTTGGAGAACATTTATTAAGGACTGATATAAGCATTAATCAATTTTCCTTGTTTCACTAGCATTCCCATTATGAAAAGGTACATGTGTAGTAATCATACCTTGCTGTTTGTTTCTATACAGCCTCTTTTTCTACAAAATGAATGAATTCAAGTGCTTAGGAAATTTAACTCGCACCCCTTTTAAGTCCAGTAAGAATAACATGAATGTCTGGTCAGGACTTAAAACATCTTTGTAAAAACATAATACCTTCTGTCTAGCAAATTAAGTACATAAATTAAAGAAAAAACAAACAAAAGCAATCAAACTTTTTTTTGTTCAAACAAGCATCCCAACTCTTACAGTTCAATTATTCTCCTAAAGCACTATTTTAGTCACCTTTTTTGCCACTGTGGCCAAAAACCTGACAAGAACAATTAGAGGAGGAAAAGTTTATTTGGGGGTACCCAGTTTCAGAAGTCTGGGTCCTTACCCATGCCGGTTGCATTGCTTGGACCCAATATATGGCAGAACGCCATAGTAAAACAGCGTTTTGGAGGACAGAGGTCAGGACATGGCCATCAAGAAGCAGAGAAAGAGAGCTCCCTTAACCACAGACAAAATATAAACCCCAGGGGCATGTCCTCATTGACCTGCCTCCTGCAGACACACCCTACCTGCTCACAGTTACCATCCCTATCAGTGGATTAGTGCACTGATTAGATTAAGGCTCTCATAACCTAATCATTTCTCCTCTGAACTTCTTGCATTCTCTCACATGTGAGTTTTTAGGGAACACTTCATATCTAAACCCTAACAAGCACACAACTGGCCAAATTACTCAATTTCTTGATTTTTTGAACTACAACAAAACATTTCTAGCTAAGAAAGGAAAGACCAAATGCTAATACAAGTTTTACCATCAACTTTTTCACCTATTTCAATTAAAAATTTCTTTCTATATGCTTTAGAAGAGTGCAATTCAGCTCAAATGTAAAACTTTTAATGTCCTAGAAAGTGAATGGATTTCTGACCTGCCTTAACACATACTTTCTCCATTGAGAGAGCAAATAAGGGAAATTCATCCTGAAAGGTTACAATTTGTATATCAATGCTCAGTTATCAAGGCATTCATGCATGCTGAATCATTCTACAAAAATGCTGAGAAAAGTCCTCCACACAAGCATCACTGAGAATGTATGTGAGAAATCAAATGTCCAAATATGATGACTATGAAGAGAGATGTATTTAAAGTTGTGCTTATCACTGATTCCCTAATTTTGTCCTCCCAAATACCAAAAGACAGCCAGACTTATCATTATTCGGTAGAGTGATGTGGGAGGAACCAGGCTGGAACTAACCTCATGCTGAGATGGAAAAGACATGAGGGTGAGACTGTTGGAAATAAATCAATAAGAATAATCACAACTTCTATCAAGTCCCCAGGTAGAAAGCAGTGCTCTTGTAGATCAGGAGTCAGCTGGGTCTTGTTGGTACTATTTCCTTAATGTTGCATTTTGTTCAAAACTCCTTTGATGATATGTTATTTGATGTATCTATGTCTCCACCAGACTGTGATGTTGCTTGGATTATAGCTTAGAATAGCTTTGCATTTCTCTATCTTCCACTCCTAGTGCAGGACCTGGTTGGCAGTAGGTGCCCAAGAAATGTATTTAGTGAGTAAATATGAGATGTGAAGCTGTGGGGGACAGGTCACCCCCTTTGTTTTCCTAAACCCATGAGAACCTTCATATATATACATACATATCTTTATTTTTATTTATTTATTTATTTTTATGTGGTGCTGAGGATTGAACCCAGTGCCTCACCTGCACTAGACAAATGCTCTACTGCTGAGCCACAACCCCAGCCCCCATGAGAACCTTCTTGAGTCAACTTTTACTCCTATTTCCCTACTTTGTGCTCTGTATTCCAGTTCTCCTTGAAAGTATTTAATATTACAAGTCCTGAATTTGATGGAAAATAATTTCTTAGCTGCATTTTAATAAAAAAATCATTCAGGTTAATGTTTTTGTGAGATTTAATTGTCTGATACTACAAAAATTATTCTTGGCTTCTCCACCTAGTCTTTTCATTCACCCTTCCATCCATCCATCCATCTTTCCATTCACCTAGTCATGCAGACAACAGTCTTGGGCCTCCTTTATTATGTACAAAACATGGTAGGAGGTGCTTCAGAGACACAAAGATGAAGGAAAAAATGGCTGTTTCTACTAAGAACTTTGTCTTGTGGCCTTAACTGATCTGTGTTCACAAATGCAACATTATTATAGAAATATTAAGATAATCAACCAGGGCTTATAGTCTTTTTTAAGGTTGAGGATACTGTAATATGGTTATGAAAGTTAAATTTTTTACCATCACAATTATATGTTATGCATGTGTACATATTTGCATTTTGTTTCACAGAGTTTAATTAAAAACAGAATGGGTGCAAGGATAAGAAAAATCCTCTAATGTGGTCAAAAAACAGATAGTATATTGGTTAAAAAAGAGGACAATTGAAAAGTATGCTGTCTGTCCATCACTACTAATTTTTTTATGTTTTTTGATGAGATATATAAATTCACCTTGATGTATCTCTTCTTACTGTTTCTTGACTAGCACTTGCTACTTTTCCCTGCCAGTCCATTTCCTGGGATGTTCTCCAGATGTTCTGATCATCTAACTGTATTAGTCTTTTCCAGTCCTTCACAAATGCTGAATAATGTCAACATAAGATAAAATTTCATTTCTCTGGATCCTCCAACACTTCCATCACCCCCAAATAAGAAGTTGTTGAAAATGCAAGAGCACCTTTCCCTCTTTTGAGTTTAATTTACTTACATAAACTTAATTATTTTATGGTAAATCACTGAAGACAAATATATGTTCATGTGTTCAAATTAGAATAAATTAATTTTGTTATGTCATTTAAATAAGTGGCCCAAATGCACCATTAATTCTAAAGATTTAAAAATAAGACCCAAACATTTTTACTCTTAGGTATATATATTTTTAACAAATTTCACCAAATAGTTTAGTTAGTTTTCTTATAGAACATACTTGATCTTGAGATATCTGTATTTGAGACAAATACATAGTAATAAAGATAGCAGTATGAAGACATATTGTTAACTGTTAGTGTCATGTGTGACAGTAATATAAAATTAATTGATATATGAGTTACGCGATTATACTGCAGGTTATTGCTTGAAGGCCTAAATGGTGATCCCCAGCTTCTGTTAGGTGACAGTTTTAGTATTTTCTGGTGATGCTAATTTTATCTTTACCAGCTTCTAGATCCTTCCTGCTTAGAAAAAGGATTTCAAAAATATATGACAATATGAAGCCATAGGTAGAAATTAGGAAAAAAATAACAAAAATATATAAATTTTATTACATTAATTTATTCAACAGATATATCCATTTCACATTCTCACCCTGTTTATATGCCTGAAAAGTTAAATTCTTTCAATTACAATTAACAATGAATCTATACAAGTATTTCCAAATAGTTTTAAACTTGAATTTTTAATGCCACATTTAATCATCCTAATAAATGCCAAATTAAATCAATGTAAATTAAATCAGTGCATATAAATGGTTGTAATATTTTATTTATCCTCTTACAAATATTTAAATTCAATTTGCCTTTGGATTTAAGGCATTCTAAAGGTAAATTAATATAGAGGATTCTTTCCCAACTAGAAACACTTCTTCATAGTGTATGAATAGAATTTGTTCCATTTTATTGTGTCTCCAGAAGATCAAACAAATTATTCATTCTTTTGATTTTTCTATCAGGTAATCAACACATATCCAGTATTAAAATATGTTTATAATTTCTCACTCTGGTAAAGTCATTTAAACAATAATTTATCAACTGACGTATGGTCCCTCATTTTGTGTAAGCTCTTAAAGTAATAATAGACAACAGAGTACTGTGTTGTCTCATGTAAAGAAATAGCCAGAATTTTTGCACTGGAACCTTTGATAATTAGTCCAAGAGAATTTATTACATAAAACAGAACCTATGATACTAACATCCCATCCTTTTTTCCATAATTTCCACAAAGCTTCATTTGGCCAAAACTTTCTTACTTTTTTTCCTATTTGTTCTACTAATTCTTGAATTTTACTTTTGCCTCCATCACTCAATTGCTGGGTCTGTTCTGTATTTAATCTGTTCTGTATTTAATTTAAAGTAAATCAATTTTACTATTCTTCTTTCAAGTCTGCATACCCTATCATTTTCATGACCAGCAAAAACAAAGCAAGATAGGCAGCTCTTGGGCAGATAGGGCTGGAGAGGATGAGGCATTAATGAACACTGAATAGTTATATGATAATATTTTGTTCCAGGAAAATATTACTGGAAAAATATTGGCCAAGAGTTTATAGTTGCTGCTTATACATCATCCTCTGTGTTTTAAATATACATTCTTTCACTCAGTTGATCCAATATATATTTATTCTTATAATTCCTAGTAAAGAGAAAACAAGGTAATTTAGACAGAAAAAATAGATGGAAGAACCAAAATCTAAACATGGATCCCACTGATTCCTTTTGATCCAGGCCAAGCTACATGAATCAATGATACTAACCTTCTTCAAGCAATGATGTTAATGCTAATATATTTTATGTTAGAATAATTTGCTCTAGGATAGACAACACTTAATGATACCCAAAACCATATAAAAGGAAAAAAATTGGAAGAGGAAATAAATATTTTGATAAGAGTTTGAAGATGAGGGTAATAATATTGTTCAAATATTGGGTCAGAATTGGTAGAGTTTACTGAAATGTACCGTAGAAATATTAATTCAGCCACAAAAACAAACGCTATTACTGAACCAGAATTAAATTGTTTAAAGATATTGCATGACTCTCAGTTTCAAAAATATTTTAAATGAGTTGTTAAAAGGTTTTACCCTGACACCTTTCAATCCCAATTCCACTTATCCTACAGTCAAAATAATCAAATAAATCCCTTAATTTTCTTCCAGTTTACCACCATTTTTAAAACTTACTTTATCTCCTTACTAAAATGTCCTTCTGTTTTTTGAAAAGCATTTTTATATACTACCTTTTAATATTTTACTCTAATCTTATCTTCTAAATCCATTATGAGATTTCTCTATAAAATATCTATTACCCTTTATATATCTTTGGCTTTATATCCTAAGTGTAAGATCCTTTTCCATGTTTATTTTCTGAAAACAAAAACAAACAACAACAACAAAAAAACAAATATAACAAGTAAGCCAAAATATTCCTTCCAGCCTCAATTCTATCTTATTCATCTCTATGTTCTTTTTTATTCTGGAAATGTTCTACAGTTGCTTTCTCATCTGCACCTCCTCAGGCTATTATAAGGAGGGTTTTTCTTTTTGATTATCATGATTATTTGAAAGTTTTCTAGTTTCCCCCTTTCCAAATGTGCATCCTCAGTTGTTTCCAATCCTCCTTGCTCCATCTGTGAAATTGCAGACTGAACCACCCAAACAGAACTCATGATCTTTCCCACTCAGTTGTTCTTTTCCCTTCCTGGCTCATTTAATGGTTCATCCACTCAGAAAAACACTGGCACCACAAAAATTTGCTTTTTTGTAATGTTTTCCTAAAGATCCATATGGTGCCACCAGTTTTACCTCTGAAATGACCACTTTGTTTCCTCCTCTCCTATTTTTACCACCTTGGTTTTGACCCTTCCCTGGGGAGGTCTTGAAATATTTTCTTTTTTAAAATTTATTTATTCTAATTAGGTATACATGTCAGCAGAATGCATTTTGATTCATTGTACACAAATGGAGCACAACTTTTCATTTTTCTGATTGTACATGATGTAGAGTTGCACCATATGTGCAGTCACACATGTACCTAAGGCAATGATGTCCATCTCTTTCCACCATCTTTCCTATCCCCATAGCCTCCTCTTCCCTCCCTGATCTTTGACCAAAGTTCCTCCATTCTTCCCATGCCCCCTTCTCCATTATGGATCAGCATTCACTTAGAGAGAACATTTGGTCTTTGGTTTTTGGTTGGTTTACTTCACTTAGTATGATAGTCTCCAATTCCATCCATTTACCTGCAAATGCCATAATTTTATTCTCTTTTATGAATAATAAAAGTAACACTGAGTAATATTCCATTGTGTATATATACCACAATTTCTTTATCCATTCATCTATTGAAGAGTGTCTAAGTTGGTTCCACAGTTTAGCTATTGTGAATTGAGCTGCTATAAACATTGAACTGGCTGCATCACTGTAGTATGCTGTTTTGAAGTCCTTTGTGTATAGACCAAGGAGTGGGATAGCTGGGTCAAATGGTGGTTCCATTCCAAGTGTTCTAAGGAATCTCCATACTGCTGTCCAGATAGGTTGCACCAATTTGAAGGCCCACCAGAAATGCATGAGTGTGTGTTTTCCTCTACATCCTTGTCAACATTTATTGTTGCTTGTATTCTTGAAAACTGCCATTCTGACTATCATGAGATGAAATACCTTCTTAAATAGCCTATTATCAGGAAAGTTTCTTTTAGATTTATTTGCCAAACTGCTGACCAAGTTATTTTGTATCATAGCCAGATGCTTCTCTAAAACATTGTTTAGAATATACTTTTAAATACTCAGTCTTTCTTTTCTATTGATGAAGTAAAATCCACATCTCAGAGCTCCTGTCAATCTCACTACATACATAGTTCTGGATCACTCACTGAAAAGAGTGTGTAATCTGTATTTCTGTATCTTTGCTTCACCTATTTATTCTTCCTGAAATATCTCTTACTTTTCCTACTCTTCTCCAAGTGGTAGATTTTACCTCTTCTGCCATTCCCTTCTAGGCCTGAGAAACCCATTTGCATCCTTCATGTCCAGCTCATTTTTCTCTCTTGAGCCATTTGTATTTCATTCTTCCTTTCTTTACCTTTGAAATAAATAATGTGTACCCTCCTCTCAATGCTTCAAACTTTTTTACATACTTCTATTAAAACAACCATTCACATATCTTTTTATACTACTATTTATTGAATGCTTTTTATGTGCTAGGAGCTGGAAATATGATAATGGCATTTCTACTTTATTGGCTTGCTCCTGGAATCTTGTATTGTCACTTTTACTTGATGTTCAGTCTCACTGCTAAACTGTTCTTGTCTTAGTGTTATTAGGGTTTGTGTGAATTTAGGGAAGGACTTGACTCCAAGAAGCTATACAAATGTTTTTCTAATAAGTGAATATAGAATTTCTCCCACTCCACACTGTTTTACTCTGAAATATATTTAATGAGTCTTTCCTCTGATATTTATATTGCATTTATAATTACTTTCTCATTATACCTAAAAATACATATTTAATTCTTCTATTTCCTGCATTAGTAATGAGAGTTCTGTGAGAAAAAGTAGCCTCACAACTAATGGACTATATTTCAGATGCACTTTCTTCCCTCCTAAGTTTGAGTGGTATGGCAATGTCCAATCTGATGTCCTTTATACTTTATCAAAAAATTAAACACTTTTAGACAGGAATAAATGATATATTTATTTATAATAAAATTGAGGAAAAAATAGCTATTTATTAAATTATTATGATTTCATTTATGTTAGTGGAATTACATTATTTAACTGGAATAACATAAGAAAAAAATTATTAAGAAACATGCTTAATGAAACTACATTTTTAGATATTTTATTACACACATTTTTCTTTTTCCTCAGAATATTGTATTTTCATCTTACAAAGAAATCTGCTGCCTATATTTAATTAAATATAATAGAAATTAGAAATAGTATTTGTCACAAAATGAAACAGAACTTGAGGGAGAGCTTTGATAGTTTTTGTTTTTGTTTTTGTTTTCCCTCCAGAGTTGTTAACTGAAACTTTAGGATATACTGGTCCAATTTCCAATTCATTTTATAAGTCAAATAGAGTTTTAATTTGAATAAATAATTGAAATTTTTCCACAGTCTTAACTCTATGTACTTGATTTAATTTCATGGACTTGGAACAAAAAGAAGTTCTTGGTATTTGATATTATAACCCACATCTCAATCATTATTTACAGGTAGATTTTTTAAAAATTACATTGAAAATTATTTTTTATGGCATTAGAATGTTCTGTGACTAGGATTCTGCACAAGAATCTTGTGATCCCAGAGTGATTCAACAAAATGCATTGTCAAAATAGTCATCAAAATCATTTCGACTTAACAAAACAATACAATCTTGTCAAACTCATAAAAGACAATTTGGAAGAGAGGAAAAGTGTATTTTTGTGAAAGACTATATTGCAGTCCATTTGCCTTGATTTAAATAGTATTGTTTTTATTTGCCAAGTGAACCTTTTATTGGTTATTTGTTCTGTTTATTCATCCAATGTGCATGTTTGTGAGAATAAAATTGCACCAATATTATATATCAATTTCTAAGTAAGAATTTTATTATAAAAAAACTAGACATAAAGGGGGTGGGGGTGGGGAACATGGGAGAAATGGAGGAACTTTGGATGGGGTAGGAGGGAGGTGGGGGCAGGAGGGATGGGAGTATCAAAAATGGTTGAATGAGATGGACATTACTACCCTCCGTGCAAGTATGAAAACACAAATGGTGTGACTATATCTTGTTTGCAACCAGAGAGATGGAAAAATTGAGCTCTATATATGTACTATGACTTTAAATGCATCTAAATAAGTTAATTAATTTAAAAAACCAAAAAAACTAGAATTTTGCAAAGGGTATAATTCTCAAGGAAGAGATAAATAAACCAGAGGGGGAAATAAAAGAAATTTAAAATTGAACAGTAGTCATTCTAATTGCCCCATCACCAAAAGCTATTATTTCTTGTAAAAATAACATGAAAAAGAAAGATGATCAAGAATAGAATAGCACATAAGAGTAGAAAAGAGAATCACAGTATTAGTGTAAGGATGGGACTTGACTACTTATCAAGCCACCCATATCATCAAAGTGACCATTGGGCAGGATTTCCAGGGTAGAAAGTCAAGGAACTGAAGTGTGAGATACAAAGGGAAGGAGCAGAAGAAGAATCAGGATTTCTTAAACAGTGGTTTGAAATTGAAATTATCAATGCTGTTCTCAGCTAGCCAAAGTTAATGTACTTTCAAGAACTGAGGAGATAAAGGTAATTTTTATCTTATGATAAATATTAATATTATCCTCTCATTTTTGGAGAGCTCCCAGTGTGCATGCCACAGACTATGATAATGATTCATATGTAGTGTTTTATAATTTTCACAACACAATGAAATACACATTATTATTCCTATTTTATACATAAGAAAACCAAGTTATGGAAAATTTACGGAAAATTTATTTATGGACAATTTACTGAACTCAGAAAAATGTCCCAACATATTAATTCCAATTTTTTTATCATTTCAGTTTTCTTATTCCAGTAAGTACTTATGAATTAATATATGTAGTAGAGAATGATTAACAAGACATAATTCCTGCTTTCATTTAGGCCTATGTTCTAGGAAGCAAGGTAGACAACTGAACGTGTGCAAGAGTGACCTTTGATGGGAATTGTGAGTCAAGTTGTCCAGAAGAACTGACTTTTAATGGAGGCAAAAGGTAGATTCAGTATAAAAAGTGGGAAGAAGTAGGGTCTAAGCAAAAGGTATAAAATCCAAGACACTGAGGCAAGGAAATGCTTAAAGTAATGAAAGACCACAAATAAGACAGATTGGGTTTGATTGCGGAGTTTGCAAAAGTTAAAGGGAAATAGTAGGCAAAGGCTCAGACAAGAGGTCCTCACTCTATGTTCACAGATATTGGACATTTTATAATTCTATGATTCTGAATTTAAGTAGGGATGTGAAATGGTCAGTAGTGAATCACATTCTGTAGAAGAATATGAAGAGAAAGAAATAGAGCCAAGACTGAGCTGTGGTGCTTGTTAATTAGAAAAGTTAGAATACAAATGAAAATGAGTCAGATACTAGAATGATTATGGACATTATGGGAGTCTTATTTGAGGGAAATGAGTGCATAATATGCTTAAATTGTGTTTAGTGAGATAACTTGTGTGATTCGCAGTGACTTCTATGTGTACTTCAGTTTTTACCACTACTAGATAGTATGCATGGTTGGCTTCTACTCACTGGGTGGATATCCCTAATGTCATGACACGCAGGTGAAGAGTCAGAGGTCAGGTCACAGTATAAATGAGCTTAATGGATCTTTATGTGGTTAATGAAAAAGCAACAATATTTGAAAAGTACAACTAGAAGTTAGTTTGTGGAAAATTCTTTCAAATCGTGCAGCAGTAAGAAAGGTTTCCAAAAATTTGATAATCAGATACTTTCCATGGTCCTTTTAATAACACGTGATAAAATTTAGGGAAACTTTTCTAAGCCAAAGATGATAATAAAAAATTGATCAAATATTCAAGAGAAAATACTGGATTAAATTTCTAATCTCTTTGCAGCAAACATGATTAAAAGATGATTAAAGTGACTGTAGGTAAAATAAATATAGAGGAAAAAGATTTTATAGTGCTATATCAGTGAGTTATTAATAAAAACAATGTGTTCATTTTTAATTAATTGGTGTTTTATGTACTATGGTTTAAAATTTGTAATGTGTTTTAATTTTTTCACATTCAAAAACCTGTTTTTATATTTAATTATTCATTTGAGGTCTTATATTCTTTCCCTTAAAGAATGCTCAACTAACAGTAATAAACCAGAGCCCACTCACTGCACTTGGGTCTGTCTCTGAGGGAACTGATGACAGAGTGCAATCTGTAAAGGAAAACATGGAAGGAGAGTCAATGGCAAGATACTAGACATTTTCCTCAATAACACAATTGGGCTTTCAAGACCATCATTGGGATCTTCCATTAACAAAAGAAATCTATTTGTTGAGTTGTTTTAAATGTAATGAAGACAAAGTTTCTTTAAATTAATATTTGAATTATATAGAAGTATGTTTTCATATTAACAAAGAAGCACAGACATTGCGTTAAAGGTCCTCAAATTTCAATGTGCCTAAAGATTGCTTGAAAACCTATATAAAATTTTGGTTTCTGGATCCTAACATGAAGAGATATTAACCAACAACCAGAAATTGCTTTATTTAATCCACATTACAGTGATTTTGATGTAGAGGATCTGAAAATCACACTAATGAGGAAGTATGAATATCCATGTTTGGCATATTGCTCTTCAAAATTTTTCCACTCTTATTTGAGGAACTAAAGGAAGATGCCAAGTAAAACATACTCATTAGATTGCTAATAAGTAGATATATTTAAAGTCAGGATGGGATAATATAACATTTAAAATCAGAAACAATAACAAGGTTGTTATACATATACATAAATTTGTCACATGCCAACATAAATGCTTTTACTTTGAAATATCTGGAATTAGTAGTGATACTAAAAAAGAAAAAAGATCAAATAACTGCCTAATTTAAATGATTTAAAATATATATTATAAGTATATTGTATGCTTTGGGTAATCATCTCAGGCTTCATCTTTTTATCCCAAAATTAATCTTTAAAAGCAAGTTTACAATGAATATTTTAAAATTGAGTTAAGAACCTTTGTCATATTTTTTAAAGTCAACTTTACTGAGGTATGATTTATATTGTCAGAATATTTTGAATATAGAAAGTAGTAGATGTTTTTAGTTCTTGAATTTGCAAATTAGTTCTTTGAAATAAAAAAATAAATTAGAGCATAGTTGGATAAATAAAGTAGAAATAAGTAGAAGTAAGTTGTTCAAACACAAGAGTATTAAGTATGAAATTAATGTATTTGAAGGAATTTAATCTTGTAAGTTTTCTCTACAGAGAATTTTGAAAGAAAAAGAGTTAAACCTTTTGTAGTTATACAGTATATATGTCTATACAGCACTGTATTCAAAATATACTAATACCTGGAAGATTTTAAAACATGCTCTTGGCTGACATTAAGTTTTGTATATGAGGAGAATCGGGACAGAGCCCTGAACTACTTGCCTAGGAGAAAGCCTGGGAGATCAGTTTGGAACCCAGTGTCCCACCTTCTCATTTATAAAATGTCCTTTCTGTTTTGTTTTAAGTTACATGAAACTTTTGTTACATGGGTTGTATTTAAACTCTTGATTTAAAAATTTGTATCAATGTGAAAATTCACTGTGTTCACATTTTTCAAACTTATTTAAACTAATGAATCACTAGTACAGGTATTTTATACACTTATAGTCCCACCAAAGGAGCTATTTGAGACATTGGGATGAGTAAGATAAGAGAAACACTTCTAGTTTTATTTGTCTCTGCAAGTCACTGAAATAGACAAATATGCAGGAGATAATAAAATCCTTTCTGTATTTCATATGCTTACAACACATTTTAGTATGTATTCTGAACTGGGTGATTGGCTGAGTGAAGGGACAATTCTTTGTCTATACCAGGATATAGATATTGCTTAGTAGATTCAGTATACTTTTAATTAAGTTTCTCAAATGGCAAACATCATTTCATAACAGTGAAAAAATGGAAAGTGGTGAGATTAGAAATTTTACAATGAGGCAAGGAAAAGAATGCAGGCTACTAGAACTCTGGGTGTCCCCTAGGACTGCCACTTTTCCTTGAATTAGTTTCTATTGCATGTCCAACTTAGCTTTGTAGAAATTTGCAAGGTTAAAATTTTCATCAGAGAAGGAACACTTACAGTTTATCATATCAATTAAGTATATAATTTGAATTTATATAAACATAACATAATCCAAATGAAATGAGAGTTTTGGTTTAAAATGTGGACTTTTATTCTTCCCTTCACAGAATTACCAAATATTTTGCTGCCATTGACAGTAGTGCCATTTTTATCATGTTCATTATAGAGCATTTGCATAAATTTTCAAACATTTGACCCAACCCCAAAATCTCTCAAAATTAAATACTTTTCTTTGTATCTGTGGAACTATAGAGAATATTTAAAATCAAATTGGATAAAAGTCCTTAATCATTACTTTAGACATAATCAAGGGTCTTACACATGCATTGAAAATAATTTTATAGAAAATATTTAAGATTTTGTTTTAAATAGCATGAGCTAAGTAAACAAATAAGATCTAAATATCTCTCAATCAAGTTCCTTCTTCATATCAGAAGCAGAGGGACAAAAAATGGCTGCTATACTCAAGTGTGTCCCTTGTCAGAGAAACAGAATAGGAGCAGTAGGATTCTGCTTCGGATAAATCTCATTTTTAATTTTTTCCTCTGTAATTCTTATTTGCATTACTTACACACTCTTAAGAGCAGCAACAACAATGAAAAGTTTTGCTTATTTGAGTTAACTCAAGTACATGTGGGAAAAAGAGAAATCAAAGTCTCATATTTGCAGCTAGACCTTACAGGTACTCAGAAACAATAATAAAGTCAGATTCGATGGGAAAACAGGAATGTCTAAACACTCTGTTAACTCAGGTAATAGAAGCAGTTGGGTGACAAAAATATCATTAAACATCTAATATTAGTAATAATAATAATAGCTAACATATATTGCCTATTTGGTCTTGCCAGGTAGTAATATTATGTACTTTATTTATATTTTTCATCATTTTGAAAAATTTTTATTACTTTCCAACTAAAATTTCCCTTGTCATAGCTGAACCAAAATGATACAGCTAGTAAATAAATGACTTATGCTCATTTGATCCCAACTCTATGTTTATTATGTTTTTGTTCATTTATTTTGTTTTGTTTTAATCTCATAGCTTCTGTTCTACTTTACAACTTCTAAAGTCTCTCTTTAGTATTCTGGTTAACCCCTTGTCTTCCCACTACTGGAAGAGCACCAGACTGTGGAAATTACTTTCTGAAATACTTATTTGGCAGTTTTTGAATTAGACAACATCTCTATCTTAAGTCATGTACCTCCCTGGTCCAATCAGCTTTAACTAGGGTAAAGGCATCATGTGAAAACACCTTAATTAAGACCCAGTTAGAAATTGGGAGAAGGTAGGATTTCTTTAAAGTATGCCATGATTTAACAGACATTCTGTGTCTGAGCTCCTGGGAATATTAAACATTCAGTATTATCTACAATCTTTATTGAACAATAATTTCCATAACATCTGTTCCCTACCTCTTTAGTCTCTTATGTAGTATTCTATTGAGTAAAATTTTACAGTTGCATTGAATGTACTAATATTCAATGCATTTTCATTACACAAGAAATTAAAATGTATTTCATCTAAATTTTTGGATTTCTAAAGTGAATTACCACATTACTATTATTTAAATGAGACAGAAATGTGTTTTCTCAGTAGTTTTTAATCATTTGTACCATAATTAATTAAAATGTTTGTTGAAAAATATCTAAAATAGATAATATTTACATAATTGTGTTTATAGTTCCACATCAAAGAAGTGATAAATGTCCTTGGGAAACAAGAATATAAATTTATATAATGAATAATAATTAATAAGTTAGATAAAGACATAATAAGATATTATGTTAACTTACTGATTTTTAAATTGCAAGAATTAAAATTAATTTAGTCTTTTTAAATATAGATTATGGTTTGGGGAGTTCATGAATTTAACAGATCTATATATGACATGGCACTTATAAATTTTTAATTTAATCTATTATTCAAATGTTAACTTATCCTTATCTATCCTTAGCTGTTTCTTTTAATATATTTTAAAGTAATTAAACATTTAAAGTACTTCAGAGAGTATATTTAATCCTAGTAGAAGATACTCACTTTAATCATATAGAAGTTATGATGTATTAATAGGTAATATAAATCAAAGAACAGAATCTTCAAAATTTGCTTTTGCTCTCATATTTGATTACATTATCATCTTCCCAGTCATCTGCTAATAATCTCTCAAAAGATAACTATTCTGTTTTATGATCACATTCATAGTGCTTGCTTTCCTTTCTTCTGCTGAATACAGATTTTGTCATTTGCTGATTGGTACTTGACAACAAGCCAATGGATTCCTAAACTATACCCATTTATTCTTCAATCACAGAGAACATGTAGTTCACAAGTCACTCCCAAATTTGGCTTATTTTAATGGAAAAAAAAACAGATTTTTTAATGGTATTCAGATGATTTTAGCAATGAGTTTTTACAACTTACTAAACTCTGAATGAAAAAAAAATAAATGCTGAAATCAGAAGAGTGAGGATCCAAATCCTACACTTTAAAAGATTGAACTGACTAGATTTTTTTGGCACATTGTGTTATGCATTACTGAAAAAAAGAAATAGAAAGTCTCCATTACTCAGAATGAAGATAATTTTGATGTTACATTTACATGCATACATATATATCTTTACATATCTTTAAGGATTCATAAATATATTTATCACCTAAAGATGTAGATGTTTGAATAGACCATTACAGATTTATAATTTATAAACAGCCTATGTAAACATATACTTTTTTAATCAGTATTTTGTGCCTCTGTGTGTGCATGCATAATTTTAAGAAATGTATGATCAATGTTACAATGAAATCCAGCTTTAAGATATGCCAAAATGTGCTATAACTTGTTACTCTGATGAAATTTCACTTTAATTATGTTAATTTTAATTTAATAGCAATGTCACAATATTGTGAAAAAAATACTCCTTTAATTCTTTAATTTCCTATCAGAGTTGATGCCCAAAGGCCTCAATATCATGTATTTCAGTCTACTCTCTGTTGAATGAGGTCTTTCATTGTCGACTCTCTTGCATTCCCTGCATAGCACTTCTCCTTTGTGACATTAGGCACCTGATGCTACAGATATTATTTAGGGCCTTACAATGGCCTTATACTGGAGGCTGGGTGGCAGAGGTAGGGCCCAGCTTTCCCCAAACGGGAAATATTTTGAGTGTCCCTCTCTTAAAAGAAAAACAAATAAGAAAAACCATTTTGCTTAAAACAACTTTACTTGGTTAAAAAAAAAATGTTGTTGTTATTTTTGTTGGTACCAGGGATTGAATCCAGGGGCACTTAACCACTAAGTCATATCCCCTACCCTTTTTATGTTTTATTTTGTGACATGATCTCATTAAGTTGCTTGAGTCCTCTCTAAGTTGCTGAGGCTGGCATCAAACTTGTGATCCTCCTGCCTCAGTTCCTGTGCCTCTGGGATTATAGGCCTGCGTCGCTGAGCCTAGCTCATAGTAAAATTTGTGTTCAACTTTTTTGGAAAATCCTACTGAAGATTTCTTTGGGAAATAAAGGACTAGGCTGTTCATACATATTGGACAGCTATACATATAATACAAGATAATTTTGGAGGATTATTCAACAAAAGAATTAAAAATTATGAATTTGTATAGAAAGCTACCTCAAGGGAGCTCTGAAATTATCTTCCTGACAAAAAGACTGCAGCTTAAGAAGATACACTAAAAGTGAAGTAACATCTTAATTAAAACTTAACTTTCCTCAAAAGCAAAAAATCATTGATATAGTGAACATAAAGATATTATTGTATGGAATTTTTTCAAGCATCTCCCATCATTTCCATTCCTTAAAATTTAAATATCATTGAAACTGATCAAACTGTGAAGAAACTATTTGTTTAAATATTTAAAATGAGAATATATATGGACTGTCAAAATGAAACAGTAATTTTAATATAGAGTGTGAGAAAAATTATTTTTTAATATAAATTTTGACACTATATTTGTAGGGAAATTTGTCTAGGTACAAAAAAAACTACAAATAATTTTTTTGAGAAATAGCACTTTTGTTCAAGTAATAATTCATTTTTAAAATTAGACATGTGGCCAAAGTTTACTCAGAGTTTTTATAACTTTTAATTTTTGGTCATTTAGTTCCCATTTTTAAAAACTTTTCAAAAATATGAAAAATTCATATAATGTTTATTATGTCCTTCTTAAATTTATTACACAGAACTATATTTATCAATATGAAGGTGTATCACTAAAATTTTTTAGTAGAAAGGATAATATATTGAGCAATATATTTATTATTGTTTTGAAAAATACTTCCTAATGTATATGCATTTTTCTATATAGAAAAGTGCAGGAATATGTAAAAATGCAATAGCAATCACTAATGTTCTAGAAGTGGTAAATATTAGATTTGATAATTTTCTGTTTTGTGTATCCTTTATTTTTAATTTTAATTAAATATATTGTATGCAATTAAAATATTCCCTACTGAATATAATAATATTTCAATCTTCATAGTCTGGTATACTATTAGTATGTAATTTGTTAGATCACAATATACTGTTTCTCAGTAATTTCTTAATTATGGAAAAATGGACAAACATTACATGAGATAAAATATGTACATTTATATCTCTTCCTTAAAACATTATGAAGCATAATTTATATTCTCTTAGTCCTCCATGACTGACTTTTCTAATTTCCTATTAACATTAAAATGTTACATTAAATCTTTTCTTGTGATAAAGTAATAATTACTTTCATTAGAATTCATTTAAATTTTCATGACATGTGTCTTCTGTAGAGAAGTACTTAATTATCTATGTTACTTAGAGTTATGTTTAGGAAACCCATTGACCTTTTCTTCATATTTCACAATTACCCAAATAACACAAGCCCTCCTACCTAGGACCCCGTGTCCTGTCACATCAACTAAAAAAGATATGTTACTCACTTCATCATTTGGGGTTTGATTATATGTCTACAAAAAGGCAACTAGTTTTGAACATTAATATCTTTTTTATATTTCCCCATAGAGTATTTGTTTTATGAAGGAGATGATATAAAAAGAGATGGAGCTGGTCATAGTAGTACTTACCTATAATCACAGCAACTCAGGTGGGTGAGGCAGGAAGATTGCAAGTTGGAGCCCAATCTGGGCAATTTAATAAGATCCTGTCTCCAAATACAAAATAAAGATTAGAAGGGCTGGAGATGTATGTAGGTCCATAGTAGGGTGCCTGTTGTTTCAATAACCAGTACTGCAGAAGTGGAGAGTCAATCACTCCTCATTTAATTTTGGAGAATGTTAAGAAAGATCCTTGACAAAATAATAATGGGTAGACCTCTGCCACTCTTCAGTTTTTAATATTCAATCTCTTCATCTGTGCTATTCCTACATGATTATTCCCATCACCATAAATGCCTCTGTTTATCTTTATTTACAAAATTATAGGTAAATGATTGGCCAAGTTTACTTTTCCAAGGATAGTTGTTACATTTATAGAGTTGAGATTCAACCACATGAGAGTGTGACTTTCAGTAGACAGGAAAAATTTTAGAAGGAAGTGTTGAGACCTACTTTGAAACGTAAATTTGGTGCCACATGCTAATAGTTTTATGTGGGATAGATACTAGCAGTGTTTATATGATTTCCAAGTAGCATTAGTAGTGCACATGAAAGTGTGTGGGGATGTTTGAGAGTGTATAATGATGGAATAAACCACTGTCACTTAGTGCCCTGAGGTTAGTGCTGCTAGACATACTCAAAATGTCAAAGTCATTGCTCGAAAAATGCAGGTAGTCCTAGCCTGTCAAATTCCTTTAATGATTATGAGAGCAAGCTTTTTGTCAGTCATATGTATATTTATATCCTGATCTTGCCAGTTGAGTGGTATTTTAAAAGTCATTTAACGTTCTGAATCGTCTTATCTAATATATAACATACAAACATACATTTCAGTGAATATTAAATAAAATATACAAATTGTTTAATATGTGACATATAATGAACATTAATATTGTTTATGGCATTTATTATTTTATCTCCTACACCAAAAAAATCTTTTCAAAATCTGCCAACTTAAAAGAATAAAGAGTACAAAGTTTGGTTACGAAAAGCATATTAAACTATTGACTAGAGATTGAGGGTGTTCCTTAGTTATAGAGCACTCACATTCTCGACATGGCAAAAGCAAAAACAAAAACCACATTCAAACCCTATAATCAATACAAACAAACTGAATATTCAACTTAATTTCTATCTTACTAATACTAAGCTGTATGAGTTACTGGATGTTCCCCTAATGCACCATGCTGCCCCATTGTGATCTTCCTATTTTGTTTAGCATATTATTTTCCACCTAGCCAGTGTAGTAAATTCATATTATTTTATATTTCACAAAGACTATTTATTTATTTATTTATTTATTTATTTATATTTTTGGTACCAGGGATTGAACTTAGGGGTACTCAACCACTGAGCCACATCCCCAGTCCTATTTTGTGTTTTATGTAGAGACAGGGTCTCACTGAGTTGCTTAGCGCCTCACCATTGTTGATGCTACTTTTGAACTCATGATTCTCCTCTCTCAGCCTCCCAAAGTGCTGGGATTACAGGCGTGCACCACTGCACTTGGCTTACAAAGACCTTTTCTGAGATGCGTCCCTGATGCCTCCATCAGCTACTTAAAGCTGGTAGTAAAATTTGTCAACTTACCTTGGCTAAGGAATAATAGGGCTGTTTATCACATAATCTAATATAATGTCTGGAGAATGGTAAGGTAGAGTGGAGTTGACTTCAGGGAAGTCCAAGAATATCATCCAAGACCCATGTGCTGAGCATCTTTCCACTCTACCATTCCTTTGTTGGTCTTCATCCTCTGACTTAGTTCCAGGGCTCTCGATATGGCTATGGCTGCCCCAGACTTGAAGTGCTCACAATCAAGAGCCCTGAAGGAGAGTTCCCTTCTCACAAGTCTGCTTGTAGTAGAAAGGAAACTTTCCCTGGGAGAGTCCTAACAGATGCCCTGCCTCTGTTGTCACTAATTACTAAAGCACCTGTCCATGACTTAGCTGCAAGAGACTGGGAAAGCAGGCATGCAGCCTTCCATGCCTCCATAACAAGAAGTGGGATTTTCAACACTGATAACATTGTTATTTTGCAATAATAATACCTACGGCATGTCTCCTTTCCATCTCAACTCCTAATTCCAGGTCTATCACAGTGTATTTCTTCTATTTTGGTTCTCTTCCAAGAACACATAAGTACAACTGCATTAGTACCTACATTGCATTAATGTAAGTGTTTAGATTTTTGTGTACTTCTCTATTAAAACATAAGCAACTTGTGGGAGGAGAACCTACTGCTTTCCTCATTATATTCCTATTGCTTTGTATCTAATAAATGTTTAAAACCTTTTAAATAAGTTTAAAACCTGTAAAAATAGAGAAAAATAAATTTATGATTGAATAAAATATTTTAAAATCAAAATAAGAACTTGTGATAAGTAAAATTGTAATAATTATAAAACAGTATAGTGGATAAGAGATATTGCATCATCCCCGAAGGAGCCAAAGCCTAACCATCTGCTTCACATCTCACTAAGTCTAGAGATGAGAAAAAAGATGTGAATTTTGCTACCCCCAGGGAGATTGGATGAGGATCATATAGGATTTAGAGAATAGAACTTGCAGGGAAATGTCAATAATTCAGTTTTTTTTCTTTTGCAAAGGAGACATGTCAAAATTTAACCCTTCCTTAACAACATAGATGAAATAATGCTGAATCTTTTAAGTGGATTTTTGAGAAAGGGCAAGTAAAAAGGAAATAGAATACTATTACGGAAATTTCAGAAAAGAACACTGCAAAGCATTAATTCAATAATAAAAACTATAGTCAATCATGTTGAATATATTAACCTTATTTCACCAAATATATATCTTTGTCTCTTGGTAAAAAAGCAACAGGCTTTTTACTGAGGGGTGTGTTTGTGTGTGTGTGTGTGTGTGTGTGTGTGTGTGTCTTGGTAAACAAGCAGTTCCAAATAGTTCCATGCTAAGTGCTTTATGATTTTTCATATCACTGCCTAGAATAAACACAAGTCTAGAAGTGTTTAAATAATCAAGGAAAAAAAACTGACTTTCTCCTTGAAAATTAAATGTCAAATTGGATTTGAAATGTTTACAGAGGTACTTTTTGTTTGTTCATTATGATAGAAATGATAAATGAGAAAAGTTATTTCAAGGAATAAAGTAAAGTATTTCTTCACATTTTCAATTTAGTCTGTTTTATATAAGGTGGTTTTGTAAGAATGACTTACCATTTGCAGCTCCAAAGACACTTTGTGCTTAATTAAGGCTTAGAATGAGTGGGGATTTGGTAATAGCCAATAGAAAGTATAAATATGTATAATTAATTATAGTTTTTTGCAATGAATATTGTCAATTTTTTCTCATCTTTCAAGTATAAAACTACATTCACAAAGCATACACACACACATTTCACAACTCACTTATTGCTCAGATGTCAGTTATTTGAACATTTTTAATGTTTTTTATAAAATTCTATAATGAATTTCTAGTTATTATTGCTGGCCTTAGTCCTATGTCAGTATGTTTTTTCTCACTCTTGACATCAAGAAGAAAAGGTCTTTTATTTTAGTGTTGATACTAAGGGAAAGTGACAAGAAAAAAATGGCCTTCAAATTCTTGGTAAAATAGCTGGCAATTTGCTTGCTTCCTACTCATTTAATCAGATTTACATTTGTGATATCTTGACTGTGACATGAACCAAGGGTCCTGATTTTTTGTTTTCATTTTATTGTTGGTGTAACAAATTGTCATAGATTTAGTGGCTTAGAGCAATACAAGTTTATTATATCTTATAGTTCTGGAGGTCAGAAGCCTAAATAGTGTTCTCATGAATGAGCTCTTTTGTTGGCTCTGGGTGACCATAACTTTCCTTTTCTTTCCAAGTTTCCAAATTCCTTGCATTTAGGTCCCCTCTTCAATTGCTACAACCTTTATTTCCAGGACACATTCAAGTCCAATCCTCTCCTCTCTGACCTCCCTTTTAGAAGAATCCTTGAGAGACAGCCCAGGCTAATCTCCCACCTCAACATCTGCCCTTTATCTCATTTGCAGTGTAATTGCAATTAAGAATTAGGATGTGGACTTTTGGGGGATGCCATTACTCAGCCTACCAGGGAACTATTATTTAATTTTATTCAATTTCAAATCTTATATAATTTATCTCTATCCATTTTAGTTTCAAGTATGACCAAGCTTTAGGTGAAAATGTATGCCAATTTAAAAAAATACATGAACGTGTACATATTGTGTGGGTGTGTGTACAAAAATGTATATACAGTAATTAGGTTTTCAAATTAGCAATAATGCCCCAACATAACAGTGAGAATTACTGATGAAAAATCATAATGTTGTATCAAGATATGTATACTCTTCATTATGTAATGCACTTGTAATTTACAACTGTATATTTTTCAGGATGGAATTAACAAACATAAACAATATCAAGCATTATAATCTTCATAAGAAGGATTTTTTAATCAACCACCCATTTCAGATGGAAATGTATATCCTTGGCAAAAAAAAAAAAGGTCAAAATTCAATCATTTTGAATTTACCTTCCCCCACCTCAACTACCCAAAATATGCAGAATCCAAATCTTAAATAAATGGTGAGTTACATTTATTTTACTCTAAAATTATGGTATTCCTAAAAGAATTATCATTTTAAAAACTATCATTAACATATTCAGCTAAGTTACCCTTACACAATAGCTATTATAAAATCTAATTTTCCATAGTCTTTAAGTGCCCCAAGAGGATCACACTGAACCTCTCTCATGTTTGATTTTTAGTTTTCATGAATGCTTAAATTTTATATAGTATAATTTTTACTATCCAGTCTGTTTTATTTGAACCATGGGAGAACTTTGTTATATATATATTTATTTTATAATTTATTTAAATGCATTTCAAGTCATAGTACATATATAGAACTCAATTTTTCCATTTCTCTAGTTGCAAACCAGATAGAATCACACCATTTGTGTCTTCATACATACACCAAGGATAGTAATGACGATCTCGATCAACCATCTTTACTATACCCGTTCTCCTTTCCCTCCCCCCACCTCCCCACTGCTGCATCCAGAGTTCCTCCATTTCTCCAGTGTTCCCCATTCCCACCCCCCTTATGTGTCATCATCCACTAATCAGAGAGAACATTCAGCATTTGGTTTTTTGGGCTTGGCTTACTTCACTTAGCATAATGTTCTCCAATTCCATCCATTTGCCTGCAAATGCCATAATTTTATTCTCTTTTATTGCTGAATAATATTCCATTGTGTATATGTACCACAGTTTCTTTATCCATTCATCTATCGAAGGGCATCTGTGTTGCTTCTACAGTTTTGCAATTGTGAATTGTGCTGCTAAAACATTGAAGTGACTGCTTTACTGTAGTGTGCTGTTTTTAAGTCTTCAGGGTATAGGCCAAGGAGTGGGATAGCTGGATCGAATGGTGGTTCCATTCCAAGATTTTTAAGAAATCTCCATACTGCTTTCCAGATTGGTTGCACCAATTTGCAGTCCCACCAGCAATGTTTCAGTGTACCTTTTTCACCACATC
>CM053402.1:80595374-80625959 GCA_028644305.1 Xerus rutilus | reverse complement strand
CAAACTAAAAAGCTTCTTCTCAGCAAAAGAAACTATCAATGAGGTGAACAGACAGTCTATATTCTGGGAGCAAATTTTTGCCACATGCACATAAGATAGAACACTGATCTCCAAGATATACAAAGAACTCAAAAAACACCAAAAAAAAAAAAAAACAAAACAAAAAAAACCCAATAAATAAATGGGCTAAGGAGCTCAATAGAAACTTCTCAGAAAAAGATAATCAATAAACAAATATATGAAGAAATGTTCAACATCTCTAGCAATTAGAGAAATACAAATCAAAACCACTCTAAGATTTCATGTCACCCCAGTCAGAATGGCAGCTATCCAAAATACAAGGAACAATAAGTGCTGGCCAGGATGTGATGAAAAAGGAACACTCAAACATTGCTAGTGGGACTGCAAATTGGTGCAACCTATCTGGAAAGCAGTATGGAGATTCCTTAAAAAATTTGGAATGGAACCACCATTTGACCCAGCTATCCCACTCCTTGGCCTATACCTTAAAGACTTAAAAACAGCATACTCCAGTAATGCAGCCACTTCAATGTTTATAGCAGCTCAATTCACAATAGCTAAACTGTGGAACCAACCTAGATGCCCTTCGATAGATGAATGGATAAAAAAACTGTGGTGTATTTACACAATGGAATATTACTCAGCAATGAAAGAGAATAAAATCATGGCATTTGCAGGTAAATGGATGGAATTGGAGAACATCATGCTAAGTGAAGTAAGCCAAGCCCAAAAAACTAAAGGCTGAATGTTCTCTCTGATTAGTGGATGCTGATACATAAGGCAGGTAGGGGTGAGGAGTATGGGAGAAATGGAGGAAATTTGGATGGTGCAGGGGGGTTGGGGGAGGGGATGGGGAATGGGAGTAGCAAAAATAGTTGAATGAGATGGACATCACTACCCTAGGTGCATGTATGAAGACACAAATGGTTTGACTATCTTTTTTGCAACCAGAGAGATGGAAACTTGAGTTCTATATATGTACTATGACTTGAAATGCATTTAAATAAATTAATTATTTTTTTTAAAAAGTGATCAAAATTCTAACATTTGGGTTCAGAAATCCAAATTCAGGAGTCTGACATTTCATGAGACAGGGTACATGATAATTGACTTCATTTGCTCATAAAATACAATATTAACACACCCTTCCACCAACATATTTATATACTCAACATCTCTACTTACCTAGATTATTCCAGTAACACTCTAGTTGATTTCCCTATCTCACCTTCATTTCACTACAAACTGTTCTTAAAATAGTAGCAAAAAGCCATCCTTTGAAGCAGTAAGTCAGACTGTGTAACACTGCTCAGAATCTTCCCATTGTCTCCATCTTGATTTTTAAAAAACCAAGTCTTCATCTAATGTCCCAATCCCATACTCTCTCATCTTACCTCCTGCTAAATTCTCTTTTTCTCCCACCATACTGACCTCTTTAGGGTCCTTTCAATTTTCTGAGCAACTTGCAGCCTTGGTCCTTAGCCTATAATCTTTAACACATGGAATTTTACTCAAATGGATGTTGCTCTGACCATTTATAAGGCTCTATTCTTATTATGTCACATTCTCTGTAACATATTCTCTGGCCACCTTGTGTAAATTGTATTTCTGGACTGATATACACATTTTAATCCTCATCTTCCTTTTACTTTTCTCCATAGAGTTTATCTTCCAATATACAATATTGAGTTGTATATTGAGTTGACTCATTTATTTTTTTTTTCATTTTTGTCCCACTATAATATAAGCTTCATAGTAGCAGGAATTTCTGCTTTTTCTTTTTCATTATTTTTCTCAATGCCTAGAAAATAATAGAAATTCAATAATATTTGTTGCATAAATGAATAAGCAAATGAAGATATGGAGTTAGAAGCACTTCTTGATATAACTATCACTATAAAATATTATTTATTCCCTTTCTGATTCCTTCTATTATCTTTCCATTTCCCACCCTGATATCACTCAGATGCAGGTGTGCATACAAACCCTTGTAGTCTTTGTATTTTCCTATCTGCATTTTCTATCTTGATTGTGAGACACCATCCAATAATTTTAGAGGCTATTTACTTGGAGAACTCTTTAAACCTTTCAAATATTTAGTGACTGAGTGTTAACTCTTACATTGTATCATCTGGATCAAAGTCTTCAGCTGAGTCTTCACTAATTTAGCCCAATTATCTTGAACTCTTCTCTAGATAATTCTAAGAATCTAACAGATAACTATGTAGCATGTATTATCAGTAAATACACTTTCTTAGGTGGTTTCCATGGCTTCCAATTACCTATTAAATGCTTCCCACAGTAATCAAGGTTCTTCATTACTGTCCCAGATGTATGTTTTTGAGAAACTCTTTTCCAACATCATAATGTTTTTTTTTGTTGTTGTTAAATCAATCTCTTTACTTCTTTATAGCTTGAGCAGGAACTTATTATTTACTGGTTCATGAACTATACAATTACATTTAGCAAGAAGCCATCTTTTTTTCCTTCTCCTTATAGCCACTTGCTATAATTTGGAGTAATGAAGGAAGAGAAAACCTATACTCTCAAGATCAAAGATCAAGTGCAGAGTAATTATAGGTCCAGAGAACATCCTAACTTTTCTGGAATAGATTTGGTTTTTACTTGTTGCTCAAGTGTAATTATTAACAATCCTCTTTTACTCTCATAATTTATTATTTGTTATTCATTATCATTATTCATCATTAGATAAATTACTTGGTGACAAATTATATGGTCTCATAGTGCATAAGAAAAACATTTTGAATTTTATCCTGCCCTGCCACCAACTCTAAAATTTATGTGACCACCCAAGAAAAAATGCAAGCTCCCACTTCCAGCATCAGAATATACTTATAATTATCAAATATAACTCTAGTGAAGAAAATTCAAGACTTCACCTAAATGCCATTTCAATTTCAGTAGAAAATTTATTTTGATCAAATGCATTATAATAAACACAGTCTTAGCAACTTTGTGCACTCTCCACTCTGCCTAGAATGTGCTATATCTCATTCACCCAAAACCTTTAAAGAAATGCTTATATTGTCAATCTGCTAATTATGGACCACAGGGTGGGGAAGGGTGGCACTGGGGATCTAACAAAATACACTGCACATACTAGGCAAGTGCTCTACCCCTGAACTGTATAGCCCAAGTCCCAAAATATCATTTATATTTATCATTAAATATAAATAAATATAAATACAATATAAATTGAATATTGGAAAATAAACTCTATAGATAAATATCATTAGTATTTATATCTCACTACCTAGGTTCTCCCTTTTAAGCACACACTAAGTAAGTTGGCACAAGTAGTCAGCTGGATCCTTAAAGGAAAAAAAAAAAAACTGGCTTCTACATCTCGGCCTCTGTAGCATTAGCCTAAGGTCAAATATGCAGTGTGCTCAAGCAACTTAATATAAAAAAAAAAAAGATATAACATAGTGTTGGCAATAAGTGTGGTGTTGATGGTGAATTCATGGAAAATATAATAAAAGATGTAATAACATGAGTTGTCAGGAAATATTTATACCTTGAGAATGGAAAAAAAATGAGTATTGTAATCATATCTGTAGATGAAAGATCTATTTTTGTAAGTCTTTTTAAGATATATTTACTGAAAGTTATGCTCTTCATTCTGGGGGACAGAAGAGTTTGAGAAAAGATATATTATGTTAAATCTAAGAAAATATTTTGTATGAGACATTATTATTTTGTATATTGCTAGAGAAAATACCAATTAAGCCATGGCCTAATCTTTCCTATCACTTAGAATTTTTTAAAAAATTTATTTAGTGGTCTTGGGGACCTAGGTCTTGAACCTAAGGGAACTTACCACTGGCCTACATCTGTGGTCCTTTCTACTTTTAATTTTGAGATGATCTCACTAAGTTGTCCAGGCTGGCCTTGAACTTGCAATCCCTCTGCCTCAGTCCCCCTAGTAAGCCCAGCTTTTTAATCACTTAGAATGTTTCTTTACTATTTATTGATAGAGATCACTTAGATGTATTTAATGATGAATTTTTTTATCTTATATTATTGAGATATATATGTATACATATGTACATAAAACAAAATTATAAGTGAAATCAAAAGATCAAGGTACTTCTAACATTCTTTCACATTCGGGGCCCTCAACTGTAAAAAAATATTCATTTCATTCATGTTAAAATAGTAATAGAATTGCATTTTCTAATGAACTTCCAACATATGAATAAATATATCGTGAAAAACAGATATCTAATGAATTTACTGGGACTTGAGGAAAAGGTGTAAATCCCAAATGTTTCTTACACATCGGGAAGAAAATTACAGGTATTTCAGAAAAAAACCCAATAAATATAGTATAAAAGTGAAGTTAGGAAAAAGGAAAAGTTTTATGGAAGTTTTCATCATTTTTGGTGTCCTGTGGCAGAAGCTTCCCCCTTGGAAGTAAAGGGGAAAAAAAGGAAAGAAAATTCTGTGATGTAGGATGTGTAATTTATGTAGACACATGAAGCTCCAATATCAAGATGGATAGTTAAGAATTAAGTATTCAGAGATTAAGTTTAATTACAATATTTAACTCATTACTGATTTTTGTTTTTCTTGGAGCAGAGAAAAAACTAAAATTTCTGTGCTCGAAAGCTTCTGCTTTGATTCAACATGTTCTACAAAGCTCACTGGCTGGAACATCTATATGGCATATTTGATACGATCAAGCCTGTAGTCATAAACACAAACAGAATCCTTAACTATTTCCAGAACAGATTGTGTGAACCTACAATAAAGTCAAGTCTTTCAAAATGGTGTGCTTAAGCTGAGCAGCTAAAACTAAGAAAAAAAATTGATTTTGCTTTGCTGCTGAACAGAAAATGTGGATCATATTCATGTACCTTTTTAATTATTGCTTTCTCACATTTCATCTTTGTAGTGCTCTTGTGTTCATGTTCAGATCATTCATATTTTATTTTGAAACATTTTTCATTTTCAGATCAACAGTCCTGTGATCCTGGTGAATTTCTTTGCCACGATCATGTGACTTGTGTCTCCCAGAGCTGGCTGTGTGATGGGGACCCCGACTGCCCTGATGATTCAGACGAGTCTTTAGATACCTGTGAGTAGAAAGGTTCCTGTGCCGTTTTGGTTTACCTTCCCTGTGAAACTAAATGTCAGTTGTTTTCACGGATGACTGCTATTCTAGTTGATTCTTTTTTTTGTTGTTTCCAAACAACCTAAGAAACTTGAAAGCTTTTGTTTGTGTTCTTTAAAATGAACATGTGCAGGAGAGCATAAAATGCAGTTTTCTGGTAGGAATTATTTTATGAAGGGAAGAAGATGCAAGGTTAATTACTTCAATGTGGTTATGTTAACACTAAAAAAAATCAACTTCTTGATCAACTTCTTGATCAAAAATCAACTTCACTTCTTGAAGTGAAACAAGTCCTTTAAAACAGCAATCAAAATGACCTTCTCCAATAATTCATTTCACATATCTTTGAACAGAGGGAAATGAAGAAAGAATATTAAGGAAAGCAAACTTTAGCTCTCATGATATTTCTACTAGTATATAAAAGTACAACACAAATTATCAATCTGTTTTCTTTTCAACATTAAAATAGAAATTTTATCTATCCTTGCTGTGATGACATTTGCCTTTATAATATGGGATCCAGACGTACTTGGTATATGTGGATCCTAATTGGAATTATACCACCATAACCTAAAGAGTACTGAGGGTTTTGCCCACATTGGAAATAACACTATGACAAAATTATAAATGCATAATATAACCATAGATAAATATGTCATACTTCTTTAATGTTTACTTGTTCCTCAAAGTATGAATAGTCCTCTAAATTTTGATATGGACATTTCTAGCAATTCCACTGTCAGTCTGTGTTCCTCCCGTGACTAGATATGCTTACATCTCAATATCATCCCCAAAGTAACCACATGGTTCTGTGAGGTCAAATTGAAGAGAAAAACCATCATCATTATTGTTTAACCTTGTAGAGAAGACAATTACTAGTTCTAATTTTCATTTTTATCTACATGAATAGAAACTTTGCAGACAGGACCAAATGTATTTTGATAAATATCTTGCCATAAGAAAATTTTCTTTAAATTTTCTAGTGTCTTTTAATTTCTAAACATTCAAGTATTTGAGTAATTAAAAATTGCTTCTTTTTACCTTAAGCCCAATCACTTCTTCCATAGGAGAAGTTATATAATAACTTTTATAACTTTTACCAATTTCTCCAGCTTAATTCTCCAGCTTTTTATACCACAGACCTGATTTTGGACAAGATAAGTGAAAACAATAATAAAATTAAAAATTAGTAGAAAAATTCTAAGGGATAAATAAATTTTGTAAATTCGTAATGAATATTATTTGGATATATAAAGGAATGAAGTACTCCTAGATGCTATAAATGGATGAAACATAAAAATATTTTTCTAAGGAAAAGAGGCTAATCAAAAAAAGACAACATATTTTATGAGTCCATTCAGATGAACAATTCCATGTAGTCAAATTTATAGAACAGAACGTGGAGTAGTGGTTAGAAAAGGAATGGGGAATGACTTAATAAATAAGAGATTTTAGAGGGAGGAAGACAATTTTCTAAAATTAGATTGTAGTGATTTTTGCACAACTCTTAATTTATTTAAAAATACAAAATTATACATCTTAAATAGGTATGTTTTATGAAATATACATTATACCTTAATAAATGTGTGAAAAATGGGGATTTTCAATATTGTGTAGGTTGTAGGTGGTAAAGAAATGTGAGAAGACAAAAATAATCAAGACTTTGGCCATGAATTATATAAGTAATGGGACCATATTCAGCATGCTAACTCTTTTTAAGCCTCAGCTCTTCCTTATTCAAGTGGCATCTAGGAATTCTTTCTTCATTAGCTCCAAGGAGGAGCTGTCATGGTATACTCAGAGTAGCAGTCAAATTCGTCAAATATGTAGTGTAGCCTTGCACTCTGCCCTGATAATCCCATCAGTTCTGTGATTGGAGGAAAAGACAGAGAGGTGAAGTACATTTATGGAATCCATACTTGAGAATATGCGGTTGAATGGGAATGCTTTGGAACTCTGTGACTGGCACACAGCAAAACAGAGAGAAACGGCAGCATAACATACGTAGGTGAATCCCCTTCATGCTGGTGGGAAAAATAGAGAACAGTAATGTTGCCTTTGTTCTAAACAGGGGAAACCATAGGAGAACCAGGCAGAAAAGATTTTGTGAGCTAGAGGAGACATAAGATACTATGTACTCAATGCAGTCACCCAACAAAGACAAATAGCTATTATTCTACCCATGTATTTAAACTGTACAGCAGTTTAGATTTATACTGAATTAACTTCATCCAGATAAATTGTTTCAGTCTATATTAACTGAAATATGGACAAGCATAGAAAAAAAGCTTTATGAAAAATATCAGACTTTTCAAATTCAAATTCTTCAATCCAGATGTTGACAATTACCATTTTCTCTAATCAGTGCTTTGTAATGTGTTACTTTATGATATTCATATGCAGTTGTCACTGATCTGTATAAAATAATTGCATAATTTTATAATTGCATGAATGTATACATTTGATGTGAAAGATTACTAGAAATGGAAAACTTTGAAGAATGATTGTTAGGGAGGGTAATTTTACATGAACAAAAGTATTTATCATCTTTGATTTGAAGACAGAGTATGTTGTATCTACAAAGTATTAGAGAAACCAGCTGATGGAATGTATTTATTTTCACTAAATCTACTTAGCCTTTAAAATGAGAGGAAAGACCAATCCAGCATTGAATTTATTATAACACAGTAAAAGCTCTGAAGAGACAGAATTCTAACAGGAAGTAAATGGAAATTGTTGAGGAAGAGCAAAAGATTTACTTGTGAAATATTGATGACTGAGAAGTGTTAGAAGAGAACATACATGCAGAAAAAATAAGAAACCCAATATATTAAGGGAACTGAATATTTCCTTCCTCTCTGTGTTGCTTTGGGAATGTTTTCTAGGATCCCTGAGGTGGGAGAACTATTTCACTTACAGCAATATACCCAGAATTTTCTTGTCTAAGGTTGATTTGCCACTAAGCTGACTGCATGTTGGGATGAATTATCTGAAATATGAAATTGGAAAATTTTAATAATTTGTAACCTTATATTTGAGTATGAGAACTTAGTTTTAGCCATTAAAATGAAATTTTTTGTTTCTGCACATTCTTTGAAATATTTTTTAATCATCTAAACAATGGTTAACACTATCTTTAGGTTTTATGAGATAATGAAAATAGAAAATCAGGAAAATTCCCATCTTTATATTCATTGCTTTCAACCCACTGTTGTTGGTTGGTGTTGTCTGAAGCCAGAATGACAGTAAATACTGGAAATGGTTATGTGTGAAATAAAAGTTTGTTGCCATCTGTGGCAAGGAAGTCTTCTAGAATGGCACTTTTATTCTGAAGTATTCAAAATTTAATTTCTTGCAGGATTAATTTTTGGAATGCTTAATGATGCTTCCTTTCCAACAATCAGCTTTAGCAGATGCAGATATTTTCTGGGAATTTAATCTTATTATACTTTAAACTAGATTCTTCATTTTTAAGTCAGGATGGTATTAACTAAGCTGTTTGTCTTTTTCCCTTATTGTCTTTCACTATCACCTTTCAAAACATCATTTAGAGGATTCTTTAGTTACAGATCATGTTTTGGACAAAATGACTCATTGGCAAACATAGGAGAATAAAAATGGATTTGAAAGGGAGTAACATTTGCAACCTGGATAGTTAGAATTTGTGCATTGAACTTATGTTGTCCTATCCTTCTTCAAAGTTCAGCAAACTTTGTGTAAAAGACAGATAGTAAATGTTTAGGCATTCCAGTCCATAGGGTCTATATTGTATATTCTTCTTTGTTTTTGTTTGTTGTTTGGTTGATTTATAAAAATACTTTAAAATGGAAAAATACATATATCATAGAATATAGTCTTTATGAAAGTAGGCCACAGGTCAGAAAAGGTCAACAGACTGTAGTTTGCCAAATCCCTGTTGAAGTATCACATCTGAATCATATCTGTTAAGTGGTGGAGCCAGACCTGTGCCCAGATACTTCTGCATGGAACAACACAGCCCCACACAGTGAAATATGTATTGCATAGAGCTGTGCCTGAACCCACCACTCGTGGTGTCAGACTGAGGCAACATGTTTTTTTTTTTTTTGCAATCTGTTTTTTTTCCTTCTGTTTTTGCACAGTTTTTATTGTTTAGGATTATTCATGACTATATGTTAATAGCTTGACTAAATGAGGATTTACTTTTCTTAGATAAAAAATTATAAAAGTGTACAATTCAGAATTGACATGGATCCAGAATGACACCAGTTTTCTTCTGTTTTTCTGCTCTTCCATCCTTCATACATTGTCATCATGCAACATACCTCACAGTATAGCTGGTCCACCTTCCCTAGTAGATCATTCCACTTCAGGCAGAAAGGAAAGAGAAAAAGGAAGAGCAAGTGCCAGCTGAGCCTCTCTGTTGGTCAGGGAAGCTGATATAATATAGCTTTCACAATAATTAAATGCAGTTTATTTCTGCTCAGATCTCCTTAACCAAAACTGATCACATGGCTCATGGGGCAATGAATACCCTCCATGAGGCTCACTGCATACCAAAATGAAATTTGGGGTCTTACCAATAAAGAACAATTGGAGAAAAGATACTGCGTGGGCAAAGGCACCTGGCAGTACCTACCATGGTGTCCCTTGTCCACTCTCCCTTCTTTTTTCCACTCTCTCTCCACACTTTGCATGAAGGTGGTATACAATGTGTATGATAAGGGCTTCTAAATTCCAACTGCTTGGTTCCAAAGCTCAGTTCCTTCATGAATATCTTTTAAAAAATTAACATATGTTAATTATACAAAGAATAGGTTTCACCTTGATATTCCCATACACTCTATGATTATCTTTGCTCTTGAGCAACTAAATTATCCTTTCAATGCCTCCATTACTCCGTTCAATGGAGATGATAATATCTGCCTTATGGTGAAGTGCTTTGAGTAAATTTGCTTCATAGTGAAATCCTTTCTCTATCCCACACTCCATCTGCTTTTCAGATGTCCAGAGCTATGATGAAACATTTTATCTTGAGGGTCTTCTACAAAGCATCCAACTACCTCCTCTTTGTAGAGTTTCTCTGATGCTTACTCAAACTGATCTAAAAATCAATTTTGCTGCCTAAGAATGTGTCTAGGAATAATCTTTCACAAACCTTCATTTATTTTGTGCACAGTTTTTAACAATTAGTTATCTCATATGCATGTGTTAGGAAAATTTGTTGTAGAGAGCATGTTGGAGCAGGTACTTTTTCTAGTAACTCTTCCAAAAAGTCTTATGTTAGCAGATTGTCTAAACTTACAAAACATTGAACAAAAAATACATTAGTGAAAAAATATTATTAATTGATGCTGTAGCCCTGAAATGTAGATGTTGTCTTTTCATCTTTAAAAAAATGAAGAAATTGAGTTTATGATCCTTCTGTATTCAAGTTGCTGTTATTCATGAAAGCAAGGTTTGTAATTCTTTGAAATTGCCCTCCTTTTTTGAAATATTGCCATAAAGAAAGGTTCAATTCCTAAGAAGACCCTTCAGGCCACCTAATTTAAAAATATAGTGTCATTTGAAAATCAGAGAAGGCTATCCCAACAGGGTTGCTTCATACTGGCTTTGGGAATGATCAGGTCTAATTGAACAATGTGATAAAAATAACAAGTCTCCTGGGTCAGGGGAATAGAAGCATTTATGAAAAATGAAAATGGATCATGTCATTAAGTTAGATGTGACTCTGCATGAATTGGCCATTGCTTCTATTCTGTCTCCATTGTTGTGTAATTTCACACTTTATTTAGATAGTCGTATCTTAATGAACTTCTTATATTCATATACTGACCTTTCCCCTAGGATACAAGGTAGAAATCCTTTTATAATTTCCTTCTAAACTTTCTTTCTTTGACACAGGTCAGAAAAATAAAATGGAATTCAGATGGGAGGTTATTAGCAAACAGATTCTGCCTTTTAAAAATATAAAATAGAACAAGACACTGAAAGTAGACTATAGGAACAATAAAATGGAAAGAAGTATGGTCTTTGTTTTTAAGTAATAGTGATTTAGAGGTCATTTTGCAATGAGGTAATATGTGAGGGCCAAGCTTTTTGTTAGGTACAGAAGCTGAAATGATCTTACAGATTAAAAGAGAAAGCATATGAGACCCATGAGGACAGTTTATGTCTCTTTCAATTCCTTTGTTTTGTTCATTTTATTCTGAGGCTTCTGTCCTTAGCAGTAGGGAGGCCAAAATCATTGACCTCTCTTTAATAACAAAAAATCTCCCTCTAAAAAGTTGAGATGAGGGAGAGATGAGATGGTGGGAAAATAATTATAAATTAAAAAGGCCTTTTTAATGTTTGCTCATTTCCCCAGCACAGTAGGGACAAATAAGGGGGTGACATTTCTCCTCATTCTGCACTACAACCCATGCCAACAGGTTTCTGAAAGTCTACAAGAAAGGCTAATTGGAGGCATAGGTGACAGAACTGAATGCCCTATCACTGGCACAGACAGAGCAACCCAGCAATGACAAAAAGCCTTGCCATTTCACCCAGGAAGTCACTACTACTGCCTGGTCTTCTCATCCGGGATCACAGGTCACAGAATATAAAAAGACCCGTGTCCCTCAGCCAAGACTGAAAACAATAGGGAACAAAAACCCTGAAATGATATAAAGTAAAGGGGGTAAAATGAAATAGATGAATTCCAGAGACAATGCTGGTGCAAATCTCCCTGGCTTAAGGGATGATGTACTGTAAACAAGCGCTCTTGCAGGGCTCTGCAGGGGCCTAGCGGAAGGCTGAGCAGGGAGGCTTCCCAGAAACCATCCAATCCATCACTTATCCTCAGCTAATCTAGCACTTGGGGTTGCGGATGAAGGCTTCTTACTTTTCATTGGCGAGCACATTTTCTTCCTGAAGGACGTTTTATTCTTTATAGTCACTGTATAAAATTTACATTTGACTTTTACTCAGAAGTGCTTCTTAAAGCGACATATTTTGCTAAATTAAGCACTAAAAGATGTTGTGTTCGAAGAACTTATTTTTAATGGCAATTTCATTCTCTTTCTCTTCCTTCCCCCACGTCTTCCACCATGAAAGCAGGATATAAAACTCTAGTCTGTGTCTATGGAATTTTCAGCAGGACAGAATATCATCATTCTTCTAATTGCTATGTTGTATCTGTTCAAGTAAGAGCAGGGGCGTGGACTTGGGGTTGACTTTATTATTATTATTTTTAATTTGTAATTTTTTGTTTGGCTAAATATATTATAACATTAGCTTTCCCGATTTGAGAGGTGGTAGAAATTGCTCACAGAGGAGAAAAAGTCATGTGAAAATGGATAAAATTAAGACTTAGCTCTCGGAGTATATCAATTCAGTGAATGTAGACTATAACTTTCCATTCAGCTTCTTTCTCTTTCTCTATCCTCCTTCCCTCTCTCTCTTTCTTCTTCCTCCCCCCCTTTCACTCCCTCTCTCTTCTGCCTTCTTTCCTCCTATCCTTCCTTCCCTTGAGAGGGAAGTGTCTACTTAGATTATTCACTGGGCAGTCTTCAAGGGTCAGATATAAGAGGGGACAAATCTTCATCAGGCACAAATCTTCCAGAGTTTTCAGCAGAAGAGAAGAAAAGAAACAAAAACTTCCCATCACCTCAGACTGAATTGACATCAGAAAAATAATTAATGTTCTCATCTTAGAATTTAGCATGCATTCGTAAGCCTAATGACACTCTTTTATAAACAGAAATTATTGTAATAATTTGCACTTCAATAGTTTTTCTTACAATGATTTTTATATAATAATCATTAAATATCACTTGATCCTTCAATTCTCTTTTGAGAAAGATTGGTCAGGCATAGTGGCCTTGGGGAGGCAGGGGCATCTAAGGTACAGAGAGGTTATATCGTCTTCAGGAAACTAACTCTGTAGCATATTAAACTTGGATTTGAGGGCTCCAGAATTGTGTGAAAATGAATTTTTCTGTTTAAGCCATTCAGTGTGTGGTGTTTCCTTAGGACAGTCCAGCAGAAAAATATAGCTTCCTACAATATATGCATTACATCCCATTTTACAACAGTATACAAAAATAAGTTCAGCAATTTAAAATTTCCTATTATCTTTAAAGATATCTAGTAAATCTTATTGAATACTAGAGTACTAATATTATAAGGATGCTGGGCACAGAATTTTGTTCTATTTTTCTTCCAAATAAGCACATATTAGACAATTGAATGTTTGAAATAAATGACAAGTTACACATTTTCACTTAAATAGTGAGGAAAATTTTGTCACCAAACTAAATTTTTCATGATATATGGCTATTTTTTCTTTAATAAATCTAGAAACCAGTCAATCAATCAGCTGCTCTTTATTGAGGGATTACTATGTCCAATGCAGCTTATAGGTACAGTCTTTCTAAATACATAAAAACAACACCCATTATCCCATGGCCTCTTAAGTACTCTAAATGTATGTTAGGATATTACACATTGTATCTGCCCTGGCTAAATGTAAAACAAGATAAATTTATGATAAAGATGATGATAATTACTATTAACATAAAGTGGATGATTGATATGAGCAGATGCTGTGCTTTGAGCCTTGTGTACATTACCTCCTTTAATCCAGAGGGCAACCCTGAGTGTAGCATCAGGTTTAATTTTTCAGGGCACCAGGGTGACATAAATATCACAGATATCTTGAGTATATGTGTATATTTATGGTACTCTCTTAGAGATGAAAAATATAAAGCATGAGAGATATTATTTGCTGGATAAACTTGATTAGTCACAGAACTATAATTAACACTCCTCCATGCTATATAGCTTCTCAGATAAGGTAAATCAGCCTGACAATCTTGAATCTTAGTGGAGGCAAGACTCTATATGCCCATCTTACATAGCCTTCAAGTCAGCATGAACATGTTTTCCCTTAGACATAAAGCTTCATGGACATATTTTGTATAGATATATGCTTGAGTGGCTATTTATTTTGTGTACAACAGATTTTCATTGAGTAATCACTGTGTAAGAAGTACTGTGGTTGATGTTTAGAATAAAAGATAAATATGCTAAAAATGCAAATTAGATTTAATAATAGCTGGAGAGAGAATTTTAATTATTTATTTTTCTAGTCAGAAAGGATGCTTTTTCATGTATATATGTTACAGTGTACAGTTGTATAAGGTATATGGGTTAGATTTTAATATATATATGTAAATGAGTTAGAGTTCATATATATAATATATATACATATATATAAGTGAATTCTGTGGGTATATAAACATATTGAACCTGGAAAAAATAATATTCTCTTAGCCTCTTAGCTGTATTGACACACACAAACAACAATGAAAAAAACACAAATATATACCTAATTTAAAAAATGTTGATCATAACTGTGTAGATTTTGAAGATATTTTAAAACTAGTTTTCTAATGCTATATAACAAAGTTCCACAAATTCAGCATGTTAAAATAACTTCCATTTATTATCTCATAGTTCTGTAGTGCAGAAGTCCAGGAAAGATCAAATGGATTTTCTGTATAAAACCTGACAATACTGAGATCAAGGTGTTTGTCAGTCTGGGCTCTCACCTGGAGGTCTGAGAAAGAGTCCACTTTCAAGCTCATCTTTCCACTTTGAAGCTCATCTTCCATTGGTGAATGAATTCAGCTTTCTTGTGGTTGTAGGGCCGAAGCCACAATCAGTAGCTGGCTTTCACCTGCAGTCACTCTCAGCAGTTAAGGACCACCATATTCGTTGACATGTGACCCTTCTTCATGTTCACAGCAGCAGTGGTGGCCAAAACTCCCTCATGCTCCATGCTTCAGGGATTTGATTTCTCCTTTTGCTATCAGAGACTTCATCTGATTACATTAATAGCACTTGTGTAATCTTCTTTTGCCAGATAATGTAATACAATTTGGAGAGTGATATCACAGTCACAGGTTTTACACACTCTCACAAGAGACAAGATCACATAAGGATGGACGACATAGGAAGTCATTTTTAGAATTCAAACACAAAATTTTAGTCTACACGGGCTCTCATAATAAAATAACAGGGACCAGATGGCTTAAATGGCAAAGATTTATTTCCTCATGGTTCTGGAGGCTGGAAGTTAAAATTAAGGTGTTGGCATGATTGGTTTTATTCTGAGACCTTCCACCTTGGTTTGTAGATAACTGGCTTCATCCAGTGTCTTAACATGGCCATGCCTTCAAGTGTATCTATACCCTTATCTCCTCTTCTTATAAGGATTCCATTAATATTGAATGAGGCTCACCTATATGACCTTGTTTGGCCTTAATTTTGTCTCAAAGGCCCAATTTCCAAATATAGTCATGTTTATAGTTAGGGTTTCAACATGAGAATTTTGGGAGGACAAACTTCCCATAATACACAAATTAAAATTTGAAAAAGTTTAACCATGTTATTAGCAAAGCTAATTTGTGTCTCTTAAGGTTTTGTACTCAAAACCTCAGGAAGAGGGAAGTTAGTACCTCCCCTTTCCATTCTACAAAATCTAGTATTGGCTTTATTTTTTAGTTACTCTACATCTAGCTAAGAATAAAACATGAAATAACTGTCAGTTTTGTTTCAAGTCACAAATAGTCTAAGCCTCTCATGGCATGGAAAGGATCATCATTAAGGACGGAGTGCTTTCCCACTGTCTATATAAGCATGCATTTTCTGCATACGGGAAGTAACCCATGAATTTTTTTGCCTGTCTGAGATTTAAAAGATGGATATGTAGGCAATTTTAGATATGATTCAGAGCATTGAAAATAGTATCATCCATTTCCAGGAATTCTCTGAAGGTATATATCTACATGAATATATAAATATGATTCTTTTTAAAGTACAAGTTTCATTAACAGTCTATTTGATTAGATATCTTATTTACATACTTCATTAATTACAGAAGGATATCCAATATAAGACATTTATACAATTGTTTGGTGAGTTGTTTTCTTTACATAAATAAGGAAAAATATGCTTTGAAGCAGGAGCACTCTACCATTTAGAATTATTCTATCCAGTCTTATTTTTACTATACTTAACAAGTTTTGGTATGTTCATTGAATTGGTTCAAAAATGGAACAATTGAATATAGCATTCAAAAGGGAAAGTAGACCCAAAGAATATCTGATCATTTAATAATGCACACAAAAACTTCCTCCCAAGGTTCATAGTTATTTTGTAAGTCACTACTTTTTGGTGATTGTGAGAGAAACTTTTTGAATGTGCTTTGCCACTGCAAAATACAGGAGAAAATGTAGGTTGAGGAAATTCTAATATAAATACCTCTGTTATGTTTGGCAACTGTCAAAATTTCAGCCAAATTGAGTATTGATGACTTTACATTTGCATTCACACTGAAACCTTTTCACATGCCATCCAAAGGAGAGGGGAAAAGAATAAATGTTCAGATTGAAGTTGAGTGTTAAAAAAGAAAGAAAAGAAAAACCAATCCTAGTTACACTAAGCCTGAACACAGTGACAACCAAATTGAGACAAAGTGAGTAAAATAGATTCTAACATGCTAAACCAGAAAGCAGTTTATAAATCTGACAAGATATTAATGATACCTTCCTTAACACGGTGATGGATGTGTGTGTAGAGACATTTGACCTTGAAGGTAAGTGGAATCTTGCAGGTATGAATGTTGAATTGCTGCACTCTGGAATCACATGAACACGTTCACATGGCCACTCAAGTGTTTTTCTGACAATCCTAAAGTATTTCCTCCATGGATAAATACAAATGTAGTATAAGATTTTGTTTTAAACGTGTTTGGCTTGGCAATTTGACAGTGTAAAAGATTCTCAATCTCCAAACAATGAAACCTCTTTAATAAATTAAATACAAGATAATTCTATCTTCAAGCAATCTGAGCTATTGGGATGGCAATCTATGATACACTCTTAAATGGCTGAGACTGGCTGCTGTTTAAGATTTAAACTATTGCAGGGGATTTATTTAAATCATGAATAAATTGGACCTGCCCAACCTACCATGAGCCATACCCATTACAATGAGGATTCAGACTGCTGGATCCATGTTAAACTTTGCTTCAAGATGGATTTTGTTTTTTTATCCCAACCTTTCATTCTCCAGTAATAGATTGATTTATTGGGCACTTGCAGATGTGATGAACTGAAATAGGTCCAAACTACATAAGCTCCAAATGAAAAAATAAATAAAAATTTTAAAGAACCTACAGTTCAGTGAGTTAAAGCAACTGCCTTAAGGACACTTCATCAATAAATATGAGAACTGTGACTAGAATTTAGATTCTATTGACTTATACACTCACACTTTTTTCTTTCCAGTTTGCACATGTGCCAACCAGTAAGAGTTCTCAACCCCTTTTGTAGTGATTGCCTGTTACTATTAAACAATCACAACAGCAACAACAATAAAAAACACAATGGTACACAAATAATAATCTAAAACTAATTGTTAAACTTAAAATTAAAAAATCAATAGTAAATCTCTAAAGTATTTTTGGCAATTGCTTCTCTATTTCCTCAAGGGTTGGTGTGTGTGTACACATACACAGGCACACATAAACACACAAAAACACTCAGGGAATAGATTTCTATAAAAGAAAAATGACATATTTACTTGATATAGGTGTGGCTTTTTCCTGTGATAGCATGAAGAATGATGTTATGATCAATAGGAAAAAATATATGAATATAAACGATTCTCACCTTGCTTAACTTCCAGAAAACATCCTAAAACAAAAGGTGAACATCTGTTAAAAAAAAATTAGATGAGACTATAATTCTCAAATATTGTTTCAGGCTATTTGTAACTTAAAAATAAAATTCAAGAAAGCACTGTAGACCAGTTCTTCTGCTTTTTCAATAACCTAAAAAGTAACTATATTAATCTTTTGGAAAATCTTTAAATGCTAATTTACACTTAACCCAAGTTCTCATTGTCAGGTTGTTGCACACAGCAATCCTTTTTTATAACTCCACTATTTTCACTAATAAGCAAATCCATCATAGAAATACTGATAGAGCTTAAAGAGAGTAATTCCAGACTCTGGTAAAAAAAAATAATACTGTTCAATACATTGGTGTGTGCCTCCCCCCAAATTGAAAGCAATATGACTGCATTTTTAACTTACTATTTCCTGAAGACTATTTTAAAAACTATTCTTTTATCTTTAGCCAAAGAGCTTAATTTTGCTTGTGCTGTGAAACAGTAAAGATATAAATTATGTACTTCATTAAAATACATTTGGAGTTGCAAGAAGGTTGTATAAAGGACTATTCGCTATTTCTTGAGAAAAGTGACTATTGCTTAAACTTATTACCCCATATTTTTAGTATCTGATGTATTACATAGGGTAAAACTAGTTATCTGTGATTTTAAAGTATTATGTTAGATTTTCAAAAGGTAGGTACATTTGGTGAAATTTACACCTCAAGAGCTGGTTAGAGTAGTGTTTGACTGGGACCAGAGCCTTCCAATTAGAATGGATTTTGACCAAGTCTGACATCAGAAAGACTTTACTTGGTATTTTATTTAATTTGAGATTTGCAATGACTTATCAGAGAGGTTTACATTGTTCAAAATGAGGAGCATTTATCTTGATATAATAATAAGATTTTCTTGGTGTCCATTGGAATCAATATTCTCTCTTGTTCATTACTGCATAGATGGAAAGATGTAATGGGAAAACACATTCACCAGGAGCTGTTGGAGTTTAGCAATAGCTTTTCAGGGAGACTTCTGTCAGTCAAGGCTAAAGTCCAGTCATGATGCCATGCCAACATTCAAGCTGTGAAGAGAAGCTCTCTCTCTCCAGACTAAAATATCCATTCCAAGGATATGAATATAAAAGGCCAATGATTGAAAGATCTGAAATTAGATGTGAAGGGCCCAGGAGAGATTTAATTCTGTTATCGTTTGCCAGTGCCTTCTGTATGACGTTGTTTTAGAGGCAAATCTCCTTCTGTCCAACTCTTTCCTTTTTAGCGTTCTTGTACTTGTATTCATAACTCTTCCTTTTTCACCTACCACTTCCTTCTTACCTGTTCTCATAGTCTATTGCCAAATATGAGTCCTATTTTATTGTTCTCCATTTTTGGAATATTATTGAAATGTTTTTTTTTTTTATCTGTGGCTTTGTTTATATGCTCTCCTAACTTTCTCTCATTATATTTAAATAATACATCAATTAATTTATTTATTCATTTATTTTTTGTAGTACTAGGATCAAACCCAGGGCCTTAAGCATCTTTAGATAAGCACTCTATCCCTGAGCTATACCCTCAACCCCCTCTCTTATTTTAAATATCTTAATTCTAATGCTACTAATTCACATGCTTACTTTAAATGTATTATATTTTCTTTTTTTATTTATGATGTTCTTCTGTCTCAACTTTTACATCCCCCAAACAGTTTCATTACTGTAATAAAGAAACCAAAGCTATTTAATCAACAACTACTTCAATTTCAATAATATTTCAAGTTAATTAAAATCAGTAGGGATTTAAAAGTAAGAGAAGAAAAGAATAAATCTAAATTCTGAAGAGCTTCCTTAAATTTTAATATAATTCTAACTGATGCAATGTTAAAACAAATATAAAAAATCTAAGGTTTCTTAACACAAATCACTCTTTAAAAACTTCTAATATCAAGAGAAAAATAGTGTAAATATATATGTATTTCAAAAAATCATTCATATATATTCAACAAAATAAATAATTATGTATTTAAAGAGTTTCCATTGTTATTCTTTTATAATTAAAAAGAAAAAGAATTTTGAAATTTGGCAGCATTAAATTTACATAACATAATTATGATAACTATGAATGATTTTAAATCATAATCTTCCATAGAACTATTCTTTTCCAAAGTGTTGTAATCTGCCACTTAACCTTGGAAGCTGGGACCAGAGAAATTTGTTATAGAAACTCATTTCAGTAATGACACGTTTGGCCGTTAGGTACTATACGAAAAGTGTTCAGTGTGTTTAAATAGCAGTTGAATGTTACCCTTTATTCTACTAAAAATGTGTTAAAGTATAATAACTGTGTTTCTCCTTAGAATTACTCATAAAACCCATTGTTGTCTGAAAGCAGATGGTCTTTTAGAAAGAAGAGCGGATCACTCTTCTAAACGCAAAGTTGTGATATAAAACATGTATTTAGAGATTTCCTAAAGCATGCAATATGAAGTTATTTTAATCAGTAAAAAGATGCTTGACTGTGAACGGAGGGAAAAAAAATTTCGCTCACAATGTGTAATGTATTACCATGAAAGAAAAGTATATTCTTCTGCAGCCAGTAGTGGAGTCAACCAAAATGCAATTTAGCTTTCTTAACAAGGCAACTAATATACATCTGAAGTGGAAGGAAAGTAAATGACCTTTTTGAAATTTCCTTTTTAAATTTTTCATAGTAATCAATGGGTATATATTACAGAAGCATGACATCATAAATAGGTTATTTACTTTTTTTAAGTATTGTTGCTTAATATTTGGAACAATGAATGATCTATTTCTAATGAGCTTACTTATATGTAATGACCTAACCAGCTTTAAATTTTCCTAAATGGAATGTTATGTCATTGTTTTCAATAGTGTGGTATCTACCAAAGTCTTAATTTTTGTATCATGGAATGGGCCTCATAGTAATAAAAAGGATGTATCAAATTTTAAACTAACTAGGAATAAATAAACTGGGAATAAACTATTTATTTGAACTTTCAGAGTATAATCTTTAGAGAAGAATTAGAAAACATGTTAGTGAACAGGAAAGAGAGACAACTCAGTCTACTATTAGCCATACTACTACCACAGCAGAGTGTCTTCTATCACACTCACACTACATATCAAATGGTTCTTTATAATTAAATTGGATGACTCTCCGCTAAAGATAAAGTATAAAAGGAGATAAATGCAGGGTATGGAAATGTATTCTCCTTTGTGTCACTGAAAATCTGTCCTTTCTGTTTGGAAAATGGAAATAAGGGTTCACAAATTATTATTTTAATAACTACAAGGATTCTGAGCTTTGAATGTCAAAAGTGTGGAACTCAGATCAATGGCTCTGTCCCAGTGTTTATTTTTCTCTTTTATTGTCCTTAGTTTACTCTCTTCTTATTTTGTGGTCTCATTGCCTTGCTTGGTTCTTTTAAAGAGCATTCTTGTGTTTGTGAATTGCAAGTCTTTTTTACAATATAAACAAAATGAACACTAATAATGAAAAAGGAAATTGTAAGGAGCTGGATACTTTTTGTTTTATAATTGGGATTTGGCATTGGCATCTGGGAAAAAATTCAAAATAAATGGAATTTTACAATAGTTATAAAAGAAAACTTCCTCAAGAGAATTAGTAGGCAAATATATCAATTTGTTATCTGAAGTGGTCTGTGTGACTCATAGGAATCTGGGTAGTCCATAGGCAAAGACTGGAAAGCCTGAATGTGGTGCTTTAGACATATGTACTCACTGACTGGCTGCATGATTCTTTTTAAGTGGACATAAATAACTGGGAATATAATATAATTAATCAATAAACCAGTAAAACTTGGAAATTCAATAGAAGAGAGAAAAGACTGCTTTCTGGCTAGCAGGGTTTGATGCTGCAATGAGTTTGAGTCTACCTCTGCTTTGTCTCTTCCCTTTGGTTGTCGGGCCAGAGGGCTTGTTGATGATTGTGACAATCACACGTGGAATAAAGACAGAGGTGTTGCATCCTCAATGTCAATTGGAATTTTCATTTTCTGACAATGGGCCAAATTAAAGTGAAAATAAAGGAAGAATTCCAAATACTAAATATGCCCAAAAGCTGATCTATGACTGTTTGATTCATAATTTAACAATCCAGTAAAAAATAAAAATTTTATTTGGAATTTTGTTTTAGAGAAACTTGCTCTTATTTATCATGAAAAGAAAAGGTTTAAGAAAATGTTTTGGAGTAGTTATCACATATTTTTATATAGGTACCTTGTTTTATGTGACTATATAGCTTTAATCAATATAAATAGAACACTGAAAAAGTTTAAAAATATTTTTCATGTTTGTTGTTTAAGTCTATGTTAGTTTGTGGGTATATTAGCTTTCAAAAACATGAACAAATACTGTACTAATCTATACATATTTATTTTTTAGTGCATTTTCATAATTTTCTAATGTATTCAGGATTGTGATTCACTCATTTTGCTCTTTTTCTTAGAAGTTTTTTTTTAAGTCATTTCATTCTAATATTGAGAGTTTTTAACCAAAATGCTTCAGTCACCTCAGTATAAATTTCCATTACTGAAACACATAGCATATCAAAACAGTAAAAATACTTTTTTTAATAAAACAGTTCTTTCCCTATTAATAATTTTATACCAGTAACAAAATTGTAGAAAATTTATAAGTCCATTTCAAATTATGTCAATTTCTTTATCTTTCTTATATTTAAATCTAATTATAATTCATATAAAATGAGTATCCTTAGATTTTTTCTGGAACTTTTTTTTTATATAGTGAGGAAAATACAGACTTGTTACCAAGGAACTCATTATGGTTTGTGAAGTAGTGTTGCAGTATGAAAGACAATTAATGAAGGAGAATGCAAAATGGTACTATTGGAGTCTTGACTTGCTTTTTAATAATGATTCCATTATATCAATTAGATAGGCTCCTGACAACTGTTGTTCAGGCTGGGTAGAAAAGAGAGCCCTTGCTCACTTGCCACCTACCCAGCCCACAAGTGCCCTTGGGGAGTCATTCCAGAATTCTCAGGGCGCATTAGAACCCAGCTTGAATCAACTGCTCTGAGGTGTAACTGAGATCAGAAGAATTATATGTAGGATAATTAATTCTTTGGGGAAATTACAAGAAAAATTTTAAATACAAATAAAATCTAAGTGTATATTGTAGGCTAAATTCTATTCATTAACAGAATACATTTATTTTAATTAAATAGCTCCATCTCTACCAGAATCTTTCACTGGTAATTTTTTATGATAAAACATACATGAAGATAAATGCAAGTTTATCTCCAGAGACAAAATATACATCAATAACATCAATGTAAGGATTCAAACAGTGTGTCCAAGTTATTAACACCTGAAAAATGAATCTGAAGAAGCAGTAGGAGGACATTGTTAATGTGGAAAACCACTAGGTTTAAACTATTTCTTTATTCCTAACTTGAATTCTTTAATGGATGTTAGTCATTCAATTTCAAGGACTATAGAGTACTTGAAGTTATAATGTAGCATATCAATGCTGCTTAAGTCATTAATAAAGGAGGAAAATGAAGGACATTTGGAGTCCTTTCAGTTTTTTCCAAATAAAATGTACCTACTGGCAGCAGATCCAAGGGAAGTTATTCTTGCCTTCCTTCTCCTCTTTGCAGTACATTTAAATAGAATGTGTAAGAGTATAGACAGCTGTCTATAGCTAAAACACTCAGAGATCCACACACAAAACAGCATTTTTCTATTCTATGCTAGTCAAAAAGAAAATAGCGCAAAACAGGCATATTCCCTATTAATCTAAAGTATGATTTTATCAGATCATTTTGATCTTTTAAGCCTAAGACTGTCAATCACTGACAGGCCTGAATATTGCCAATATAGTCATTAGTACAGCATAATTACTCCTCTTATCCACCTTGAAAAACAATATATGTGCCATTCTTGCTATTGATCTTGTGGTATTACTACTATTTTAATAGCTAAAATGTATTGAGTTCTCACTATATACACATAGTGCCCTAAGTGAGTTGTTAAATTGTTGCTTCCTTTTGCAGATATAGAGGTGACAAAAAAGTCCACCCTGTCCTATTGAACATCTAATTTCCTTCTTCAGTTTCATCTAAAAGATGTACATTAACTGAGTCTGAAAAATAATAGGACAATTAGGAGCCATCATTTATGAATGCTAAGTTCCAAGTATTATTACAATATTTGACATAGTTTCTAATTGTCCAATTTAATGTTAGTATATATGAACATAAGATATCAGCACTATTATTAAGATCTCTGAATTAAAACAATTCATTTGATGAGATTGTATCAGAAAAAAGTAATAGATTTGTTCTCAAAAACTTCCCACTACTTCAATCTTAGAGGAGATGATCAGAGCTCAGCAATTTCAAGGTTTCTGTAAAATGATTTCAGATTGTGTGTAGCTCAAATCCTGAGATTGTTACAAACAACAACAACAAAAAATACTGCTTTTATTTTTCTTTAGAGACTTATATATGAAGGCTTGTTACAAAAATCTTGCAGTGGCAGGTATGTTATATTGAAGAGTATTTGTCAAAGGAAAGTTTATTTCTATCTCAGAGACCAGGTTCTTCTGACCAGCTACCAAAAACTAACAAAATAATGTGTCTTTGATAGCTTATATGTAGGATAGAAATCTATCCCTTCACACATATTTGAGAGTATTTCATAAAAATACTATTATGGCTGGGCTCAGTGGCACAGGCCTGTAATTCCAGTGACTCAGGAGGCTGAGGCAGGAGGATCAAAGCCAGCCTCAGCAAAAGCAAGGCGCTAAGCAACTCAATGAGAACCTATCTCTAAATAAAATACAAAATAGGGGTGGGGATGTGGCTCAGTGGTCTAGTGCCCCTGAGTTCAATCCTCAGTAGTACCCTCCCCCCAATACTATTATGGCAAAATAGAATAGTAGCTTTGAGTAAACTTACAACAAAGTAAGAATAGATACATGGAGAAAAAGAGCTAAAGACAGTCTGCTGTGTTTAAGTGGAAATCAATAGTTTGATTAAAAGCAATACTTTAAAAGTGACATACAGTATTTATATCATTTGGAAAAACAGTGTTTTTTTTTTCTTTTTATGGCCAACTTCATTGAGTTGTAATTTATATACAATAAAATTCATACTTTCTAGTATACCATTAAATTTGACAAATACAAACCTTTGTGTAACATTCAGTCAATCAAGATTTAGAACATGTTAATCATCCCAAAGAGTTCCAATTTTCTATTTGTAGTCAGTCCCTTTCCTCACCTTCAGATCCTGAAACTGATCTCTTTTGTGCATGCAAAGCAAACACTTAACCATTGAATTATATTAGAAAGATTAAATGTATTTTCTTTATGATTGGGAACAAGGTAAAGGTCTCTATTCCTCTGACTTCACTTCATACTCTTACCAGAAATTCTTACCAATCCAGTAAGGCAAGAAAACAAAATCAAAAGTAGACAGATTGGGTTATCCTCTGTATTTCCCAATCTGTCTACTTTTGATTTTATAACAACTTAAAGATAGATGTTATCTTAACCTTGCTAAGAAAGATAATATTGGAAAGATAACAGCTGAACAGATCCCATTTCTGTTCCCATTCTGCCTTTTTATTCTCCTGCAAAATAATAAAGCACTTTTTAACCTGTAAAAAAAAAATAGTAGACAGATTGGGAAGAAAGAAAAATAAACTATCTCTATTTTAAGAGAGTATGATATTTTTAGTAGAGAATCATCAAACCAATTTAAAAACAAACTGTAATAGTACTTATAAGGAATTTTGGAAGATTGCAATATATGAATATCAGTTACATTTCCATTTGAAATTGATTTCTGAATCTCAAAACCACATTTGGCTTTACTTTTTATCTTTTTGAACTTCTCTACAGTACCCACAGCTGAAGCACACATACAATGTTGAGTATACTCAAAAACTCAAAAAATCAATTATAATTTAGTAGTTTATACTAAAACATTTAATTTTTTAATTTGTCTTTGAGTGGTTGTGCTGGATATTGAACACAGGACCTCACATAGGCTAAGCAAATATTTTATCACTGAGCTACATCCCCAACCCCTTCTTTTATTTTAGAACAAAGAAAATATATTTAACTAAAGGTTGGCATTGTAGATATTACTTTAATTAAGCCATTGTGTTTTCTCTTTCCACCTTCATTGGAGTTATACAATAAAAATGTACCAGCCTCCTTTTTAGAAGTTTTGCATTGTCAGATAAAAGGCAAATCCTAGCTATCTACCTTTTAGATATTATAAGGAAATGCAATGCATCACATTCAATCATTTCCAAAGTACTAAAGTCTGCTACACTTAGATGTCTCATAATTTGAAAATATTTGTGAACTATCTTGACTACACCTGCCACATAAACTTCATCTTCTATATGTCTTTGAAGCCACCTTAATATTTCCTTCTCTCTCTCTTTCTCTTGGAATTCAGATTTTAATATGAATATACTATTCTGTATGATCAAAGCTGATGATTTAGGAGACAGCCTTTTCACACATGTAAAGCTTTTTTATTCGCCCTTTTCCTAAACACAAACATTATGGTGATTATGATATATGGACTTTGAGCTTTGTTAGTCTCAAGAATAGAAGGAACTATGAGTGGAGAATTCCAGGTAAATTTCTGTTCCATCTCACCTAAAGATACAGAGGACACTGTATGTGAAATAAAGACACCTGTTCCTATTTTGTACATTCTAACAGTCTGGCTATCTTTATTCTTGTGGTCAGTGAGATAACCTGGTCCTTCGTCTTGTTCACTTTTTTAGTTTTCTATATGTCTTATAAGAAATTGTAATTATCAACCACATTTTGACACATGGAAAGAATCACCTAAAATATTTTCACAATTTCCTTTCCAAAGCTAGTGCAGTGGCACTATATCTAAATGTTAAAGCTGGCTTCTTTCCCTGTGGTATCACACATTTCTCACAGATGGTCACAGAAGTGTTAGCCAGAGTATGTAACTGCTAGATGATGCAACATATAGACTCTGAAACTCAGCAGCTTATTTATTTCTTGCTGATAGAAAATTTTATAATTCTTATCTCCATCTAATGAATCTTCATAACACTGACACCTGAATGCCTGGTTTCCAAGATCATCATTATAGTTAAAAAAAAGAACATGGAAATCTCACGCTGGCTCTTTAGCATTTCAGCCAGAAATGAGGTGCTCCATGGACTAGCCATATTTCTTCCCCCAGAAGCAAAGAGACCAAGAAAGGTTGTTTTCTTTGATCGTAGAAGAGTGGAAGAAATCAGAAATGGGTGAGGCCTAGATGTGTCCACTATGTCAGGATACTCTTCAGGATACCTATCTGAACTTGACTATCTGTACCCATCTCCCAATTCACCTCTAGTACTTGAGGAAAATCAAAAGTAATGCACGATCTATAGGGAAAATGAGATAGAATTGAGAAAGCTTTGGCCCTTAAAGGTGTCAAATTGTAGAGTTTTAGAGTGAGTGTCATGCTATATGTCACACACTAGATAGAAAATGGGTTATTATATAATATGTATATCTTGATTGTTTTAGTTAAGGAAGAAGAGGGAGTGACAAATGGAATGATGAGGTGTTCAGTACTTGGAAGTAACAAAGCCAAATTTCTTGTTCTTATTGTCTCTACAAGTCAACTTGGAGTTGAGGTGTGTCCGATGCAGAATTTTGAAGAGCAAAGATAGGATTGTTTAAATCCTTTTTCGTATAGAAATCTTATTTTTGCTTGGTTATATCATATTCTTCATGGAGAGATCAGATTAAGTAATTCATTTAAATCACAAAGCTAGCTTCATAGAGCTGTGAATAGGACCTAAACATTTTCACACAAAGTTTCACTCCAATATTTACTTCAGAATTAAAAAAGTAAGTTTTATCTACTGTCCTGTGAAAAGAAAGTTTAAATGTATATATGTACATATGTACATCATATATGTGTTTACTGTGGTCACTAGAAAAATATTTAATCACTATCCCTCATTTATCTTTAAAACTTCTTTTGGATATATATATATATATTTCCACTCTGGGAAGAAAAACAGCAATAAAGTTAGTCTTACTGTTATTTGCCTCAGTTTGATATTTATCTTTATATTATTAAGAACAATGTATGTAATTACTTATATGTAGTTCCATGAATGACAACTTTTAAGGTATCATAAAATATTACCACACTTTAAAAATAAACTAGAGTTTAATGATGGATTGATTTTTATCATAGTAATTGTGCTATGTTAGAGGGTCCTGATATCTAAAGATTAATTTTTTAACAAGTCATTAGTGAAATATTAAAACAGTTAAACAGTCATCAAATATGTTTTCAAGAATTAAATACTAGGGTTAATTTAGAAATATTTCATCAATTTATTGATAATCAGTACCTTATTGGTAATTGATATTTTATTGGTAATTGAAGAGTTCTACATTGTAAGAGCCAATCTAATTCTCAAGGGATAAATTTCATTATTATCTGCTATAAAAAATCTAGTATTTTATCTAATTTATCTTGTTATTTCAATATTTAGATTTGGATATTTTTAGGTCTGCTGGAGGATTTATATTTTCTCATAAGCTGCTGTAATTATCAAATAAAACAATATTCTACTACTAGGTAAAATCATGAAGAGTGACACTAAATAAAATTCATAAATGTAGAAAGGAGAAAAATTGTGAAAACCACCAATAGTAACTGTTTCTTTTAGGAACAGACCTGAGAATGTGAGGAAGAGAATTGGCATGTGAATCCAGTGGGAAGTCAAGGAAATTTTCCATTGTGATGAGCAAGCTTGGATCCAGATATTTTGACACTAAGATCTTTAGATAATATAGAGAACAGCTTTATGGAATTATTTCTTCATTTTATATTGATTCTACCTACCAAGCCCAGAAGTGAACTCCCTTCTCTCTGACCTTCTATTCTAGTAACATCCCAAGTTGCAGAACTGTCTACTTAAAAAAAAAAATGCTCATACACTGTGCACCTCAGAGCAGAAGCATCATATTGTGTGACTGGGAAGAAAGTTGCTCCCTTTGCCTATCTGTTGTGCAAGGGACTGAGTGTATCTTTTCAACATTTGCTACTGTTCTACCTTTTGTTTTAGGGGATACTGACATGTAAACTGTACAATAAGCATTAATTAAATATTTAAGTGAATTGGTGAAGCATGAAGTAGACTAAGATCTTTCTACGTTTCTCTGGATTTATGATTCTCTGATTGATTGCATGAGAAAGAACACTGATAGCTTGAAGTCTCCAACCTAGTTCTCATCTCCCTGACTGTGTACTCTCTAAGGGAGAAAATGTTCCCCAATTGTCTTCAGAAAGGTTTTTTCTAACACATTCTCATACATAGAGTAAATGTATAATAAGATCTGTTGATTTGAATTGAAATGGGGTGGGGAGCTCCTGTGGAAAGCTGACATTGTGTTTCTTCTACCTAGATCACGCATTCCTCATCAGCCATATGCTCAATTTTCGTGAACATATGTTATGTTTGTTTTTGGTAATTTTGCTCTCTAACTATTGCACAATGGTGAACGTTGCACAAAGCCCATATGATCAGTGTCTAAGACACTATAATTCTTCTTCTTTTGAGTGTTCATTGCCCCAGTTACAGAGTTGAATATCACTTAGCTTAGTATGTTAACAAAATAAAATAGGGGGGACAGGATATGCAGAGAAATGCAGTTTCAGACCAAAGCAAACAAACTGCTAAAGAATATACAGGATTAAATGTTGGAGTTAAGTCAAAGAGGCTGAATATATGGAAGGGAATGTTATTTTGTCATATATATGCAAAAGCAGAAGTTGGGGCAACATTTTATTGATAATAATGTATATAAGATAAAATCTATTACTGTTATTTGGAGTAAGGTAAATTCAGTCTAAAATTCTGTCTTCTAGGAAATTTATATACACTTAATATATCAAAAGACCATCTTCAAAAAGACCATTTTCATCTGTGACATTTTAATATCATCTAATGGTGTCTGTCAAGTAGATCGTGATTATCAACAACCCCGTGGGGTATGGCTCTAGAACTGTAACTCACTGCAGCATTTTTTTTGGGGGGAGGGTACTGGAGATTGACCTCAGGGGCACTCAACCACTGAGCCACATCCCCAGTCCTATTTTTGTGTTTATGTAGAGACAGGGTCTCATTGAGTTGCTTAGTGCCTCACCTTTGCTGAGGCTGGCTTTGAACTGGGGATTCTCCTGTCTCAGCTTCCCTAAGTGCTGGGATTACAGGCTTGTGCCACCGTGTTCGGCTTCACTGCAGCATTTTTGTGATTGAACAATTTAGTCTACAAATACCAAAACACAAGCCCAGAGTTACATATTTCCAGCCACCTCCAGTGAGGTGATAATTAGACAATGTTCGCCAGTCTTGTGGGTTTTTTTTTTTTTTTTCACAATAAATGGCTTAAGAACCAATCTCCAACAGAACAGGTTATGAATGTGAAAGACAGGGAAACTGTTGCTCAGATAAAGAAAAACAATAGTAAATAATATGTTACTTATAAAATTTCATGAAAAATGTTTTAAGATACTTTGCTGGAACCAGGCATGATGGCTCATGCCTATGATCCCAGTGACTCTAGAGGCTGAAACAGGGGGATTGCTAATTTGAGTCCAAACTCAGCAACTTAGTGAAACCTTATCTCAAAAAATAAAAAGATCAGG